>CM065919.1:493067-1093067 GCA_033439105.1 Magallana nippona | reverse complement strand
CTAGATCAAAACGGACAGTTCCTGAGTCACATAAATAATTGTAATTTGCAGCGTCCATGGGGCGTATGCGTTGACACCAGAGACAACCTCTTTGTGGTTGAGTTTTTCTCTGGGAAAGTGAAGAAAATTCAGTATTACCGTGAATAAAACTGAATAAATTAAATATATATCTCAAAAAGAAAATTACAATTTTACCCTCATATATTTATACAGTGGAAATAAATTAAAAATACTAAAATGAATTTTAACTGTATGATATTTGATTTAAAAAAGAGCGTGTATATTCACTTCAGCCATTTTAATACCACCTTGTCTAAAGATGCATGTGACATGTTGTCGATGCCTTGTACTAAACGTTTTCTTGAACCGAAAGATTGATTCTCTGATATACTGTACATGCTGTTGCTACTTAATTATGATATGTGAGCAATATATGTGAAACCATTACCTCAGGTCTAGAAAAGCAAAAAGTTGGCGAAATTGATTTTATCAAATATAGCTCTATACAGGTACAGGTATATACAGCTGTTAGCTAAAACAAATAAAAATATGTTATCAATTGTAAAGCTTGTGTTTGAAATATTTTTAATTTTCCCTTTTTACTGAACAAATGAAACATACATACCAAACATAATTTGTTCATTTATGGTTCAGAAATCAAACAAAAAATATAATTAAGTCTCTTAATTTTAAAAGAAAGTTGCATATTATGTTTAAAAAATCTTGTAATTATAAAGAGAAGGGGAAAATGCAAATTATCTTTCTAAACACACATGATTTAAGGATTTAATTGAAAGCAATGTATCTAGATTCTATGATTGAGCCTCACAACAAACGATATGAAAACGCTATACTGTAAACAACATTAAACCAAAATTATGAAAAGGGCTTCGTAAATATACTTACAGACAAAAAAATCCATGTAAATATAAAAATTTGTCACAATTAATATCGAATGGTGTTTTTTAGAAATCGAAATGTTTGTTAAGGCCTTGCGTATTTTAAAATCATGACGTACATGCAATGAAAGTTAGCGTATCTAAATATCTTTTCTCTACGATAACAGAACATCACCCACAAATATATTATTTGCATTTATAAAATTGCGTATGACAAAAATCTGTCTATTTCGATCACTAAAAAGAAAACGAGCTTGCATCTAAACCTTCCCAAGAATAACACCGTGATCTCTAATTTATTAAAAACTCCCTCTATAAATATGTCCTAAATTTCTGTACTTTCAAAGTTTCATGTGCTCTGTAGCCTTAAACTCAAGAGAAGTAGTGAAATTCCACCGAGGTTTAAATCGATTTTTCAATACGAATATGTTCATGTGGATTCCTTTTTCGCTAACATTTTTAGAAGGCGTGTTGTCTTGACAAAAACAGTGTTATATTTGATTTTTGAGTTTATCAAATACTCCCAGCACTCTTGAACATTTTTTTTGCTACATGTACGTCATGCTGATTGAAACGGCTTTCGAAGTTAACACAAATAGATATGACTTGAATTTGATCACGTAACAACATGTATTTATTTCCCTTTAAAAATAGGAAAAATGTGATCTTCTTTCTGCCATGGAAAGACAAAATATTGTGTGTATGAATGTTATATTTTCACAGACAATTCAAATATTTAACTACAAACTCGATCTTTTAATGTTTCATGAAGTCATTATAAATTTTGTATTGCATGAAACATTGCCGATATTTTAGCTTTAGTTACTCGATAATTAAATGATAAGGAAAACAATTTGATAAAAAAGTTGTATAAACAATAGTTCCATAAATGTTAATGTATTTGAATTCTTTATCTGCTTTTAACTAAATATAATTCATATTTTCTAATAAAAACAATAAATACATTACCTTTTTGTTTGCATTATTGTTTACATGATGCGTACGTTTTGATATCACCGATGCACATGAAAATAAGTTACCTCGTTCGAAAAAGTTTGGTTTTATAAATTAATTAATTCTTAAAATATTTTTATTCTTTTATTTATAAGAGCAAACAAACAACTATGTCTTCTCAACTTAATGTCAAAAAGTTTCTATATATATAAACTAGGGAATACATAATATACAAAGAAAAAAAAGAACGACTTATTAATTCATTAATGAAATTGATTGTGAAAACAAATTATGTTTTCGTTTATTTAAGCAAGAATACTATTAAAGGGAACTACTTAATATTAAATATCCTAACATGTATACGAACAAGGCAATTCTCAATCAACGAATCAACTAAGTTATTTTGGTTAGAGCGTATACCTCCTTGGAAGTAGATGTATATAGGTTTACTTCCTTGGAGGAAGATGTATAAGGTATACCTCCTTGAGTGTAGATGTATACAGGTATTCCTCCTTGGAAGTATTTAATATATATATATATATATATATATATATATATATAAAATCATAATATATGATCATAATATATGATATATAATCATAATTATATACTAATTTGATATGTTCATTCTACAATATACACAAGTCTTTCCCCCCATTTAATCCACTTCTGAATACATTGGACATGGAAAGTATGTTTACATTTGTTTAACGTTTGCAATTGAAGCGGACATATATAAATTGACCAGACAAATTGCACACATTGCTTTGTAATTTCCTGCCATATTGATATTGACCTTGCCCGGTAGGTAGATGTTCGCCAGTATATGATATACAACACAATATGTAATTAATCTTGAAATTTATTTAGATGATTTGAATAAGTGGGGTTAACTATCAAGATATTTAATAAATTATGTGTTGCTACTTTATGTATCACAGCTAGGAATCATGGGGTTCAATGGTTTTAAATTCTTGTTTAAATTCTATGTCTAACTAATAAATAAATTCCATTCAATTTTCATGTTGACTAGCAGATCGATTGAACTTTGAAACAAAGACTGTCGTGAAACCAAACGATATTTAATAAGTATTGTTTATGATAAAATATGATTGAATGTACATAACGATAATAGATATCGATGGTAAAAATTCCATTTGCAGCTGTGCAAATAAATAGTACTATTAATCATATACTATGAAAATAAATCATTATTATTATTAAATTGATATTGATGTACAAAAAAATATTTAAATTTTAAATCAATATTGCTTTCTGTGATTTACAGGTTTTATATATCATTTTTATGTACATGTTTTAAAAGAAAATGAGAGTACATGTATAATTACGTAAATGTTTCCACATTTCATAACTACCATCTTTAAAAACTGAGTATCAAAACTGAAAAAAAAACATCTCTCGAGATTACTTTGATAGATTTAAGAAGTATAAAAAGAGATTACATTAGAATTTGCTACGGTAGATCCAGACAAAACATATTATCTGTGACAATCATAGATGTTGCTATCAAAAACGCGTGATATCTGAAAAATATTCATCATAAAGTGTAATGTTCCATTTCTGACAAAAAGAAAATTAACCAAAACATCTACTTTCCTCACAACAAGACTATTTAGAATATACTGTTTTTGTGACTATCATGAATTTGTGGCCTTCAAGTTGACGCTATTTTAAAATAGCAAATGGTTTATCTAAATTCCCTTATTATTGTTAAAGATTACAAGTTTAAAATATGAATAATTTAATAATATAAAAATGAATTAATCAATAATGAATGCATAAATAAATAGAAAGAAGACAAATCCAACACCAACCCTTTATTCAATGAAAAAATATAATATGTAACATAAAATATACATTCAGATACTAGTATCTGTATGCTTCATTTTTACGAACCATCTAATTTTGAATAAAGGCATCCGGATGTAAGGATAAACTCTAATACAGTCATACGTTTATATGGGATATCGTAACTGTATCTTAATGTATGTCATACGCCATACATTATGATGTTTTTCTTTACTGGATAAAACCCCTATAATACACTCATTTTTGAAATAATTTGTAATGCAACACATGCATCGCTAAAACCATCTTGTTGTTAAGTGTTGAAGAAAACTGCCAAGCAACATAATAATGTTAAAATCACTCGCCAATCGGTAAGTAGGTTTTTGAGATATGAATTATACTTCTTAAATTTACAAATTTACACATAGTACAGCTTTACACAATTAATGGAATTATCTTTTTTTCACCTGTTACTAGAAATAATTTTTGTGTTACATTAAATCGATAGAGAACAAGAATCTTTAGATGAAAATATATATTTTTAGTAAAAATTTATTCTAAACATAAAAAGCATTGACAGATTATATTAATCTGCCGCCTTAGTAGCTATAATACCAAATAAAACGAAACTAGATATAGACATACATATACTGCTGTACATGTACTCAGATCATTTTGATACATACGTTGCTTTTCAGAAGAGTTATCTTTGTCAAATTGATTTTGTATTAAATTTATTCATAAAGGAAACGAAAATATCCATAATCACATATGATCACCATTCACAAAGATTAATAGTTTTACAAGAAATATAAGTGTATAAAAGTACACATAATCATGCTGTCAAGGATGGTTTTGAATGTAATACATTGAAATTAAAACATATTTCGTATTAGAAATATTCAAATTTATCAACTTTTGTAACCGATGATATAGAAATCATGCATTATATATATGACAAATAAGGAGTTTTTGAATGGGGTCGTCTCCCGGTTGCAGCTGTGACAAATATAGCACGTTAGAAAAATGACTCTCTGTGCAATATGCCTCTTAGATCCAAGTGACGACGAAGAGACATATGCTCATAACAAAACTTGTAGGCTACTTAAGTGCAATCATAGATTTCACATCGATTGCATCAAAGGTTGGTTCAGATATGGGAAATACCAATGCCCATACTGTAGATCCTTAGTTTCGAATAATGAAATAACAAACATTATAGGTGACATATTTAGGACTGACAAACATACCTAGTTGTGCTGGGATGGTGTCCTTTTTCCTTTTATTGAAATTCATTTTAAATGATTGATTAATGTACTTACGTAATATTTTATAGATATTCAATTTTTTAAACTTAATTCATGAAAGTTCTGTTATATTCTGACATATTAGGGTTTTTTTGAGTTGATTATATTTTTGCTTAGTCTCAAAAAAATCGATTTATCTAGGTTTTAATAAAATAGAAATGATACGTAAAAATATTCACCTAATTTTCAGGCGTGTTAATATGTATATATATATATATATATATATATATATATATATATATATATATATATATATATATATATAATAATAATAATAATAATCAAAAAAAGAAAAAGAAAATGCACAGTTCTAAAGTTTCTATTCACAAGCGATTTGTGGATTCTAACATCCGTCTTCAGGTGAACATACATAAGATATGAAATTGTTTTCCTTAGAAATGTTAACTTTGACGTCATGATGTAATGAGAGTCTTTTCAGGGAAGGAATAAATTCATGACGTCATAATACGATATAAAACTTTAAAGTTCGGGAAAACTGAATTAGACAAAATATGACAATAACGACATTGATAAATGTACAAATACAAAGAATGGCTGGAATAAAGATAATTATATATACAGATATTGAAGTTTGTTGAGTTTTGGGGAAAATAATTTAATAAAATAGTTCTCTTTCACAAGTCTCATGGCGGTTGAATCGGTTTTAAGTTTATAAAATGAGAATACTTGATAATGTCCCTTAGCACATCTGTCAAAATGTTCACTGCAAGGGGTGTTTCTGCTGCTGGGATCATTTATCTGTTGGCGATGGACGCGCATGCGGCCGGTAAGTTGTGTTCCGGTTTGGCCGATGTAATCTTCGCCACAGTTGTTACAAGTAATACAGTACAGAAGAGTTTTGGATTTATACGATATATGTTCATTAACATAAAAAGTCTTGCCACATTTAAAAGGAATAGAAGCTCCTGTCTTTAGATAGGGACACGTGCCGCACCTTGCATCTAAGCATTTTGAAACCGCATATTTCTCTGGTGTTGAATTAAATTTAGCTCTTGTTTATATTTTCTTCAGGTTTGGTAGTTGTCCTTGGCTATGGAATAGGTCAGAATTTTTTTATTAGTTGTTGAAGTTCTTGATCCCGCTCAATGATAGAAAAATTCTTTTTCGCTTCTTGAAATATATTAAAATGCTTGGGATTGTAGGTTGTAACAAAAGGGATTAAAAATGGGTCTTTTTCTTTTTTTCTGGTTGTTCTAAGTATATTCTGTGGAATTTTCTTTGCTTCTTCTATGACCGAATCTATGAGTTTTTCGGGATAATTTTGAGAACTTAGATATATTTTCAATTCCGTCAATCTTTGATTTTTGGTGTTTTCTTCTCTTACAATAGTGCAAATTCTTCTTGATAAATTGTAAGGGATATATCTTTTGATATGCGTAGGGTGACATGATTTAAAATTTAGATATTGATGAGTGTCTGTGGTTTTGTAATACATATTTGTTGATTTTTGATTTGTTTTTAAAACCATAATGTCTAGAAATGAAATAGAACAATCACTGAATTCCATGGAGAATTGAGTATTTGGATTTAAAGTGTTAAGAAAACTATGGAATTCATGAAGATCTTCCTCGGATTTTTTCCAGAAAATGAAGCAATCATCCAAATATCGTTTCCAGGAATGTTTAAGGTAATTATCAATTTTTTGGTCTAGTTCCTTCTCAACGTTTTGATTCAAAATTTCTTGAAAATATCCCATTATTAAAATGCTGTATATATATGAATCATACTTTTGGCATATTGCTTTCAGGCTCAAATATGATCAGGACATAAATAGGAAGGCAATACCTATACATATAAACCTGTTGCTGTAACTTGTATTTCTTTTAAACTAATATCTTCAAGATACTATATGAAATAAAAACGATATATGTACTCACCTATCTTGCATTGTATGTAAAAGTAAAGTACAAATCCCACAAATTCGCATTTTGGGCTAGAAGACGAACTACTCGGTTCTATTTTCAACGACCCTTGTCATGGTTAGTGAAAAGTGTTATTTATATATAAAAAAATCACACCCCTCCCCCTTAAAAAAATATATTTGTATTTGTTTATGTACGAGCGTTGTTCGACAATTATTGAGAAAACACAAATATTTCTCCTTATAAGTGACAAATTTTGGTAAAAATTGGCATTAGCATTGAAAATACCCAAAAAGCAAAGTATTATTAAAAATATTAAATATTTTGTATACGACGTTACATAAACAAGTCGATTTTCGGGATACCCTACGAGGGCAAAAATTCGGAAGATTTAAAAACTTAAACATACTACATGTACGTGTCGGCAGACCAACAATTAATAATGAAGGAAATTACAATTTTATATGTACATTTTGCTATTTATTGTGATTTACTTTAATGCAAGTTTCACTAGTGTTCGAGTTGAAATACGGAGAAACAAATATATGTACGAAGCAATATAAATCTAAACACGCTGGTTCATTGAATTTGACGTTAAGACAGAGCAGCGAAATGATGGAAACATTCTCAGGCTAAGCACTTGCTTTAACAAAAATATACAATGTAAAGGGATCAATTCTTTTTCGTGTGTGTGTGTGTGTGTGTGTGTGTGTGTGTGTGTGTGTGTGTGTGTGTGTGTGTGTGTGTGTGTGTGTGTGTGTGTGTGTGTGTGTGTGTGTGAGGGGGGCTGCAAAGTACATTATTGTACCTTAAACTTCTCTTTTATTGTTAATTTTGTTAATTTCCTGTAGATTATTACATGTTCTCTAACGAGTGGGGGCGCCTTCTCTCTCTCTCTCTCTCTCTCTCTCTCTCTCTCTCTCTCTCTCTCTCTCTCTCTCTCTCTCTCTCTCTCTCTCTCTCTCTCTCTCTCTCTCTCTCCCCCCCGCCGATGCTACGTACGTTCCTCTATATGATCTAGCGCTAGGATCTTGAAGCAGTCTTAGACTTAAGTCAAAATTTGTGTGTTATCTTGTGATCAATAACATCGAAAAATCATCTCGAGGCCAACATTTTTAGGTACTCATTTAATTAAAAGGATGGATGTACATGTATTCTCTCTTTCTCTCTTTCTCTCTCTCCCTCTCTATCTCTCTCTCTCATAAAATCTTTTAATTAATAATGCAAACGAAAATTACACTTTTATTCGTAATTTTCGGAAGGAGAAAGATGTGGTTAATGGGTTCAAGGCAATTAAATTGTATACAATGCTTTATAACACTTACTTTCCATATTAACCAAATATTCACAACTTTGTTTTAAAAAATTTGCAAGTAAAGGGGTTATCTTATTAAAGGACAAGTTTTGTTCTGGGTTTTGTTGACAGTGAAACGATTGGGTCGCATGAAATGTAGTTATATTACCTCACATGAGCAGGCTTAAAAAAATTCTTAATGATAAATGATACTTCCAAGTGTGACATCGTTTGTCATAGAAGATAAAGAATAAATGCGATCCTTCTTAGGGACTCCCATTTTACTTGCCAATAATGCTTGTACCTTTACTTGCATTACGAATGGACGGATTTCAATTATTCTGAATGATCGAGAAAACAGAACATAAATAAAATAAATTGAATTAACGATTACAAAACAACACACTTACTAATATATTATTTGAATCTGCAAACACACCAATGAACATGCTCTACTGTCCTTCTATTAAGCCTTATGACATCATTAGCTTTGACATGGCTAGTTATTTTGATGTTATTCATAACCCTATACTGTTAAAATCTCTTGATAGAAAATTGTGCAGTGATTTTTTAGTGTTTGTTTTCATTTCTTAGCAATGATTTGAAACAATATGTATGCTCAATGGTGCTAATTTTTTCCATGTACGCGTATTTGTTTATATTTTCGCACAAATACCTTTTGTTTCAATCATGCGTCTTTTGTAACGTAATTCAAGACAACATTAAATATTTAATGTCAGTCAAATGTTTGTTTTTAGGAATTTGTGATGCTGAAATGGTTTTCCAGATATTAATGGAATTCAACGATTTCCAAGTCCATTGTTACGTCATTCATCAAACATCAATTGTAATATGTATTATTATGCTCGCCGAAGAACTGTAAACAAACCTCAACCTTAAAATCTCTGATCATTTTGAAATTGTTTAATTTTCTATCTAGTAACGTTTATTATTAAATCTATAAAACTTATTTTGTGTTGCTGGTGTTTTTTCGCACAAAATACAAAATGTGTTCTGTTTATTGTTCAGTTCTGCGAAAATGTATCGTATGTGCTTAGATATATAAACAAAAAAATTACATAAAGTCGTCTCTTAAAAATTAAATGCTAAATCGAAATTTCTTACAGGCTCAATTGCTTATTATCCAAAAATAACCCCGGAAATAAATAAAATGTGTTGGTAGCGGTAGAAGTGAAGGGGGTGGGGGTCCCTACTAAACATGTTAATTGCTGCAACAGCAGACAAAAAACCCCATATTTTCCTCACATTTATTTCTAGAACTCATTTTACCTACCAATTATTATATAAAGTTTAAATCAATAGACGTTTAGATTTTATAATTGACTACAAGTATCCAGATTCTAGGAAAGAAACTGCAACCATGAGGCACGATTTTTACTGCGAAACTGAAAGGGTTTACTTTTTGGTGACATTTCAATGGTTTATCATTTTCCCCAAGGGAGTAAGTGAATATCCAAATAATTTCCGAACTGCCCTCGTACATTTTATATTGTGAAAAAGTGCACTTTATTGTAGGATTTGATGTAGTCGGACACATTATTGTTCATTCTATGTATATGTAACACAAAATGGACGTTAAAAAAATAATCTGTATAGTTGCAATTCAAAGGATATTTAAATAAAAATCTTTATTTTCATGTTTTAATACGCAAGTATACAGTATCCATCTCAGATAAGAGGTCCATGGGCCACATCGCTCACCTGAACAATTGTTCTTGCATCTGTTTGAATATGAAAATATTAAAAAAATATTAAAACTCTCTCAATTCCAAGTTTTGACAACTTATTAAACAACACATAAAGAGAAGCATACATTTTGGACTCAATATCTAAGATATCTTACGATCCAAGATGCATCAACTTGCCAATCTTATTTTCTTTGACATCAACGTATTAAAGATAACAAAATCGTATAATTAGCGATACATTATTATATAAAGTGAAAGAAGGTAAATGTGACCTTAATATGAGAATATGAAGATGCTATTACATAGTTAAATACCGTGATTAAACGTGACATTGTACTTCTTGAGAAGAACCTTTTCAAACATTTTTCCTATATACTTCTCTGTTAAACTAAGAACCCATCTTGGAGACCCAGTATTGGTCTGGGAATAACGGTTTTAACAATTTAGAATCTACACGTATATTATTTTAGAATGTTTGCATAATAGTCTCTTAAATGGTATTAACACAATTTCTATATACCGGTATATTTGAATTTAAACACCTATTGGGGTACAAGTATTGATCTGGGGGTAATGGTTTTAACGATTTAGAATCAACACTATTTGAGGATGTTTGCAATGTAATTTAATAAATTGTAGCATTGTAGTTCTTGAGAAGAAGATTTTTAAACATTTTCCTCATATATTTCTATGTTAAACTTTGAACCCCTCTTTGGGCTCCAGTACTAGTATTGGGTCACAATTTTAACAATTTAGAATCCACACTGTCTTAGGATGCTTGAATAGTAATATCACAAATTGTAGCATTGTCATTCTTAAGAAGTATATTTTAAACATTTTCCATATATATTTTTATGTTAAACTTTGAACTGTCTTGTGGGGCTCCTATATTAGTCCTGGGTCACAATTTTAACAACTTAGAATCGCCACTTTATATACAAGCTCTGTGGTAAATATTGACATTTCTGGTGCAGTGGCTCTTGAGAAGAATATTCTTTGAGAGACCCACCCGATTTTCACTGGTTTATAACTATCTCCCTTTTAAAAAGAGTTACATTCTTTATTTTAGCAATGTAGAATCATCCTCCTATAAAGATGCTTTGTATTAAGTTTTGTAAAATTTGGCCAAGTGGTTATAGAGAAGTCAAAAATGTGAAAAGTTACTGTCAGATGGACTGACGAACAGACAAACGGACGGACGGACAAACGGCCGGCGGACAGACAAACAGACAGACAGACAGACAGACAGACAGACAGACAGACAGACAGACAGACAGAGATGGACGACGGACAAAAGACGATCAGAAAAGCTCATTCAAACCTTCGGCTCATGAGAGTTTAAAAAGAAAATAGATTGTCTCATACTTGAAGGTGAATTTTTCTTTGTCTTTTTATCCTTTTTTCACCAATAAAAGCAAAAGTGGGTAATAAATAAAATATGTTTGAAATGAAATTTTCTATAGCTGCTTTATTTTGTTTGGTCATAACCATCATGACAAAGGAATAATCAGTGGCCAGGTTATAGCACACTAGCCAATTACTAAAGCATAACGGTGAATAAAACAAATATAAACTAACAGATTCATCATATCTGATCATAGATAAACTCGATTAGGTTCTATATCAGTTTCAATATTTACAGTAGAGCACATGCGCAGTGTCAATTAAATATTTTGTTCTTTTATCAAAATAGGTAACTAAGATAAAGATATATCACCCCTCTTCATGCACACCTAAGTGTAAAGTTTAATCTGCCTTGAAAAAAAAGAGTTGTTTGAGAGTTCACATATATTACTAAGTCAATGCTATGTCTAATTGGTTTTGAGTCCAATTTTGCTGATTCTTTTTCGATCAACAATCTCATTTTATAAATCCAACACCATCGATCACTTTAACAATCAACAACAAATTTTGAGCTTGGCACGTGATCCGTAATCTCGTTCGTGGCCAAGCTAGGAAAAGACTTTCTGGACCAGCCATATTGAATTCAGGTATGTAGTTATATTGATTGTGACAGATGTACTGAATGAGATATTAACTAATATTGTGAACGGAATACCCGTATACCACACAAAGTGCTTAATATTCCTTATCAACGTCAAATATAAATCAGTAGCTAGGTTTCATTCAGGTGCCTAAGTTAATTCATAATTAACTCATGAAGATATTTATACACAGATACAAGTTCTATTCTTCGTCACTCTTGTTTTTATAATTAAATTTCAATGCCTTTTGTCTCTTATTTACAAATAGAAACATTCGTTAACATGCAGTGTTTAAAAATGTCAGACACTGGCGTAGATACAAATTAACAAGTTTACGGGGATGTTTAAGTGAAATTGAATGTTTAAACACTGTTGTAACTTTAAAGTATAAAATAAATATAGATGCTTACAACACAGCTAAACGTGGCTTAATTCAGTAATTTTAAGTCGTTCACACAGTGACAATTGCGCACTAAAAAGTAAGCACATTTTTCATTTTGGTAGATAGTTCACCATATTTATTCAATGCAATCTATTCTGACAAGAAATAGCTAGTTTATTATTTGCTTCCGTAATATTCAATCCGATATTCAAGCTTGTATGCATACTCTCAAAACGAATTACATCAAAAATATTTTGTTATCTTTGAGGAGCTCATATATTTTATAAAAATACCATGGATTCTCGTCAGAGTGCGCAAGATGTATTACAGTGTGATTTATGTGAGACCCCGGGGCCATCTATGACCTGTAAGATTTGTAGCAACCATTTGTGTATTGCCTGTGTGGGCAAACATCTGATAGATGAATCAAAAGAACACAAAGTGTTGCCATTTGAAAAGAAGGAATTTAGTACCAAATGTCTGAACCATTCACATAAAATATGTGAATATCACTGTGAACAGTGCGATATTCCTATTTGTAAACTTTGCGTTTTTTCTGAGAAGCATCTCACGCACGATGCAGTAGACATTTTCGACGGGTTTAGAAAGCAAGAACTCCCACAATTTAAAAACAGCAATCAACAGAAATAAAGAAATCTGGCATAGAGAAATTGAGAGTATTTTTAAGAAATTAAAATCTGAAATCGATGATATGGACTCAAAACACCTGACTATCCTTGATAAATGGAGTTTGAAATCAAAAGCATCATTTCAGAAATAATTCAAAGCATTTCTGATCTTAAAAAGATGCTAGCCTCTACTGATATCAATCTTCTTTCTGCCTACAAATCAAGAAATGCAGAGTATACAAGATTGTCAGCTAAACCCAAAGTTTCTCTACTAAACTTCACCTCTAAAAACATTCATACAGAACAATTTTACAATCAATTTGATTAACTGTCGGCGTACTGCATCAAAACAGAGAAACCCCAAAAAGCTGGGTCTGCGTCACTTAAACCATTGCTTTTTGTTCCACAGATGATTACATGTATAAGCACACAATACAAAGGGGACTTAGAATAATTAAACAGTATTTCCTGTTACAGTGATGAAGAAATCTTGATTGGTGATGAAAATAATAAGATCATGAGTCTGTGCAACCTGAAGGGGGAACTAATGAAGACTATCCAGACCAAGGCAGGGAATACACCATTCGATATAACAGCGACAAAGAATGGGGATTTGGTATATGTTGATTACAACGACAAAACTGTGAATATAGTGAGGGATAGACAGATTCGGGAGGTGATAAGGCTACGGGCTGGAAACCTCTGAATATCTGTTGTACTTCTTCTGGTGACCTCCTGGTTGTCATGAACAGTGATGATTATAGACAAACAAAAGTACTGCGTTACTCTAGCTCCATAACAAATCAAAGTATTCAATTCAACGGTAGAGGAAAACCAATATTTTCAACTGAAGGAAACACGAAATCCATCAATTAGAACAGAAATTTAGATATTTGTGTGTCTGACCACGGAAAATGCACAGTAATGGTGGTTAATAGGTCCGGGAAACTCCGTTTTACCTATACTGGTTCCCAACGTATAACAAAGGCACCATTTACTCAATGCGGTATAACTACGGACAGTCAATGTAGGATCCTGATAGCAAATCTTAACAACGAATGTGTTCACATTCTAGATCAAGACGGATATTTTCTCTGCTACATTGATAACTGTAACTTACGTGCTCCTTGGGGTTTGTGTGTGGACACCAAAGACAACCTCTTTGTGGCAGAGAACCGCACAAGCATTGTAAAGAAAATCCAAAATGGAGTGTAAATTAACTTATATGTTTGTATAAAGTTTTTGACACAAAAAAAAATACAACTTGGGAATATTTAAATTATAAGTTCAAATTGCTTATATTAGAAATAGGTTTAATATTTACAAATTTTTGTTACTAACGGTTCTGAGTGAAAAGATCAACTGTGCTAATGTTTTGTTTGTTTATTCTGTTTATTAATTTCAAATCAAGAAGTTGGCACTTAACACTTTTTACAGAACCATACGTTCTGTAATTTTGGGCCCGTTTTTCATACCTTATAAGAATAATTTAAAGTTACGAAAATCCCAGCCTTTTGCAAATTGCTGATCTGACTAGAAGAGAAAATACTGTAAGGGTCATACTCATCCTGTCAGATAAAATCAACATTCATATCAATGCATAAACACGCAATCTGCTGAAATCGACATTTGATGATTCACCGTCATAGTCGCTTTATATATGTTCACAAAATGTGTATCTCATGTTATGCAATACAATCAACAAGATGAAGTAAAGGAACTGTAACATTGAAAATAAGCTTCCTTGTGACATTGTAAAATTAATTTGTTGTAAATTGTATACATGTTTACTTAAAGATTTGTTGTTTCACGTGTATTGCATTGATTTTATAACATCGCTTTCAAAAAGCTAATGAAACGTCAAAAGAAACCCTTTGTTTTATTATTATTTGAGGCTAATGTTTATTTTGTTTCCATTACCATATACTGAATTATGTATTCTTATGAGAAAACAGCTCTCTTGATTCATTTAACAACAGTTTACTATGAAAATTAATGTAAATGTACTCATAATGAAATAAATCCTTGGCTTTACAAACTTATAAAAACTGAAGCAAAAAGAAAAAAAAAAGGACAAAAAAATATATTAAAAAGCTTAAAAAACAGATAACAAGAAAATCCCATTTCTCTGTATCGTCCCAAGTAATGTTCTTGTAATATTGATATTCTTTCTTTATTTGCATTCATTTTTAACGGAATGAATAAAAACAATTTATAACCGATGAGGTGCTGCAATTGAAGTGTGTATACATGTACATGCATTTAAATCAACAAGGCCTTGTTATCTCCAAACAAATTCATAAGCAACATGACACTGACTTGTATTTTATCATTTTTCAGTTTATTTTATCGAAATATATTGAATCAAAAAAGTGTAGTTTATTCCAAAAATTGTATTCAATTACTTATAACTTTGTAATGTATCACATTTGGTAAGGACTCGGTTCAATATATTTCTAGGTAGCAAATCGTATATCATTTTTAGATTTTTTCATTTTTGACATAGGTATTAAGATGTCCTTTAGGAGTCTTCTTTTAGAGGATTTATTTATGTTAAACAAAATCGAACTGATCAAACTGGTTTTTTATTTTCAAGCATATACAAACTCATTATCCATGCATATAAGATTACACATTGTATATATCACATTCATTAAATCCGCACAAATATGTTTCTTATTTGAAATATCTGTACTGTGAATAAATATTGTTTCTAATTTTGTTAATATCTCATATACCAAATATTAGTTTTCACAAATGTTATTAATTAAAGCAAGTACAAGATTAATTTTGATAGAAACAATGTAATTGAAGTTAGAATAAGTTTGACCAAGTTTTATCGAGTGATCTATATGATTTAATCACCAATTTAAAAGTTACAAATACACGTACAATGAATTCGTATTTAGTAAAGATCAAATGGAACTATTGAACACATATTTATAAATTTTTATTGATTTACAAATTTGGTTATTAAGCGATGTGTGGAAATTAATGAAATTTGAAATGACGTTTGAAATTTAGTTTTCTTTAAAACTATAACTGTATACCAATTGCACATAAAAAGTTACGCACGGTTTTGGACGTATCAAACTAATTTAGGAATATATTCTGTAAACATTTTCTTACCAAAAAATAATTGAGAGATTTTACAACTTATTCACCACTTTACTTGCCTGGAACGTATTTCCAAAAACACCCTACTGACCTTGAAAAGTGAAGAATTGACGTTGGAATCAAGACGCGACTTTTTTTCCTGCTATCAAACTACATTGGTTCATTTACGGGGTTGATGAGGGTGTTTCAAAGATATTGAGTTGCAAAAAAGTAATGACATCTAGTAAGCTGAATGCAATTGAACTGTGTTGGCATTAACCTTTCAGAAAATGTATTCCTAAATTAGGTTAATAGGTTAAAAAACGTGCGCAACTTTTTAATGCGTGGAACAATACCTTTTACAATGCCGACGTTTTGAAGAAAAGTACTACACTTCTTTGATTAATGAAATTGAATTCAGAATCACATACCTTATTTCATACACGGAAAGAACAAAATGATTATTTATTTTTAACATTTGATATTATTTATAACAATAATGTTTATACTCAAAATAATTTTAATAATAAATAATCCCTTAACTTATTTTTTGATAAAACGAAACTAGATACACCTGAAGCAGTGCATGTTCTTACGGTATTGATTTAAAGGTCTGTTCAAACTAGAGTTATCTATCACTAATAACCGATTAATTACTCTTATGACCCATTTCGAAAATTACTATTAATTGATATGAAATCAAAAATATTCATATAATTTAAGGAGTTTTCCCACAAAACGAATTTACAAGAAAAGTGGTTGTATACTGACGTACTAATTCACCTTAAATGAATCGCTGGTGAAAAGAAAGTAAGAACGGAATCCTTTATTTCCTTGCTGCATATTCAAATAAATAATGTATATTTACCAATAGGAAAGACAGGGCACAATATATATATGAATTACAAACGGTAAGATATTGGGCATGGTCCCAGTTACAACTCACCATGACTAGTAACTTTAAATACGAGACTCCAATGCAAAACCCCTGCCCCATATGCTTAGCACATCTAAATGACGGCGAAGAGACATACGAATATGATAGGACTTGTAGATTGCTGAAGTGCAATCACAGATTTCACATTGACTGCATTAAGGCTTTGTTTAAGTACGATAGACCACATTGTCCCTACTGTAGGTCACAGGTAGTATGTGTTAAACTCGAAGCGACTAACAGACCGACCTAGTTGTACTGGGATTGTGTCTCGGACTTTTGCTGAATGTCTGCTTTTAGCTCCCCAGACGATGTCGGAGGGGGGCGGTAAACCTTATGTACATGTACATGGAGCAGGTCACATATCTAGGTTTTATTATTGGTCCCATCTTTACTTTCTTGGATGATGTATCGTGGAAAACTTTATGACCTAACATAATAAATTTCAGTTGCTTGAGGATCAAGTTTTTTAAGCATATGCGTTTTGATGGATATGCAATTTAATTAAGGGTCATAATTTCACCAAAATTTGATGAGTAATGCATCTTGCGATTCTAATGCTTGAAAGGCTTGAATGGCAAATCTAGTTTCAAATGAAGGTTAACTCGCCTTAACGTATTCAAACATGTAACTTTTACTAATCTTATAAATACTTTTTAATGATGAATGCGTCCTTGACTGAAACTAGCCTTAGATACAAAGATCAAATATCTTGATGCTAATGCATTTGTAAGCGTATTGATTAATGTCAATGCTGGTCCTCAATTGCATGCTTAGTGAAACTGTGGAAGTTATCGAAAGGGTTGTTTCAAACACAGAGCTTAATTTCAAGTATCCGAATAATTATGCAGGTTAAAGTGAAAGCAGTTTGTGTGTTAGAATGTGTTTTTACATTTTCAAGTGAATATTTTGTTCTGACTAATTAAAAATTTCATGATTCATATTACTATTGATGCTTTACATAAGACTAGCTTCAGATATAGAGCTTGGTGTCGAACATCAATGATACAAATCAATGTACAAAAATCCCCAATAATTAGAAATCGGATTTAAATGGTTAATGTATTTATGAAGATGTTTAACAAAGAGCTAGCTTCAGATGCAAAACAATTCTATTTCATCTGCTAATCCTACCGCATTTAAACGTGTTTGGTGTTTGGTGAGAGAGTGATTGTCAACGAATGATGTCATTTGATAAAACTTTCTATGAGCTTGCACCATAGTCTAACAAAATCTAAAATGTAGATTTTGTTTTTCACATTTAATTAAAGTTATTGTAGTACATTAATCAATATATTATTTGATACAATTTTAAGTCATATAATTTGTTAATGTATGGTATAATTTTGAATTGAATCAGAAAACTTCTTTCACGATCAAGTATTTCATGATATATATATATATATATATATATATATATATATATATATATATATATATATATATATATATATATATATATATATATTCATATTTATTGTTAGTCCATTATGATTCACCATATTGTCTACAGATTTTACCGTTTTTTTCGATCGCTCACTCCTCCTTGGCACCTGATCCTACCTCTAATTTCTGTAGAGGGCAGTGTTTGCTATGCTCCTGTTTTGTATTTTTCGTTTGGACTTTTCTTTCTCCCAGAGAGAGAGAGAGAGAGAGAGAGAGGGATACACGTTTTAATAATCCTTTTTAAATATTGTTAAGTTTTGTTTAACTGTAACACAAATATACTAATTTCAAAATGAAAACAACGTATTAAAACATAATTATCTATTGACAAACAAGTTGATAAAACAGGACTATCAACAGGCTTTTCGTAAGTTCTATGGTCGATATAACGACCTTGTCAGCAAATACAATCATCCACTGGGTCGCATGCTGACAGACGTTTTTCATACTAATTGTTAGACAATAATTTATCACCTAATTGTCTACGGACTTTTCCGGGGTTTTTTCCCCCAATTACGACAAAGAGCACACGGCGGGTGTGACCGGTCAGCAGATGATGCTCACTCCTCCAAGGCACCTGATCCTACCTCTATCATTTTGGAGGTCCGTGTTGCTCTGCTTTGAATTTGTATTTCGTTTTATGGATTTTTGAGATGGTTGACGGTTTGTTATTGTCATTTTTTCATCTACATTTCTAATATAGGCTTTCATTTATAAAATGTAAAAAGAGAGATGAAATTCTGCATTTTAGTGCCAATATCCCATAAAAGCACTTTAGCTGATATGGAGAATCATGGAGAACTATATCTGTTGTACTAAGACATCTCCCCTGGAGGGGCCAGAATCTATCTGTATCTGGTCGTGCCTATCATCTGACCAATTATGACAACTCCACCGCTGTTATTAATGTACTGCACTGTACCGTTTCCTTCATGTACCTTCCTTACCACTTCACTAGAGTCCGTGCATACTGTGCTGTTTCCATTCTTTACCTTCTTCTATATATATATATATATGGACAGGTATATGTCAATTTGAGAGTTATTGTTAGTGCCTATTATATACATGCATGTATATATCTATGAAATGTGTATCGTTCCGATCCTCTCAAACTGTCGTTTAACTGTATTCCACCTGTTTCTTAAACGACCGTGTAGTGCGCCGCCAGCGCTCTAGGTTCCGTTCGTCATCGAAAGAAAGATTTTTTTGTCTTGCATAGATGGCCGAGTGGTTACAGCGTTGGCTGCCCACTGCTAGGAGAGTTGGTTCAATAGGTCGTGAGTTCAAGGCCCGGCCGGGGCCGAAGTGAAGCTCCAATATAGTGAACTTCCCTGTGCTGTATATATATATATATATATATATATATATATATATATATATATATATATATATATATATATATATATATATAACATGGAAGGATAGTCTAACATGGTTTCATTCGTATTTTCTGCTACTTTACATCAATTTCAACAATACAGAAATTAGTTTTGAGTTTATTTATTGTTTTTGTTAACTTAAATTTTTTTAAAGTATTTTATGTTTTCTTGATCACAGAATAGTTTAAATAAAGATCGGTTTAATTTACCGTTAGTTTTACAAGTTGTTGAAATTAATAGATCAGTTACAAATTAACTATTTACCCTTTGAAGGAAGCAAGGGGTAGTGTCACTTCCGTAATTAACCAATTAACACTACCACGCTAGCCCCAGGGGTTCACTCGATCATCCAGGTAAGGTCCACACGGAGCTAATTATACGCTTGATCGGTCACGTATGCACACAGCCACCACTTCGTGTTATCAAGAGTCAAAAACAATGAAATATGTATAAATGGGACCCAGGATTTACTTCGGGAGATCAAGAACTTCGAGAGATCGGAATTAGAGAGATCAAGAGTAAATTTGCTTAGTTATATAGAGAAAAAATCGGGACCGTGATTTCACTTCAAGAACTTCGAGAGATCGAAGTTTGCGCCATCGAGTGTCACCTATATATATATATATATATATATATATATATATATATATATATATATATATATATATATATATTAATCTAAAAGAAATATAGGTAGGATTAGGTGTCATGGAGGAGTGAGCATCCTCTGCTGACCGGTCACACCCGGCGATTGTTCTTTGTCGTAATCATGAAAAAAAAAACCCGGAAAAGACCGTAGACAACTAGATGATTAGTTATGGTCTAACAATTAATGTAAAAAACATCAGTCAGCATCCGTAAATGCACAAAACTACTTTAGAAATATATGATGTAAATATTTTAATTTCAAGATTTTTCTACTGATTCAACTTGCCTAAACATCCTAAATGGTCTTGGAAATTTACGTATGTTAAATTCACGTCGGGATCAAGAGTCACCAATTTATTTAAAAGCCACACCATTCCATTTACAGGGTTGGTGTGTCAAAAATATTCAGTGACAAGTAAAATAATGATATTTAATTTAAGGTGATATGCCTTATGTATTTGTTGGCATTTTCTATTAAGATATTAAGATGTTCCAAAATACGTTTAAATGCACTAAAATAAATGATTAAAAACGAATGTTGCATTTAAAAAAAAAACACCCAAAACTTCTATTTATTTCAAACAGAAACCTAAAACTGTGTGATTAAAGTGAAAAATAACAGACCCCGCAGCAGAATATCTGTTTACTATTAATCTATCTTTTATCTATTTTTTGCTGACTTTATCTTCCATTCAAGTGGTGCACATCGCTAAATGTACGTAAATGTGTAATACTAACTGTGACAAAGAGTTTACATGATGTATGAGGAAATGTATGCATATAACTATATTTGCTTGCAATTATCTGTTATTCGTTATCAACGATACACATTTTGAGATATCAAAGAATTGCATCAAACTTGCATTTAACTTTCGGTAGGCTTGGAATAATAATAATCGATATATATTTAACTTTAATAGCCCTTAAATTTCCTAGCATCCTTGGTGTTTAATAAAAACAAACTTCCTAGCATATAGATTAAGTATTCTTATAGCACTCGCCAATTAGGAGGGTATATTTTAAAACATAAATTATAACTTCCAAATCAACACCTAGGACAGCTTTACAAAACAATCGACATTCTTTAACATATCTTATTTTACTTAGGAAAACTGTTGTGTGCATTAAATTGAAGTCAAACGTAAATTTATTTTGAAAATTACTAATTAGGAAGATATATCTTTAGTCTTAAAGAGCAGCAAACAGTTTTATTCATCTGCAATTTAAGTAGCTCTTATCTCTACTAAAACGAAAGTAGAAAAATACATACTCTAGTACATGTACTCATCGATTTGATGAAAGTTCATTAGGAGAGTTATCTTTCTCATATTGAATTTGTATATCAAATCCTTTAATTAGAAGAAAAAATATAAAAAATCTCAAACGTTAATCATGAAAATTGTACCTTTTTTTTTTTTTTTTTTTTTACAATAATTGTTATTGTATACACGTACGTAGAATAATGCTTATAAATCGTTTGTTAAATTTCCTACTTTCAGGAACAAAACATGTAGCTATAGGGATATTCAAATTCGTCCACTTTCCTTACAAATGACATAGAAATATTGCATTATATATAGAGAAAATAAGTGGTATATAATTGGGCAGGGCCCCAGTTACAGCTAAAATGACGAGTAACTGTATAGAGGTTAACAAAACGACGATTTGTGCTATATGCCTGGTAGATCCAGGTGACGGTGAGGAGACATATGCTTATGATAAAACGTGTAGATTGCTTAAGTGCAATCATAGATTCCACATTCACTGCATTAAAGAATGGTTTAAGTATGGCAGATATCATTGCCCATACTGTAGGCGCACAGGTGACAAAGATAACAAAATTGACAAAGATTTAGAAATACTTCGAAAGAGAGACGGACCTACCTAGTTGTTCTGGGATTGTGTCTAACACATTTTGTTAAATTTCCGTCTTGACTGATAGGTATATGAACATATCTTTTAAATTACCGAGATAATTTATCTTATAGATTCATGAATTTAATATACAATACAGTTAATGTTATTTTTTTTTAAATTGGTAACATTGCGAATGAACGATTAGCTTTAGTAGCTATTTAGCGTTAAGTTTTATTTTAAAAGCATTTAGAATTCCTTGTTTTCCCGACAAAAATTAATTAAAAGCATTTAAAGATAATGATAATGATGTAGCAATATGCTATCATCAGCAGCTTATGGGGTTTATGTCTCTCTGCTTATCCATTATGCAAGAGCATGATCTACATACGAATAATTTATTAAACGAGGGAAGCTACTAAACACAAGGTATTGGATCACGAATATCAAGAACCTCGAATAAAATCATCTTTACGCAAGTTATATGGTCGATACAATAACCTTGTCAGCAAGTACAATGTTTTGTTAAGAAACATGCTGACTGACATTTTTCATACTTGTTAGACCATTATTTATACACCGGACTGACTACGGTTTCTTCCTTTTTGCATGATCATGACAATGAGCGCACGGCGGGTTCGACCGGTTGGAAAGGGATGCTTACTCTTCCTAGGCACCAATTTCCACCTCTATCTTTTTTTTGAGGCCCTTGTTTGCTCTGCTTTGGTTTGTATTTCGCTGTATGGATTTTTGAAACGGTTGACAGTTTGTTATTGTCATTTTTCATGAGGAATATCATTATGCCCATGCTAAGATGACAATTTTGTCTAGATTGCAGTTCCAAAAAATATTTTTATTATCAAACATTTTCAAACCGATTGTCTGTTAATTGTATCAAGGATAACATTTTCCGATTTAAATTCTGCAGCAATGAGTTCATGTCAAAAAGTTATTATTAAATGAATGTGTCTTTTCTCACTTTTCATCTTAAGCCAATATATATATATATATATATATATATATATATATATATATATATATATATATATATATATATAAAGGATTAGTGGACATGCACATGCGTGATATTCTAGAATCAAACGAAGCCTGTGCATTAGACTACTGCTGGTCTCTTGTCCACTAGCGCGGCATCTCCTCGGGAATGTGTGAGGGATAGGCCATGAATTGTATACGCAACGCTCAGTGGCCGTGGTGTGTATAAAACGTTTGCATATGTAGACATATATTGATACTAAAAACATCTTTCTTATGTGATTTTTTATCTAATGATACTCCTCTAATTAGGTTATTATCAATTATGACTGTTGTTGTTTTGAATGAGATTCGCAAATAAATTGCAAGCGCTTGGAATACATTCTATGCACACGCAAATCGATACGTGTAAGTTGAAAAATAAAGCACGTTTGGTAATTGTGTTACTTTTTGTATAATTAGTCCCTGGCGTGTGCATGAGTTGTAAGTGAATTCTGCGAACTTTTCCACCCAAATGATGTAGAACTGAAATGATAATAAGAGATAATCAGGGGAAATTATCGAAAACAGAATACTGAGTAGAAACATTTGAGATTACAATCTGAAGTTATGGCACCAATACATTAATTGAATAATTTTGAAATATTTTGCGCTTTTAATTTCTGCGGATTTTTCATTCCGGCAAAGTATCGCAGAAAATAAATAACCACAGAAAATTAAGAAATTATGTATGAGTTTTCGTGAATGTTGCAGAATAACCTCCGAGTTCGAGAAATGTTGTTTAGAAATATGAAAGCCGAGCCGAGGCGAAGCCGAGCCGAGGCGAAGCCGAGGCTTTTATATTTCTAAACAACATTTCGAGAGGTTATTCTGCAACATTCACGATAACAAGAACTTTATTTCTATTCTACTAACAGCTCCGACTATCAGCTAATCGGTTTATCTATAGAGATAGGAAGTAGTTCATATTTTCAAGCGAGATAAATCTGATTGGTTGAGACAACCCAAACGGTTTTGTTAGTCATGGCATGTCTGTTTACAAGTACACCGATCGCAGTCTATCGATCGGAATCGATTGCAGACGATATATTTTTCGATGAATGAAATACATACTTAAATTATTTTTGATTTTTTTTTTATTAATTTAGATTCATGAATTCGATAATTATCATATTAATTTGTTTTTTTTTATTTGGACGAACAAGCAGTGAAAATGTGTTGGGGAGGGTTTTTGGAACAGCCGCGATTAGCTCTTTGAAACAAACATGAAAGGAAATACACATCGCTCGAAAGGACACTAACCCGTGTTATCAATTTTTTTATAAAGAGCAATTTTTAAGTTATAAACTTATGATCGACTCGAGTTTGGTATGTGTTTAAGATGAATCTGATTGGTTGAGATGGCTGTTCCGCGTAACCCCAAATGATTTGTTAGTAATGGCTGCTTCGGAATGCGTATCGGAAACGTTTCGTTCAAGTAAGACGATTAAACCCATTTGATATTTGATATAAAGGATTTACGCACATGCTAGTGGAACGTGTCTGACTCCCATGTAATTTCCAGAGCACAAAGGTACATAATTTACGGAGTTATTTTTACTTTACCCAAAACCCATGTGCTTGATCGTTGTTTACAATAACACATTGAATCTTTTATGTTGTCATTCTTTTGTTTTGTTTTCTAGCACAAAAAATCTTGGATTATTGGGTGCACATACCGAGAATTAAGTCTAATGTGAGACATTCTTTTTACTGTACACATTTTTAGATCTATATTAATCTATTTACACATGAGCAAGTCTTGCCACATGGTATATATACACTGTGCATAGTTTTGGATTGTATATAAATACTGACGACTTTTAAATACTTTTGTAAATTTTCAAATAAATAATTTCATTAAAACAGATTAATAACACTTTACACATTTACTTCTCAGTCAATGTTGTAAATATATTTCTTGAAATGTTAACAAATAACAATTTAAATTCAGAAAGAATTAAATCAATTATAACAGCTTCTCCTCATTTCTTATCCAGGAACAGTGTACACATTAATGTGTAATTGGCCCTTCCCAGCCACATGGAATGTTGACTCGCAGAAAAGAGAACCACCACCAAGCATAGTACTCTCAGACACTTCACTTACAGCTACAGATGAAATGGATGCTGATGATGGAGGGGCTGGAGAGTCATGTTGCGTTGACTTACCACACCAGTCGCAACTCGCTGAAGTGTTTCGCTATATTGGCGGCGATGAGAAACGGAGGGTGCATTTACATAACTTTGAATGCTTTTCTCATTCCGGTTGCCTGTTACCGACATGATCCCAAGAGAGCTTACCCCAGAATGGGCTAACACAGTAGCTGTGGTGGCTCGAACACAGTGATTTGTGTAAGTCAAAGACAATCCAGCAGCTTTGGAAATATTTGACATCATATTCCCAAGTGTATGATATCCCATGGGAGCATTCACATATCACACATCATAGGCTGGCTCAAAACTTGTCAATGGACGCTGGAAGATTGCATTGTTTTTTGGATTACGCTTTGACAGGTATAATTTTAATGATTTCACTGGAAATAAATCGGATTCAGGCAATGCGTAGATCGTGTCTCTTTAACAGATTCTCGAGAGTCAACCCCATGATGCGTTTTGTCCGCCTCGTTGTATGACATTGTGAAGTACTCTCTGCCAGTATCGTCTTTGTGAAGGAAAAATGATTTGGGAATTAATTCACGCAGACCTTCCTTTCCTCACCTACAAAAATGAAGCGTGATCTTAAACCAGACCTTCCTTACAAGTGAAGTTGGATTGATGATTGACAAAACCCCAGAGGAGTACATTTTCTCCAAATCTCCATTAGATATTGGTGGATGGTGTTTTGTTTTGTCGGCCACTTCGCACTTAAGGGATTTTATTATTCCTATTAGAACATGATTTGAAGACATGAATTCGTCCGTGCCTCAGCATAGAAACAACGTAGTTCCTTCGCCAGGTCATCAGAAGAAAACCCCTCAAAATTCATTGATTTCTTTTTCTAAGAAAGCCAGTCTAAATGTATCAAAAAGAAATCGTAATGAAAGTAATATGAAATTATTATAAAAATAACATACATTTTTAATCAATTATTTATTTAGTTTGTTGTTGTTTTTTTAATTCAGTCAAACTTGACTTGAATTTAATAGTTCACATTTTGTTTATTTTTAGGAGGGAGAGGGTTATTTGAGTTGTGTAAAATAAAATCTTCAGGCAGTGTCACATGTTAAGAAGAAGTGGGTTACAACAGTTTTACTGCTGGGGTGGGTGATGAGTGGGAAAAAAAGATTGTTGTGTTGTTATTTATATTTTCGAATGAGGAATGGGTTTTAAGACATGTGGTAATTTGTTTAATATACAGTATAATTGGATGTTTTTGATATGTATTGTGTACTGTAAAATTGGATGTGGTACCTTTGAAGAGCTTTACGGCCAATGTTGTCTGTTTAACAGTTTTCGCCTCCATGTGGGCATTTTCTAGCTCTCGCACATTCTCTTTACTGCTAGTAGCAAACCTTTCTGTTTGTGTGGATTCAGTAGGGATATCATCCATTTCATCAGATAGTAACAACTGAAGCTGCTGCTCAGCATTGTCGGAGTTGGGGCTGGAGGGGGGTTGATGGGCCTCTGTAATGTCAACTCATTCCGAAATACTCGACGAATTTCACTGGTTACCAAAGAAGCAATAACATATTGCCGAGCAAACGTACAATCAAGCTGATGATAATCTATAATCTGTACCCGTTCTGATTTATAATAAAAACATTCTCCAATAGGCAGAGGGTCAACTTGTTTGTACATCGGCATGTTTGTTTACAAGTACATCGATCGCAGACTATCGATCGGACTCGAATGCAGACGATATATTTTTCGATGAATGAAATACACACTTAAATTATTTATGAATTTTTTTTTATTAATTTTTTATTAATTTAGATTAATGAATTCGATAATTAACGTATAAATTTGTTTTTTTTATTTGGACGAACAAGCAGTGAAAATGTGTTGGGGGAGGGTTTTTGGAACAGCCGCGATTAGCTCTTTAAAATAAACATTAAAGGGAATACACATCGCTCGAAAGGACACTAACCCGTGTTATCAGTGGGTGTTTTTTAAAGAGCAAGTTTTTAAGTTATAAACTCATGATCGACTCGAGTTTGGTATGTGTTTTAATTTGATAATTTATTGATGACGTTCGTGGTATATTGGAGAATAATGTCCGCGGCATCTCTTTGATCTCGGCAATAACTGTAGTAGAATACCCGTTATACCAAATATGCCTGGAAGTTGGAATCTTTGATCTAAGCTATTATATTATTGTTTATTTTTTTTTTTAATCATTTGATTGAAACTCTTTTACAATTTCACACACACACACACACACATACTTGTAAACACATGAAACTCACTACACTTGACTTTTCACCAGAAAGTCACTACACTATTTTCTAAGGGTCGTGAAGACAAAAATTGAGCAAATTTATAAAAGACTGTCTACTCTTATTAGCATACGGGGTTGATAATTCGTAAATTCATTATATTAAAAATTTGAGTTTTCCCCTGAACCCCACCACATCAGACCACGTGACCCACCAGTTAGACACACATGATTCTCACTACATTGTCAGTTTTGAAATACACACATGAAAATGACTACTTACATTAATTTTACCTATTTATCCCATCTTCTTAGGATCAAATACAACTATGCAGAAGATATATACGGTGGTATTATTCAGAGTATTGTTTACGCCGAGAAAAAGCGGTAACGCTTGTTAGTCCTTAATCATATGACAGTGAAGAGAATCGGATAGATGCCGAGTTTTTCTACAATGCAAAGCTATAAAGTATAAACGGACTTAATACCTAAATGCCTAAAAAATAGATATATTCAGATGAAAATTGATTCACATAAGATCCGTTTTAGCTTAATTTCTATCGGAGGGTAAGTTTTGGTAACGCTTGTTAATGCTAACATTGCGACATGCTTTATCAATCCTTGATTCAAAAAATATTGACGAGTGGCAAAAACTTTAGTCTCTAAAATGTTGGGGTTGTATCATATAAAAAAAATCTATTTTTTTCTTTTTTTTTTTCTTTCCCGACTTCGATAGCAGAAAAATGGACAACCATTATCAGTAGCCTACATAGCGACATATGGAAACTACCGTGATATCTATAATACCGCTGTTAAAATAATAATCTTGCATTTGAAAAATAACGTAATTTATTGTACATAGATTGGATCTAAACCCCTTAAATCGTTTATTGCAAAACATGTATAATTTTATGCCGTTACTTCAAGAAAGAAAGATCTTAACTTGAGCGACAGCGATATTTCAAATTGGACTCATATAAATGAGAATGACTGCACACATTCTTTGTACAGTTTCTAAAGAATTATAGCACACACGTTTTGTGATTTATAGTGGATTTTAAATAACCTACAGTCCCTGAAACGTTCTACATTTTTTCCGTGCGTTCACCGTCCGCTGACCATGCGTTCACAGTGCGCTCACAATGCGTTCACCGTGCGTTTACTTGCGCTCTCCGCTCCGCTCCGTTCGCACTCACAGTTCACAAAGCGATCACCGTGTGCTCACTGTGCGTTCACAAAGCGTTCACCTTGCGTTCACCGTTCGTTCAGCGTTCACTTATCGTTCTGTGCGTTTTCATTCGGAACTCAAAATAAAAGGATCGGTCTTCGCGAGTCCCAACAAAATGAGAAAAGAACGCGTGCGTAAAGGTGGAAGGAAACTCAGTATTTATATTAATAGTGGTATTAACAAAACGGTGTAGAATATTGATGCACGCTACATTTTTGTCCATCTGAAAATGGCGTAAGTATGAAGTTATTGGGAAATTTTAAGATACACAATACAGCGATAAGTTACTACACAAATAATATTTATTGCTTCATTTAAAGACTTCAGTCGTTTAAAAACAGAAGAATTCAATCAATGAACGATTTGACACATATATGAATAGACAAAAACGGGCGTTGTATTTGTGTACTTTTCACGATTCATATAATTCCATCGATGTCCGATCACAAATATAACCATGCCCGACAATAAACTGAACAGATCAAATGCGTTTTAATTTATAGATTAACAAAAAATCCAGATGATTTATCAATAAATGCGATGTTTTTAAAAGATTTATAAAGTAATTATTATTTCCCAAATCGTGTTTACTTTTATCGCCGAACGAATCTGCCTATTATAAACAAACTCACTTAATTACTACATGATAAGGAAACATCTATGTAACTGTTTGTTAAAACAATAAATAAAAGTTCTGCTTTACTCGTTATAATACATATATCTATTGAAAACAAAAAAGTAATCGCTTAATACATTTGTTTTACGTAATTGTGTACACTTTGCGTACGATTTAATATTTCCGATGCATAGGTATTTAAGTTACCTCGTTCTATCGATTTTCGGTTTTATGTATTAATTAGACATTTTTATTATTACATTATTCGATCATTCGTTGATAAAATTATTGTCTTAAATATCGTTTTATTTTACTCTTATTCCTAAATATAAATGGTATGGTATAAGTTAGGATAGGATAGATATTATTTGTAGGATAAGATATAGGATAGAGAATATAGGATAGGATAGGATTGTTTTAACAACTTTCATGATAGCAGCTCTGTACATGTAGTTTATTTGCTATTTTTCCCTGATTACAGACGAAATACAATTTAGGGATAACTCCCGAGGCACTCCGAATAAATCGTTCATCTTGCGTTCACAAAGCGTTCACATATCTCACCGTGCGTTCACCGTTCACTTTCCGATGCGTTTGCGCTCTGCGTTCGCTCATCGTTCACCGTTCATTAGCGTTCACCAAATTCCGTTCACCGTGCGCTCACCGTTCGCTCAGAGTACGCTCATACGCTCAGAGTGCGTTCACCGTTCACTCACCGTTCGTGGGAAAGTATAACGTTTCAGGGACTCTGTGTGGCAACGCACTTTGAAAAAAGTACACACTTATTAAAAAAAAATTAAAGCACGCTAAACTTAGGACTACGCTAACGCAGTTTGAAAAAAAGTTCAAAGTGCGTTATGAAGGAACATCAACATTTTTTTATTATCGAAACACTTAACGCACTTTGTAAAAAATATGTATAAATCACAAGTTCTGGAATTGAATTTCTAATTTGCTGATAGTATGATGATTTGTTAACATCAGTGAATCTCATTAACCGTCTTTGAGAACGGGGGTGGGTGTGGGTTAACCAATCATACAGGTCAGTTACCAGTACATCATTTACTAGTAATTGATTACAGGAAGAAGGTCTCCTATACCCCTTATCTTTCTATCCAAAACCTATGATATTCAGCAACTTGAAGTAAACGTTTCTGGCATAGCCCAATGTATCAGATAAGAAGTACATTTGCTGCATAGATAAAAAAGGAAAAGGCAGTTGCTAAGCGATGCAGTTTATGTCATATTTGGATAATTTGAAACTCCCGATTTGTTCTTGTGTAAATGGTCAAACTACGTAAGCTTATGAGAAAAAGAATTCTAATCGAGAAACTGTTTATAAAGAAAGCTGAGAATGCATTGTGGTCTTTTTAAAAAAAATATATCCCATTGAGCTAAACAAGATTAAACCAAGGTTAAAACAATCATTTATTGTATATAAAAGTATCAATTATTTCGATCAAATTCTGAACAAAAGCACGTTGAACTGGTTTCAAAATTAACGCACTTGGAAATTTTTTTTCAAAGTGCGTAATATTTCAAAGTGCATGTAACAAATCTATAAATCTTTGAATAAACCCAATTATTTGTTCATCAATTATTTATTTATTTTTGAATAGCTGACACCAAATGTTGTTATTAGAACAATTAATGGATCATGGCAGTTTACTTATTGGAAGAGAAATTCTATCACAGGCCCCTTTTACCTACATGTATATCACACGCATATACGAGCATCCATCATCTTTCATTTTCAGCCAAAGCTGTATAGGTTATTTAAAGACTTAATGACGACACAGCTACTGAATATAGCACTATTTTTAATGATGAAATTACAGATTTATGATATAAAAATTCATGAACAATTATTCATACCAAAATGCTCGATCACATTGATTATTTCTACATAATATTGCATGGCATATACAAAAACAAGATCATGCATTAGCAATCTGCTAAGCTTAGTTTTCTTGACATAGTGATGTTAATACATTAAATAAAAATGAATATCAATGATTATGAAAGTAATTAAGACATTACATTAGACTCTGACTTTTTATTGAATATTACTGAAACATTTAAATATTAATATGATCAAGGCATCGTTTACCAGTTATAGGAACAGTAAAAACAGCAAAATATGTACATAGTATAACCCAACTTTCAATGCTTCTGAATTTACAGGTACATGTACATGTAATAAGTGTATTAATTCTCTCATATCATCATTGTTGGAAAAATACATGAAAACCACAGGATCATTTAAAAAATGTACCAGAGTTTCATTATCATTTCTAAACCAGTATTGATTAAAGCAATCTTCATGGCGTGGATTTTTTTCCGTTAACACTATTGGTCCTCAATCGTCTATCTAGGAAGTTAACCTATGTCTGGACACTGGTGCTGCAACACAAAAATACTTGTCAAAATATAAATTCTGAGAATGTGTTTTATCTCAGTCTGTAATGCAAGACTTTTAAATATACTTTTTTTCAGATTTCATGCACTAAAAGGTCTCTATCTCTCTCTCTCTCTCTCTCTCTCTCTCTCTCTCTCTCTCTCTCTCTGATAGCTATTAATGAAAAACACATGTAGAGGCATTAAGTTAAAACTTCACTTCAAAATTCAAATTCATAAAAAGCTAGGGTACACTATCCTCTCTCTCTCTCTCTCTCTCTCTCTCTCTCTCTCTCTCTCTCTCTCTCTCTCTCTCTCTCTCAAACACACTATCTCCCTCTCTATCTCTCTATTTCAAATTTCCATGCATATTTCTCAATTCTTTTAATGCCTTATCTCAGTTTCATGCTGATATCACTTTTTTTACACACATTTTAGCGACATTCAGGAGAAGTGTATCAACGACGAATTAAATTCATATTTATGAAAACTAAAAGCACTTTTCTCTGTATTCTCTTTCTCTTTTTTCATTTCTCTCTCTCTCTCTCTCTCTCTCTCCTCTCTCTCTCTCTCTCTCTCTCTCTCTCTCTCTCTCTCTCTCTCTCTCTCATGCTTCATTATTAAGGAAGAATATTTAAATCATACATTTACCTTAATATGTATAATCTTAGACAATGGCTTTTCCATGTGAGACAAACACTTTCTCAGGAAACCCCATCTAGCTTGGATATTTTTCCTGAAAGTATAAGAGAACAATAAATATAAAAAAAAAATCTGTTTAAAAAATGTGTTTACTTATTTTTCACTCTTTATTAAAAAGGTTATGTTTTGTATTACATGGAATTTTTAGAAATGCACAATTATATAAGTGTTAAAATATTGTAGCTGTTGTTATGCTCTACAACGTGATATCTCTCTCTCTCTCTCTCTCTCTCTCTCTCTCCTCTCTCTCTCTCTCTCTCTCTCTCTCTCTCTCTCTCTCTCTCATTTTCAGTCTCCTTTGAATATCAAAATCATATCAAATTTGGCACACATGTAGTGACATTCAGGGAAAGTATCTCAATAGAAAATAATTGCTTCAATTGAACAAAGTTTTTTAATAAGTCCTCTTGCTCCCTCTCTACCTTCGGCAAACAATGTCTTTGTCTCTAACTAATTAGTTTCTATTTATTTCACTTACTTTCTCTCTCTTTCAAATTAACATCACATTAAGCTATTTACACACATGTAGTGACATTCAGGTAAATTATTTCAATAGAACAAGAATTGCTTCATTTGAACAAAAAGTTTTAATAAGTTCTCTCACTCCCTCTCTCCATTCCGCTTTAATTTCTTTATCTTTAACTTATTTTCCATCAACTCTTCTCTATCTCTCATTTAAACTGACATCACATTTTATTTATTTACACACATTTAGTGACATTCAGGTAAAGTATCTCAGTAGAAAAAAAAATATCTCCTTTGAAGAAAAAGTTGTAATAAGCCCTTTCACTTCTTCTCTCCCTTCCGATCTAATTCCTTAATCTCTTAATTTCTATTAAGTTCTCTTACTTTTTCAAAAAGACATCACATTTAGTTATTTACATCATGTAGTGACATTCAGGTTAAAGTATCCTCAGTAGAAAAAATTGCTTCACTTAAACAAAAAGTTTTAATAAGTCCTCTCAATTCCTCTCTCCCTTCTGATCTAATTCCTTTATATCTTAATTTCTATCAAGTTTTCTGACTTTTTCAAATAGACATTACATTTAGTTATTTACACACATGTTTTGACATTCAAGAAATATATATAAATTAAAAAAAATGCTTCATTTAAACAAAAAAGTTTTGATAATTCCTCCCTCTTCCTCTATCCCTTCTGATCTAATTCCTTTAAATCTATATTAGTATCTATCAACTTCTCTCTCTTACCCTGTTTCAAATTGACATCACATTTAGTTATTTACACGAATGTAGTGACATTCAGGTAAATAGAAAAATTACTTCATTTGTACAAAAAATTGTAAAAAGTCTTCTCACTTCCTTTCTTCCCTCTTTTATTTCCTATCAACTTTCTCTCTCTCTCTCTCTCTCTCTCTCTCTCCTCTCTCTCTCTCTCTCAAATTAACATCACATTTAGTTATTTACACACATGTAGTGACATTCAGGTAAAATATCTAAATATTAAAAAAATGCTTCATTTAAACAAAAAGTTTTAATAAATCCTCTCTCCCTTTTGATCTAATTCCTTTAAATTTAACTTAGTGTCTATAAACTTCTCTCTCGTTCCTTCAAATTGACCTCACATTAGTTATTTACATGCATGTAGTGACATTCAGTTAAAGTATCTCAAAAGAACAAAAATTACTTCATTTATACAAAAAAGTTATATTAAGTCATCTCGCTTCCTTTCTCCCCTCCACTCTAATTTCTTTATCTTCTATTTCCTCTCAACTTCTCTCTCTCTCTCAACTTCTCTCTCTCTCTCTCCTCTCTCTCTCTCTCTTTCTCTCTCTCTCTCTCTCCTCTCTCTCTCTCTCTCTCCTCTCTCTCTCTCTCTCTCTCTCTCTCTCTCTCTCTCTCATATTAACATTACATTTAGTAATTTACACTCGTGTAGTGACATTTCAAAAGAAAAAAATTGCTTCATTTGAACAAAAAGTTAAAATATGTCCTCTATCTTTCTCTTTCTCTTCCGATCTAATTTCTTTATCTCTTATTTTCTATTAAGTTCTCTCACTCTTTTTCAAATTGACATTCCATTTAGTTATTAACACACATGTAGTGACATTCACGTAAAGTATCTCCATAGAAAAAAAATTGCTTCACTTAAACAAAAAGTTTTAATAAGTCCTCTCACTTCCTCTCTCCCTTCTGATATAATTCCTTTATCTCTTAGTTTCTATCAAGTTCTCTGACTTTTTCAAATAGACATTACGTTTAGTTATATACACATATGTAGTTACATTCATGTAATATATCTAAATAGAAAAAATTATTCATTTAATTTTTTTTCAATAATTCATCTCTCTTCATCTCTCCCTTCCAATCTAATTCCTTTAAATCAAACAGTTTCTATCAACTTCTCTCTCTCTTTTTCAAATTGACATCATATTTAGTTATTTACATTCATGTAGTGACATTCACGTTAAGTATCTAAATAAAAAAATTACTTCATTTATACAAATAAGTTGTATTTTTATAAAAGTCATCTCACTATTTCTCCCCTTCACTCTAATTTCTCTCTCTCTCTCTCTCTCACTCTCTCTCTCTCTCTCTCTCTCTCTCTCTCTCTCTCTCTCTCTCTCTCTCTCTCTCTCTCTCTCTCTCTCTCCCATAGCCTTTCTCTTATTCTGTTATTATTTGTAATAGTATGTTGTTTACAATATGTAACAAAAATTATATTGATACCTTCAAAAGCATTATTCCAAACATCTGCATCAAAAAACATATCAGTCATTGTCTGCAGATGGTTTCCATTTTGGGACATTTCTCTTAAAAGAAAATGTAGAAAATTTTCAGATATGCATAGTATCATTCACATGTTCATTCTTACTTTCTTAATAATCAAATACATTGTATATAGTATTATATAATTATATAAAGAATTTAATTCAGCTCACTCAGATCAAATGTAAAGTGAATAATAAAGCTTCTCTCTCTTCTATCTCCCTCCCTCTTTCTTTTTTTTTTCCCTTAAGCATGTGTTTGTTTACAGTAAAAAAGACATTTTTTTTATTATCTGCAAAAGCACAAAATCCAACATCTACATCATAAAGCATATCAGTGACTATTTGTAAACATAATTTTTGGTTTTGAGAGTCTCTAGAAGAAAATGTAAAAAAGAAGAATAATGTCGGTTACATTTTGAGTTCAATAATGCAACAAAATAATCACCGTGAGTATATTAATATATGAAATATTCCTTTTGTAAACTACTGGACATCCATGAAGAAACCAATATCTTTCGCTTTTAATTTGAAAAAAACCAGTATACATGTAATTAATAATTTAGAAAACCTCCTATATCACCATTATAGTTGAAATAAAAATCCTTTCCTATTGAACTAAATAGACTCTCATGAGGAAACCCATACTTTTCATTTTAACATTAAAAATTCAGTTTATTTATTCACTTCGGAAACCTCATAAATATTCCTGGATCTATACTTCTATCCTGATTTGTCTTAAATTACATTAATACAAAGATATAATCACCATTTGTTTAAGTAAAAATCCTTTCCTATTGAACATTGACCCACAAGAGGATACCCAAAATTTTCATTTCAATGCTGAAAATCAATATACCTAATTACATAGGATACCCCCAAAATAATTTGTAATCAATATATCAACCCTATTTTATCCAAACTCATATTAATACAAAGAAAATATCACCACAGTTTAAGTAAAAATCCTTTCCTGTTGAACTTAGACCCCCATGAGGAAACTCATACTTTTCATTTTAACATTGAAAATCATTAGATACTTAATCACTTACTAGGAAACAACCTAAATCATTGTAAAAAAATATCACTCAAGTTATTTATCTTAAATTACACTAATACTAAGAAATAATCACCATTAGTTTAAGTAAAAATCATATCCTGTTGAACTTAGACCCCATAAAGAAACTCATAATTTTCATTTTAATGTTATAAAATCAGTATACTTAATCACTTTGGAAACCACTTAAATCATTTTTAATAAATATAACTAATACTAAGAAATAATCACCATTAGTTTAAGTAAAAATCCTTTCCTATTGAACTTAGACTCCCATGAGGAAACGTATAATTTTCATTTTAACGTTTTAAAATCAGTATACTTATTCACTTAGGAAACCTCCTAAATCTTTTTCAATCAATATTTGTACCCTAATTTATCCTAAATTACACTAATACTAAGAATTACTCACCATTAGTTTATGTAAAAATCCTTTCCTATTGAACTTAGACTCCCATGAGGAAACCCATACTCTTCATTTTAACGTTCTAAAATCAGTATACTTATTCACTTAGGAAACCCCGTAAATCTTTTTCAATCAATATTTGTACCCTAATTTATCCTAAATTACACTAACATTAAGAAATAATCACCATTAGTTTCAGTAAAAATCCTTTCCTATTGAACTTAGACCCCCATGAGGAAACCCATACTTTTCATTTTAACTTTCTAAAACCAGTATACTTATTCACTTCGGAAACCCCCTAAATCTTTTTAATCAATATTTATACCCTTATTTATCCTAAATTACACTAACATTAAGAAATAATCACCATTAGTTTAAGTAAAAATCCTTTCCTATTGAACTTAGACCCCCATGAGGAAACCCATAATTTTCATTTTAATGTTCTAAAATCATTATACTTATTCACTTCGGAAACCCCTTAAATCTTTTTCAATCAATATTTGTACCCTAATTTATCCTAAATTACACTAATACTTGGAAATAATCACCATTAGTTTAAGTAAAAATCCTTTCGTATTGAACTTAGACTCCAATGAAGAAACCCATAATTTTCATTTTAACGTTTTAAAATCAGTATACTTAATCACCTAGGAAACCCCGTAAATCTTTTTCAATCAATATTTGTACCCTAATTTATCCTAAATTACACTAATACTAAGAATTAATCATCATTAGTTTCAGTCAAAATCCTTTCCTGTTGAACTTAGACTCTCATGAGGAAACCTATAATTTTCATTTCAACGTTCTAAAACAAGAATATTTATTCACTTCGGAAACCCCCTAAATCTTTTTTAATCAATATTTATACCCTTATTTATCCTAAATTACACTAACATTAAGAAATAATCACCATTAATTTCGGTAAAAATCCTTTCCTATTGAACTTAGACCCCCATGAGGAAACCCATAATTTTCATTTTAACGTTCTAAAATCATTATACTTATTCACTTCGGAAACCCCTTAAATCTTTTTCAATCAATATTTGTACCCTAATTTATCCTAAATTACACTAATACTTGGAAATAATCACCATTAGTTTAAGTAAAAATCCTTTCCTATTGAACTTAGACTCCAATGAAGAAACCCATAATTTTCATTTTAACGTTTTAAAATCAGTATACTTAATCACCTAGGAAACCCCGTAAATCTTTTTCAATCAATATTTGTACCCTAATTTATCCTAAATTACACTAATACTAAGAATTAATCATCATTAGTTTCAGTCAAAATCCTTTCCTGTTGAACTTAGACTCTCATGAGGAAACCTATAATTTTCATTTCAACGTTCTAAAACAAGAATATTTATTCACTTCGGAAACCCCCTAAATCTTTTTTAATCAATATTTATACCCTTATTTATCCTAAATTACACTAACATTAAGAAATAATCACCATTAATTTCGGTAAAAATCCTTTCCTATTGAACTTAGACCCCCATGAGGAAACCCATAATTTTCATTTTAACGTTCTAAAATCATTATACTTATTCACTTCGGAAACCCCCTAAATCTTTTTCAATCAATATTTGTACCCTAATTTATCCTAAATTAAACAAATACTAAGAAATAATCACCAAAAGTTGAAGTAGAAAACCTTTCCTATTGAACTTAGACTCCCATGAGGAAACCCATACTTTTCATTTTAATGTTCTAAAATCAGTATACTTATTCACTTAAGAAACCCCTTAAATCTTTTTCAATCAATATTTGTACCCTAATTTATCCTAAATTACACTAATACTTGGAGATAATCACCATTAGTTTCAGTAAAAATCCTTTACTATTGAACTTGGACTCCAATGAAGAAACCCATAATTTTCATTTTAACGTTTTAAAATCGGTATACTAAATCACCTAGGAAACCCCTTTAATCTTTTTCAATCAATATTTGTACCCTAATTTATCCTAAATTACACTAATACTAAGAATTAATCACCATTAGTTTAAGTAAAAATCCTTTCCTGTTGAACTTAGACTCTCATGAGGAAACCTATAATTTTCATTTCAACGTTCTAAAACCAGTATATTTATTCACTTCGGAAACCCCCTAAATCTTTTTCAATCAATATTTATACCCTTATAAATCCTAAATTACTTGAACATTAAGAAATAATCACCATTAATTTCGGTAAAAATCCTTTCCTATTGAACATAGACCCCAATGAGGAAACCCATAATTTTCATTTTAACGTTCTAAAATCAGTATACTTATTCACTTAAGAAACCCCTTAAATCTTTTTCAATCAATATTTGTACCCTAATTTATCCTAAATTACATTAATACTTGGAAATAATCACCATTAGTTTAAGTAAAAATCCTTTCCTATTGAACTTAGACTCCCATGAGGAAACCCATACTTTTCATTTTAACGTTCTAAAATCAGAATACTTAATTACTTAGGAAACCCCCTAAATCTTTTTCAATCAATATTTGTACCCTAATTTATCCTAAATTACACTGATACTAAGAAATAATCACCATTAGTTTAAGTAAAAATCCTTTCCTATTTAACTAAGACTCCCATGAGGAAACCCATACTTTTCATTTTAACGTTCTAAAATCAGTATACTTATTCACTTCGGAAATCCCCTAAATCTTTTTGGATCATTATCTGTACCCAAATTTGTCTTAAATTATACTTATACTAAGAAATTATCACCATTAGTTTAAGTAAAATATCATTTATTTTGAAATTTAACCCGCATGAGGAAACTCATACTTTTCATTTTAATGATAAAAATGAGTATTTCCTACTTCATAACTTTCCTAAATATGTTTCTATTAATATATTTAACCTAATTCATCCGTATTTGTAATGAAATTTTACAATTGAAAAGGTATTTTACCAGAAATCTGATTCTTATTACCAGAAAAAAATCTTTAATGTATATGTACATGTACTGTCCTTTGTTGTTAGAATACATATCACTAATTGAAATCAAATTTATATCCAAAATAACTCATGATGCTTATTTATTTTATTTAACTCAAATATCAATCAAGTACATGTATGTGGAAACAGCTTAATGATTCTACAGAACACAGCATTACGAATTTTAGAAAGATAGAGGAAATTAGGATTAAAAGTTGGCAATGTTTACAGAATATTTTTAAACATGTATTATGATAAAAGCTTTGCTGATTGAGGTTAAAAGATCACACATTTTGGTTTTAATACATAGTATTTATCTAAGAAAATCAAATATATACGCAGTGTTAACCGGTCGGGAAAAAATACCACTAAATTGGGAGTAATATAACCTATTTTCGATTAGGAATGGCGTCGAATTTCGGCCACTGAGAAGGTATTGATACATATATATCCCTTAAAATATAAGTAATAATCTATTCCATAATTAAAATAAACATATTTTAATTCTAAATAAGTAACGATCCCTTCTTTGATTATAAATATGTCATTCGCATGATGTCAAAATTAGATCTCGTGTTCTTTCATCAGTGAAAAACGTAGGAAAGACAATGCTTGACCTTGATATAGTCGTTTACCAGATTTATCTATTAGAATAGAATGATATAATTCCCTAAATATCAAAGAAAAAATGATACTTACTGTAAACAATTATTTCCATCTTCAAGTAGGAAGTTCCGATTGCGCATGCGCTATTTTTACCCAATGGAGGAAAGTGTGTAAAGTACTCTTATGGACTCCACGATGCGTGTTAAAAAAATCACATACACACCGGAAACCCAAACATAGTACGATTTTATATTTTTTGAATCAAGTACGATGAGAATTATTGTTTCCGAACGATTTTACTTCCCACTACACAAGTGCATGTAGTGGGAAGAAAAAATGTAGTGGGATAAAACGTGTGCATTCACACTCGTGTAGTGGTATTCAGGTGCTTACAAACACACACACACACACACACACACACACACACACAAATATATATATATATATATATATATATATATATATATATATATATATATATATATATATATATATATATATATATATATTTATGGTATTCGTGCAAAAAAATAAATATATAGTATAATATTTTGCAAAAGAGTTATATAAGAGATAGGAAGAAAAAAGAAAGAAAGACAGACAATCACATAATGTACATCAAACATAAAACAAGCTATGTAGATTTTACTTATAATTATAATTGTAATCGATATTGGGTTCCTAGTTACTATAATAGCTTATATATATGCTATATACAGTAATTCACAAATTGCTTTCCAATCTCTTTCATAATCTGAATGTTTGCAGTTTCTTAACAGCAATAATATGTTATATTATTGTTTATTTATAAAGCATGTTCATTCTTTCATTTTATTTTTACATTACATAATATTTTAATCCTTAAAATGTTGTATTTGGAATTTCCACTTCAGGTTTGGGATAAGCAGTTCAATCAGTTTAGTTCAATGTCGTTTCATATAAGACTATCCTGTTTGTTATTAGAAGTCATTTAACTCTTTTTGAATTGTCAATAAATGAAGTATTTATTGTAATAAAATAATAACATTTAAACATTTAAAACATATATTATCGGGGGGGGGGGGGGGTGCGTAGATTGACGAAGTAGGTTGTTAGATTGCTTATTTACATGTATAACATTAAAGGGAAATAAGATAAATGTTTAAGACATCTATTTCTATAATTTATCCATTTTTCAAAAAGTTGTTTTAAATGTTGAAGTTTTAAATGAAAACAATTTCCTCATGAGGGTATGTGTTAAACTTGACGATTAGCATTAGACACTTTTTTGTTTTCGTCAAAATTCCTTGGTTGACCACAGCAATATTTACATAGCTACATGCTAAATGAGATTGACAGCGTTAAGATCTATTGTGATGTACATGCTTTTCTAATGGAGCACAGGATTCAGTGGTCATAGACGTTAGGCCAGTAACCCAAAATTCACTGGTTCGAGCCGGCCATGGTTACTTGTTGTTTTCTATGTCCTTAGACAAGATGCTGTCTTAATTGTCTGTGTCTAACTAGATTCCATAGACTAATGTTCCTGACAATGACTATCATCCACTAAGCACCGCAGAACCCGAGATTAGCAAGAGCCCTATCTGCCTTCACGGCTCTGAGAAGGGTTTAACTAAGTTATGCGTAGTTATAAAACGATTAAGTGTTATTTCTTTAATACCTAGAAGCTCATTTATCTTGTATATGATTGAAATTTATGCATGGAAATTGATGAAATACTCGTTCTAAGGTTTAACATTATCATTTTTTTTTAATTTAAATAATTCGTGTTCATTTTTATTTTCCTTACATTATACTATTTTAATAAGTATTACTTCAGACAAGTCAAATGATGTGTTTGTTCGCAACTAGGATTAATAAAACAATAATTTAATAGATATTTAAAGTAATAATCGGGGTCTAACTATAATAACACAATGTTCCTAATTTCTACATTGATAAATCGGAATGGTGGAATTTTTAAATCCTAAGTAATAAAAAAGACAATATACGTATAACGGAGAGAAGATTATTTTGAAATGAAATGTAACATTAAAAAACTGTTTTGTAATATTTTTATTTCCATTAAAACTATGGATAAATGATATTGACAAGCAAATTAAAAAGGACGAATGCGGCCGTAAATAAGTATTGATCTATTTACACTGTATCTGCCGTTTTGATATCTTAAAGAGCTTCAAAGTTTAAAAATTGTACAAAGAAAATATTTGTTTCCCGCAGATGTAATATCTTATATGAATATTTTACAAATTTATTTGTTTGTTTGTTTGTTTTTTGTTTTGTTTTTGTTTTGTTTTTGTTTTTGTTTTTTTTTAAGGGGTTTGGGGTTTTATTTTTTGTACATGATATTTTTTATAAACTGTTAGATTTTTATCATCTAATGTTCATGTTTTAAACGATATACATTATTATTGTTGATATTAATTATTATTATTTGTTTATTCATCAATGTTACTCAAATTAAATTCTATAGGTTTATACATTTCATTTTTGAATTATCATAAATGTAACATGTCAATGCAGGTATATAACTCAGATATAAAATCATTCAAGCGTTACATATGTCTTCAACAGTAAATTGTAGAAACAGTGGTTTGTTTAACTAATGTGGAAAATCCTCGTGAACTGCAGCTTTCTAACAATGATCTCCCCTGTGGAAGATATGCCTATTTGGTGGTGTTCCATCGTCTGACCAACAACCATACCTCCAGCGCTATTATCATTCCTGTATTGCGTCACCTCCCGTCCACTCTCTCCCCCTCCACCGTTTTGTTCTCCATTCTTTGCACGCATGCATAACATGCAATAGCAAAGGAACATCTATATTAGAAAAATATCATAATATTAATTTAAGGTTATTCTGGCATACATATGTCTGCTTGCTTGTTGATAAAAGTTGATAAAAGTTGATAAAAAGATCACATGTAGTGATTAAGATTACACAGTACAAAATAAAGGAGAAGAAGGCAAATATTCAAGTTTTAAAGTAGTTCTACAGTCACATTTGTGATGTTTGTTTTAAACGTAACTTGATAAGATAAAGCACATAATAGGGTACCTCAAGAATGACGTAACATGAAGCCGCCAAACAGAGGTAGAACGCCCACCCTTTGTCGTGGTCTCCGAAATTAGCAACAACAACCATGCACCCGGAAAAACCAAGAATTCCTATACAAAAATAAACAGAAATGTTCTCCGATGGTTTGCCTTGTTTATGCCTAAGAAAACATATATATTAACACTGTCAGGTTTTATTTTATTCTAATGTATACCTTAAATTTGTAAACTAGCAGTGTACATTTAAAATGCATTTCATGCAAATACGGTTCTTTTTGTTTGGATTGTTTTTTATGCCTTGGTTTTTTGTTTTTGTTTTTTTATGGAGGAGGTGTTTAGTAAAAGTTGAATGCATGAAGATTATTCATTTATGTATATTGGTCAGCTGCCAACTCATATATCAAGGAATCCTTTGATTTAAAAATCAGAAGCAGACATTACAAAAACACCGAAAGAAAAAAAATGTTGAAAAGGAAAACTTGAAAAGAGATAGAAATCCACCTGCAACTGGATAAAGGCAAACCATGCATCCGCCAAGTATTGCACAACAACCTGTTTCGTCGTCGTCATCGTCATCACCGCTGTTACAGCAGATGAAATATATGGTCGATATGGATGTTAGGGCTATGATTACAAACGAGGTCACCTGAAGACCAAGAACTGCAGCACCGAGTCCTTAAAATATTGTTATTCGTAAAACATTCAAATAAAATGTAAACTAGGACAATTATTTTGAATATTTTGAGATTGTTATTGAGTTCTACCTTCAACATTATCTGGACAACCCACATTGTAGACAACTCCTCGAAAGCAATCTGATGTTGCGTTGTGCTTAATCCAGTATGGAGAGAAAAATCCACAGCTTTGCAAGATGACACTCGGCAACAACAAACAAATTATGCAACATACTACCATAACAGACTCAGACCCCATGATGGACAGTCAAAAACAATACCGAAAACAGGAGGATATTGTATTTGGGATTTCCACTTTCAGTTTGGGATAACGTAAATCAATAGGTGTAGTTCAATGCCGTTTTATGTAAGACTACGCCGTTTATTTTTGGAAGACATTTAACTCTTTTTAAGGACCTACAAGGAATATTTACCCTATATATTCGAGGTTTTTTCATGTGTTACACATATTGCATCTATAAAGTAGATCTGTAAGCAGATTTATTTGTGTAGGTGATGCCTTGTAAAAATATATTTCGTTTGTAGAAGACATTTATCAAATACAGCTGTAGCTAGTAGACCAATTGTTCTCGAAAAATTAAAGGTCTTTCTACCTTATCATTTGTTATGTTTATTACATTTCTGTTTCAATTTTTTTCATTAGAATCGATGAAATGCTTTCCATGTATTAAGAACAAATACTGCTGAAAGATCTATCATGTTTTTTTTTTATTATTTGACCTTGACCTTTGATAGGTATGTCATTTTGATTAATCAATTATTTTCAATTGGTCCGAAGTCTCTATGATGAATGGTTCAAACATTGTTAGCGTTTTTAACAAAATATTTCAAGAGCATTAACTGGATGAAGTGGACATCGGATCTTTTCGGTATAAACAGATTAAAGGAGCCTCGTAGTGAGCTTAAGGAGTTGGTAAAAGATCCAAGTATTTATCTCTTATGATTTCAAAGGAGTAGCGATAAAAAGCATTTCCTACAATAGGAGCAATAACTCTTTAACTACTTCAAGATAGGGGCTGAAAAACTATACTTTGAAATATCTTAAGAAGTCCTATTACATCCATAAAACAAGTTTTTTTCTCTACCACACTACACTAAAGAGATACGATGAATAAAAAATACAGGGATTTTTAAATGAACCGAATACACTGGTAATAGTTTCAAGTCTCTATCGCTCATTGTTTCAGAGAGGAAACGATAACTAGCATTTCCTTTGTAAATGGTAACTTTGTTTTAAAAATAAGAAAAAAAAAACATAAGTAATACAAAAGGCCTTTTATCTTTAATTAGGAAAGACCTATCTATAGTGTGCAATTGATATGTAACGGTAAGTAAAACGATAAATAAACAGTGACATTTCATTTGATTCACAAGAAAGAGAAATAGAATCTAAGCAATTTAAGCAAATGGTTTTAATGTGTATTTGTTATTAATTAATAAGAGATTTCTGAGGGCAGATTAACACTTTTACGGGAGTAAGTGAAAGTGTCAAATGTATTTATATATGTATCTATTCCTTTCATCTATTATCCGTTTTGTTAACCACAGTCTTAAATTTAAAAAAAAAGGAGAGAAAAAAACGCTAGTTACACTGCGCAACTGGATTGAGTTGGGTGAGTAGTCTTTCTTATTTCATTGGTTCTCTAATTTGATTAGTCTTTCTGATATTTATTATCCAATAGTAAACTTTTATTATAAGTATAAACGAAGGCGTTTTACTTATAAAACTCTGAGTAGGTTTAAGATTTGAATACCAGTATCCACACTGAATCATCGTATGTATCATATGGCATGTAACTTCAATATTTAATTAGAGTGTATATGTTTCATTGCCATTAAAAGATTTGAATCAAGTAATTAAGTTCATTATTGTATTGAGTGCGTTGAACTAAAAACTTAACTATGAGTAGATAATGCAATATATTTTTATGTATATTGTGACTTGATATCTGTATTTTTGAATGAATTATAATTATATTGTTTGTCTTTTATTATATGTAAATACCTTATCTATCTATCGTAATTTCTGTTCGGTTACACAAAGATTATTCTTGTAATCAAATTCCAACTTATTTTGATAATTAAGAATTTTACTGAAAGATTGAACAATCTCATTCAGTACTATATATTTACGTCCACTTAGTATAATTTCCCGCTTTCTTTTAAAGATATGGATTGTGACTCATAGTTCTATAGAGTCTGATAGGACTGAAGTACACTTAACAAAACTTTCAAGTGTTCACCCTGATAAATAGAATAAATTGAAAGTAATGAAATAAGATAATCCGAAATTTTCAACATCTTGTATAACTGATATGTCTTCTCATCAATAGCTCAGATAAAAAAGACAATACCGATTGAAATCATTTACCCGTGACAAAACGTCTAAACATTGAATGGACAAACAAGTTGATTAAACAAGATTATCAACAGTCTCGATTAAAATCATTCGTACGTTCTATAGTCGATACAACTACTTTGTTGGCAAATACAATTTTCCGCTAAGTCAAATGGTGACTGACGTTTTTCATACTTATTGTTAGGTCATTATAGTTTACCGAGTTGTCTTCAAAATTTTCCGTTTTCCCGATTACGACAAATAACACACGGCGGGTGGACCGGTCAGCAAAGGATGCGCATTCCTCCATGGCAACTGATCCTGCCTGCTCTGCTCCTTATTTTTGTATTTTTCTTCTGGACTTTTGATTTAGAACACTGTTTGGTATCGCCACATTTCATTCTTAATAAGATTGGCAATTTTTTGTGAATTATATTAGTGTTTAGTGGTAGTTTCAAATTGAAAACCTTTAAAATGGCAAAAATGATAATTGAAGAAACATCCGTTGGAATATTACTGTTTTGATTGTTCTTATGACAGGTTTTTATACACTTTAAATCTGCTTTTTATTTTGTTTTCGACATTGTTTGAAATATAAAGAAATCCAAATACAATATTATCTTAATAAATATTTTTCTTTTATGAAAAAAGACAATAACAAACTGTCAACCATTCAATAATCCATAAAACGACATAAAGTTCAAAGCAGAGCAGCACGGACCTCTAAAAAGATAGAGGTAGGATCAGGTGCCTAGGAGGAGTGAGCATCCTCTGCTGACCGGTCACACCCGTCGTGTGCTCTTTGTCTAATCGGGAAAACTCGGAAAAGTCCGAATACAATTAGGTGATTAATTATGGACTAACAATTAGTATGAAAAAGAAAAAAATCAGTCAGCATGCAACCCAGTGGAAGATTGTATTTGCTGACAAGGTGGTTGTATCGACCATAGAACTTACAAAATGATGACTTCGTTACTGTTGATAGTCCTGTTTTATCAACTTGTTTGTCAGTAGCTTGCCTCGCCTTTTAAACTGTTCATACGAAGAGCATGCCCTTGCGTATCGAATTAACTGAAAGACAAAAACACCATATGCAGGTGATGAAGGTATATTGCTACATAAGTAAGGAAAGTTGACTTTAGAAAAATTGAGGTCATAACGTTTACCATAAAGTTTTGTTATTAGGTTACCATCAATGTCCATTTCCAGTAAAATATCCAAATATGAAACAGATGACGCAGACTCTGTGGTATCTTTTATTTCAAGTTCACTTGGATATATCGAGTTGATGTAGAATGGAAATAACAATTTTTTTTTATAATACGTAGTCGATACACCTGAATGTTGCGTTGAAGGCCACAGCGAGTGATTTTTTTTTTCACGTACAAGTTTTTGAATAAATTCTGCTTCATATGAATACAAACACAAGTATGCTAACAATGGGGCACAATTGGTACCCATGGGATTTCCAACAGATTGTTGGAAGACTTGATTTCCAAAAACTACGTAGATTTTGTCTATCAGAAACTCAAGCATCTTTTTAATGTCAACTTCAGAGTTCTTGTGTGTGCAATCAGAATGGTGTTTAACAAAATAATATTTTAGATTTCCAATGACTAGGTAAACATTTTTACGAGTTCCATTTTTATTGAAGAAACAACTGTCGATGATGTCAAAAATACATCGTCAATCTAAAATAATTCGAAAGCACTGGGTAAAATTCAACCACACCGGAGTGTTCGTGATATTTAGAAAAGGTCAATGTTTCTGGCGACCGTTTCACTAACAATTCGTAGATCGTAAACGTACGAGTACACTTACGAATTCCGGACATGCACGTATACGAGCGTTTCACTAAACCTATCGTAAACGTAGCACTTACGATTTGCGAGTTACGTTCAACTCAGTGGAACTCTTTAGAGGTAATTTTGGTTTGCATAGCAGACGATTTGTTTACATCGGATACAGGATGGAGAGAAAAGCTAACTGGACAGAGGGTCAAGTAGAGCTTCTCATCGACCTCGTGACAGATGAGGAGCGTTGGTCGGTGATTAGAGGGAAGTTTGGTCCCACTCTCACCGTTCAAACAAAACACAACGCTTGGATCGATGTTACAGAGAGGTATATCCAATGATATTTTATCGTCTGTCAGTGAAATCTGAAGTTGTTAAATACTTTAACAGTATAAACTACAATGTTAAAAAAAGGATGTCTTGAGACGTTTTATTTTTATAAATCAACAGTGTTCAATGTGTAACTAGTTTTTGATAAACGACACACAGGAGTTACTTCTCTTAGTTTGTTTACATTGGATTCCAAATGGCCAAACTCGTATATTACGTTATAATCGTTTTTAGAAAACAGTCATTGCCAACTGTTTGTACTTTTACATACCACAACAGTTTCATAAAAAACGCAAATCATACAGTTGGAAAATGGATGTTATGGAGCCTATTGCAAATGCTTTTGGTCACGTAATTAATTGCTCTAGAAACACTAGCCCTAGAAATCCCGTGTAGGTCGCCGCACTCTGAGAAAAAGGATGCCTTCGACAAGTATCTTACTGTCACTAGAACCTGAAAAAAGTGTACGTACCATAAATAATTGAACCTCTATTACATACGTGTGTGTCAGAGAGAGAGAGAGAGAGAGAGAGAGAGAGAGAGAGAGAGAGAGAGAGAGAGAGAGAGAGAGAGAGAGAGAGAGAGAGAGAGAGAGAGAGAGATATGACTTGTCATACATGTAGATGCAGATAGGGGTGGGGTGTTGCAAGAGTACTAAGACCTCGGTTTCCTTGTATTACTATTCATACATAAATTCACTTTCAGAAAATATTCACAATGTCTTTTATATATATAGCCCGGTATTTACCTTATTTTCAGTACAAAGACCACTTTCAACCAAAATGAATGAATTTAATGTGCACTACGATACCTTTATAACGTAGTATAAAAGAATTATTTTATGGGATTATGGTTTCTAATGGTTCAAATATACTTATATATATGTATGTAACTTTCTATTGTATTCTCATCAACTTTCCATATGCCTCTTTAAACACCTGAAGATGCCGAGTTATTGCTGTCGTTTTATACTTTATTTTAAAGCAAGTTACTTAGTGTTGTGTTATTTGCATTTTACTTGATATATATTTATGACATTTTGCATTATATTGAAAATGTTTTTATATTTGAAAAGGTGCTATATCTAGGCCTACTTAAATTCTCTCTCTCTCTCTCTCTCTCTCTCTCTCTCTCTCTCTCTCTCTCTCTCTCTCTCTCTCTCTCTCTCTCTCTCTCTCTCTCTCTCTCTCTCTTACTGCAAACCTAATCATAGAGCGAACTTAATCATATTCATTGGTCTTTTGCTGAACTGTTTTCACATGTTCGTATATCAAATGTAAAACAGATATAGTCTGGGTTTTTTCATATGAAAAATATATTTCATATTAAGTTAAATCGAACTGTCTCGTCGAAGATTGCATTGTGAAATAAAGAAAGATAACTCTTATAGTGTGTCACAAATATGAATGTAGAAAGTGTCGGACTCGTGCGTCACAATATTTCAATACCTGTGTTGATGTTGGCAAGGGGTCGCTTCGCCTCGTCAGCCTTTCTACATCTTCATTCACCAAGTCGATGAGTTTATACAAGAAGACTCTAGGTAAGCGATACCTCTCAATAACCTCTGTAACGTTTAAATAATCGAGAGGATTTGTCCGATCACGGAAAATCCTCTGTCGACGAAAATTTCTCCGAGCATCGTCTGCTAATAGCAAAACAGCAGCCATTTTACTTTTTGTTTACGTGCTCGTAAATCGTTTTAAGAGTGCCTCAGACTGCTGGTAGACTTAAGAGCAACTACCATCGTAACTCGCAACTCGCAACTCTTAGTGAAACGCACTTACGTGCTACGTTCACGTTTACGTCTACGTTTACGATCTACGATACGTTAGTGAAACGGTCGCCTGGTCGCAACTAGAGGTCAAGATCAATACATCGTTCTCTTAAAACTACTTGAAAGTCAATCGGAAGTTAATAACCCCGACAGCAAGACAATCAAATGTGGTGATTTCATTTAGTGAAATCATTATAATGGGTGAACACTAAAAACTTTGGTTCAATGTTTACACAATCCTGTCCTTACTAGTTTATTGATCGGTCGAAACTTTCAGCAGCCCAAGAAATATCACGGACTACACGAAATAATCATGATGATATCAGATTCAAATTCCCATACACGACGACTTGGCTATTGTCTATATCTAACGCACTGATGTAATTAATATAATTAGTTACTTTTACTAACCTTTTACAATCAATACATTCTTTTTTTAAAGGAAAGATGTGAACATAAGCAGTGTTGTTAAGGAAACATATGGAATCTATGTTACATGAAATTCCGCCAAATAAAAAATATTTGTTTCATTGTTCTCATCAAATACAAAACAAGGAAACGTATACCAAAAAAAAAAAAATGCATGAGACAAGTTATTTACCTAAATTAGATTTATTGCGTAGATTTACACATTTGTTGTGAAGGTATATATTTATCAATGATACCCACAAATATGAGTTATGAGTTGTTAGAAACCTCTAAAGTCTGACGGATAGAATCGACGTCCAACTTTGGTAAGGTACAGGTAACAACTGAACTTTGTTTACAATGGATATATACTTATGTGGTTATTTATGTAATCCCGAACCCGATGGTAAAATTTACTACACATCGATGACGTCATGAATTAGAGTGGAATGTCGTGTAAATTTAATTGGAAAGCATTCACAATATAAGTAGTCTAAGAACTCTAATAGAATTTTATACGGTTGAACAAGAGAATTCTGGAACAGAACTTATCAAATATTTGATTTATGATTTTTATTCCACAGTGAGGCTTTCCTCTGTCGTGGTTTACGATACAAAAAAAAATCCAACTAGAAAAAAACTATCCCTTATATTTTGAACTTTAAATTGAATACGTATCAATAGTTTGGTTTATGCTGAACTCTGAAAGTGCTATCAGAATCCTGTGTTCTGTGGTGCTTTGATGAAACATACCGTTTTCCGTGCAAATTGGTAGAAGTTAGGAAGGTTTATGAGAGTCGGACGAATAGCGTTTTAATCGAGGGGAATGTAGGATTCTATAGCAGTAGATTTATAAAACTGAGATATTTTGCCTTTGCTTGATATGTTTATAGTTTTGTGAAAACCTCATGGTAGTAATGTTCTATCTCATTTTATATTAAGGAATATATGAAAGCTATTTATAGTTATCACATGATAATGCACCGAGGTGGAAGAGATGTACTACCGAATTGTATTGCATTGACATCTATTTAAACGAAAAAAAAAACAAGTTTTAGGTCTGATTTTAACAGTACTTTCTTACGAATATCTTGTGTATATTTTAGTCAAAATAAGAAGCTAAATTGCCCATATTCTTCCTTCACCTACCTGCGTAAACAATAATATGTTTTCTTTGTTTATCTATGAGGGTTATGAAGGTGGCAATCATTGCAGAAAAAATGCATAACCCGTTAAACGGGTTATGCTTTTTTCTGCAATGTCGCCACCTTCATTAAAAGCATGAATCACTAAAGAAAACATTTTATTCATTAATTCTTTACTATGTGTTCGGCACACTAAGAATTTATTTGCAGCTTTAGTTGACAAACATTTCTTCATTTAATAAAGTTTATCAGAGCTAGTACATTATTAGGTACATGCATATGACGTAAAGATGAAAAAGTTTAATGGCCGATGAAAGAACAATACATCCATCTAAACATTGGATAATAATGAATCTGTCATTGAATTTCGTAGTTTTTGATTACCCTAATTTTATTAAATTTGTTTTTCAACTCAACTGTAAAAATAAACAATATTTTATCATATGCATGGCTCAATATGTGATGGATATCACTTATGTAATGATTTTTATGTCATTAGGTCACAACATGTATAAGTGTTACTACTAATAGTTAAATGCTTGTTGTAGCGCGCTTTCTCATTGGCTGAAAAAAATATTTTATATCTTATCGTATAAAGAATGTTGCCTACGCCACAGTGAGATATCAAAGGGAACTCCACCGAACTGATTTACTGTTGATATTTTTATTTCATTCCAGATGTGACTAACAAAGAACTACGTACATGCCTTTAAGATCTTCTCTAAGTAGTGGACCCATCTTGATTTGTGATTATATCTGATTTTTACCCAATTCGTTTTCTGATTTCTATCACATTGCCGAGGTTCGGAGATGGTAACACACGAGTTGGATAAAAACGTTAACAATCATAGATCATATATTGTGCTTTAAAATGAAGTGATCAACGTTATATTATGCTTAATACATAAATTATTGGAAAAACAAGTTGACAATCAAATATCGTAATATGTTGCCTAATTTTACGAATTGATTTTGCTCAGTTGAAAAATGTTAAGAAGTCATTGCATGTTTAATACATTTAACGCATAATTTTTCATGCCAACATTTACCTGTCTAGAACTGCCATCAATCAAAATTAGATACACACATGTTATAATTAATATCTTTATTTGACATCACAAGTTTGATATAAGGTGTCAGATTTCTCTTTCAACAACTATCAGTGTAAAATTTTAAAAAAAAACCTTTGAGTGAACGAACGAATCCGACATATTGACAATAAAATTTACAAACTTTGTGTTCTGTTTAATTGGCAGAACATGCACCAAATATATACCATAAATTTAAACTTTAATGAATTAATCATAACTATTTTGCATGGTTGGTGCACAAAGCTTTGTTTATGTCTCAGGTTTTGTTGCTTTAAAAAATGTGTATACCTCAAGTAATTAAGCTCAAAAAGTATTTTCAGAAAGCATTTTAATCAGTTTCTTCGATATTATCGTTTAGCATATGAACTAAACAACATGAATTGATCAAAATAGTTTTCAAAAAAAAAGACCGACGATGAGATTATGCCTGGATATTCACAATAAAAAATACATTTTACTTGTTTTGGTTTTCTATGCATTGGTTATTTGAAGTCCTAAACACCAATTTTCAGATAAAATATTTACTTGGTACGAAAAAGTCTTGTAAACTGCAACTTTCGTATAATTATTTGTCCAGTTGCCGAGACTCCAACTTGGTAACGTTCTACGGTTTGCCCTATAGTAACCCTTCTGCTACCAGAGTTGCTTCCGTAGTTTGCCGCTTCCTGTACCCCTCTTCCACCAGATTCTTCAGATGCTGTGCTTTCCCGGCGGTTGTATGATAAACAACAATAAAAGACAACCTATTGCAATGAAGTACATGTATTCAAATTATCTTCCAATGGTTCGATAAAAAAAAGTCATATAATTCACATACTGTATTTTGAAAAAAAAAACCCACTATATTAAAGGATTTGTATATACAGTGAATGCAAAATTATAATAAAAATATGTTTGCTGCATTTATGAAAAAAATTTATATAGTGGATTAACGGACAGCTTGATTAAATGTTGGGTTACCATAAAACGGAAAGAAAACATATGAAAGCCATGCATACTTTTATACTTGATAATCTCAATAGGGGTTTCAAAGTGTCATTCAACCAGAAAAACCAGCAACTTAGGGTTTATTAACTTTCCGGGGGGAATTTTCCGGAGGAAGGGGGGTCTAGGCATGGAGATTATTATTCGAAAGATATTTTAATTCTAATCAATTTTAATCAAAATAAGCAGTTATGTTTCAGAAATGACTATAAGCATTACATTTTGTAAAAAAAAAATAACAACAACAATGGTTTGCAGCCGTTCTTTTTACACTTGCGTCAATTTTTTTATTGTATGTAATTTATACGAAAACTATGAAACTATGTAAATGTATCTGAGTATAGAATAAAAAGAAAATATCAATTTTCCAGGATGCTGGTTCTATTAGAGAACATGTACATATGTACCGGGGTTCGAGATCTCTTATCTAACACATTGCGGTACATATTACATTCTTACGAATTCTCTAGGGTACTCCACTGCATATACCTAAAGGGGAGGACACAACCATAAAAAACTAAGGGTTCTTACAATGCAAGCTAATGGGTATTTGACGATTAATACAGACTCCGAAATCGTTTTGTTTGAACTAATGTTTTACATGTAACTCTGCAATGTAGGGTAAACCAGGAGAAACATCTTTTACGAATGGAGAGGTATTCTTTCGCTGCACCCTATACTTCCCTACTAAACATGTCATACTACTCGTAAACATTGTCATCTTTTGGGAACCTATGCAGAAACGAAAGGTCTTATTTTTATTATCAAACAATTTTTTTTGAAGGGTCCTTAACTTTGAAACATGCAAAAACAACACTTTTAAAATTGGGAATATGTTTTCATTGATTTCTAGTTATTTCAAAATTTTTAAAACTACAGTAATATGAATTTTAAAAAAGCCTTATATAGTTTAGAAATTAATTTGTTAAACGTGCTAACAGAAACAATGGAATTGGAGCGCATCTAAACATTACGACAGTTTTTTTTTAAAGGCACGGTTATACAACGAAACCCTGTTGAAAATATTGTGAAACCCCTACTGAATATATCAAATTGGAATTCTATTTTTAACCCAGTGTGATTAAATAACTACCTCAAATATAACGTAGCAGGAGGCCGCAAAACTTAAATAAAACGCCCACCCTTTATCATAGTCTCCATAATCAACCATGACAACCACGCACCCTGCCATACCGATTAGTCCTGTACAAAAATAAAACATAAACTTTTTCGTGTCTTACTGTGTACTTTTAACTGATAAAACGATTAAAAAATGTATCGTGGACTTTGAATGTTTATAAAGGCGCTTTATAATCATAATTAGATCAAGTAAGGTAAGCACTTGAAATATTTATGTTAGTTCTTGCATGTTATACTTTTAAAACACATAAAACACATAATGCTCGTTTTTCTATTACAGAGTATATATAACAGAGCAGATGTTAGGCATCAAACGCTAATTGTTCTCATTATAATTCAATGTTAAGATGACATCAATGCGTTACATTTGTACACACAACTTCAAACAACATTTTTTTTTATTTCATTCTAAAAAAATTCAAATGGGTTGATATTCGTTCAAATTACCTGCAAAAGGATAAAAATAAATCATGCTTGTACTAAGACCTTTACAGGAACAACCACCACCGTCGTTACCATCCCTCTCCCGATACATGGTCCATATGGTAGATACGGTTGTAAGTACAATAATTACAAACGAAGTTGTTTGAAGTCCAACAACAAGAGCCCCAAGACCTTCAAATCGAAAGTGTAAAAACATGGTAAGATTTATCATAAACTATCTTATTTATTAATAATGTTGCAATTATGCAAGTCAAATTTGTTTATCAAAGTGGGATATTGTTTATTTTATGTAACAGCATGTTCTAAATTAATGCTTGCGAGATTGCTTCAGAATAGTTTTCAAAACAATTTCAGAGGTTTAGGAGTCGGAATTCTGGAATATTTTTTGTAAAGAACGCAAAAAAAAAATAATGAAATATTATTTTTTTTAAGAACACAACAACAAAAACAAAAACCAAAACTATAAAGTTTTGGTAACAAAAGATAAAAATAATTCTAAGGAACATTTTGGAATACCATAAGTATGTTTTTTCTTCTAAAAAGACAATTAAAGTTTGAATGTATATGTACGTGCTGTTTGGCAAACTTAAATATTGTATTTCAACCAATTCAATTTTTCAAAAATGTGAGACATTCTATAAAGCGACTGCATCATGTGTTGTTGTTTTTTTTTTCGAACATAATTGAAATTTTAGTCTTAAGGTCAAAATCTAGTTAAAGGTTCCAAAGTGTCGTTTTGATGCTACAACCATTAAGACGTTATAATTGATTTGATGAATCTTTTTCCAGTACAAAATGACTTTAAAGCAATTATGAAGAAAATAAAAAAAAAAATCTTGACATTCTTTATCAAATTTTGGGAAAAGTAATCTCGATACATATATCTAAGTTAAAACGTTGAAAATTATGTAGTTTTTAGCAAAAAGCGATTGCAAAATACGCTAACGCGCGTTACCCCATTTATATGCACACAGTGTTGCAGTTATGATACACTTACTATATATTTCAATAAATAATGATTCAATGCTTAAATGAAACTATGGTTTATTACGAGAAACAATGTCTTGGCTTGCATATACATTCTGGGAATGATAACTCGAATGCAAAACCTATTATTGAAACGGAATAGTAAAAGAACATATATAGTATGCTGATATATATGTTAAAAAATCAAGTACAAGAGGTAAGAATCGCTTTTTAGAGGTATAAACTGTAACGTTAAAGTATATATCTGTTTTATTGTCAATACTTAATACAACTACCTTTAGTATCAGCTGGACAACGAAGGTTGTAGAAAATCCCTCTTTGACATTCCGAAGTAGCATTAACGCTGATCCAGAATGGCAAAAACAATCCGCATGATTGCAGGACAAAGCTCGGTAGCAATAAACAGCTTACGATTACAAAACCAGACATGGATCCATGGACCGCACTTGACAGTTTAGAGGAAAGAATACTTTATGTATGCGTGTACTCTACCCTCTACTTCAGACACTTCCGTGTTTTATATCATTATACAGCTGAGGTCGCATATTATCAGTTTGGGTCAATCAAAGGGCCGTCTAATACACATTGCAATAAGGTAGATATGGTATTAAAACCACGCATGATACAGCTTTTGCTTTCCAAAATCATATAGCTGCATTGTTTTTTAGATATCTCATTTTTGAACAATAACATGTCTTGGTATTTATACTTTGTGAACAAGTTGTGTTTGTTGAAGAGCATTGTGTGTACCTTTAAAATAGATAGAGATTTGTTTGATTGTCATTTTGTTTTTGTTGATGAATTTTTTAACTTGAATCATTTCATGTACATTTTCTTTCATTGTTAATGTTATATTGATAAACGATTTTCCTGGCCTTTTTAAAAGGTTTATACATGTATGTAATTATATATCAATATGCAATATATCATAGCATCGTTGAAACGTTGTTGTGTCAAATATATACGAAATTAAAATCCTTTCATTTTCCCTTCAAAGTTAAAAACGTTTAGGTTCTTTATTTTGTCTTATTCTGTCTTATGGTTACAATCTCGTAATGAAAAGATTCTCTTAATTTAAGTTTATGTTTTAGATATAAATTCTTTTCATAATGCTTGACAATAGGTTAAGAAAAATGTATTAGAGAATAGTTTCTTCGTAAAAAAAAACATCCAATAAGAATCGTTTTGATCTGAAGTCTGAAAGGCATGTGATAACAAAAGATTGGATATTGTAAAATAGAAATATTGATATGCATCATATGACCCTCAACAAAGATAGGTAGACATGGAAGGCATGATGTTATCATTTTATTTGCTAGGAAATGAACGCAGGTATGTATCATGATTACATAAAACAAACATTATCAAATGTGATATAAATACATGATATTGAAAGTCTTAAGCAAAAAGGTTGCATTGACATATAAGATAAACAAATAATATTGATTTAATTCTAAATTTAAAAAAAAGGTTTCCAGTGCACGAATTCTGTTGCACCAACTTTCCGAACTCCATGTAAAAATATTCAAGTCATTCATCAAATTTCAAATGGTTAAATATCTCAAAATCAACTGGCTCCCTTTCCTAGTAAATACTTTTTAAATACATCTGCTGCTCTTTTCGATGGTCTAATAGATTTGTCGGAACTCAGCTTTAATCGATCGCTCTAGTTTTCGGTCTTCCTCCGTTGTGTTCGCAAAATTTCTCTGCCTGATGGCAACTGTTGTTATTTTGAACATGTTAAGTAATATTCAGAGGTGGATTAGTTTCAAATTTTAGGACTAAGAATGTCTTAGAATAGTGGAACGTTTTGGTGTATATACAGTTATAAAGTTGTTACCTCTGCCATGTTGCTGTGAAAACGTTCATGCTGCCGTCTAAAAAAAATTACATTCACATTACGTCCAATATTTTGCCGTGTAAATTTTCAAGATGCCGTCTAAAGAAATTTGACAATTTTTACGTGACGCGTCTTATCCAATGACAAAACGTCATTCTTGTCCAAGGTAAGTCAAAAGACTATAGTATAACATCAGGGACATTATTAGGTGCATGGTTTGTCGTTGACCTAATATGGTTTATAGAATGTCTAAATTCCATATGACGTCGTAATGCTCAAAAGGAGTAATATGTTATACTGACTGTGCATGGAATATACATGGTCTCCACGTGACTGTTTTTTTTTTTTTTTTTTTTTTGCCAACGACTTCCTTACAAATAAGCAGGAAGTAAGATATACTTGGACTGGTATATGTGATTAAGTATCAAGGATATATATGGTCATTTGGGTAGCACATCAGTAAATTGTACAAGACCTGCGTTTTTAACTGCTTCAGCTTAGACGACTTGAAGTTTGTGTAAGTTTCCTTGCCATAAAATGGGACCTCTATTTTTCTTTTAAAGAATTTTTTAAAACCTATTCCCTAAATAAAACTATCTGAAATGAAAATATGAAAGCTTATTTTTTGTTTATATCAATTCAACAAATGCGTTGCCGTCCAAATCAAACTTACAAATCGGTTGTAATATTTACATCTGGAAATAGCCTTGTTTTGCGCATATTACTGTGAAATCATTATGATTCGTGGTGACTCAATTATCGTGGTGGGTAGCCCTCACCCATGAATTTACATATTTAACGAAAACTAACTATAAAAGATTTAGTTTTCCTACTGAAACTAAAAAACGACGCATCCACGAATTTACATACCCACGAATAAGAAAAAAACTAAAATCCAAGGAAATTGTTTCCAAAGAAATTAAAATTTTCCACAGAAATCTATTATATACAGTCCATTTATTTTTAAACTACACATGAAGGGGTCCAGTTTTCATTATTTTTAACACGTTATGTTTATTTTTACTGTAACAAAATGAAAATGAAATAGTCTTCGATGATGAATACATAACAATTTTCCTTTACAAATTTGATCATTATGAATTCGTTTACGTCACAATTCCGTGCAAGATGAATTTAAGATTTATTTGCACAATTTACAGCATGAAACCGTTTGTTTGCAAAGCTTTACAACATCTTTACATTTTAGGTATATTTAATGCGAATATTTGCAAACTTGCCAGTCTTATAAATCGTACCTTTTGCCAGATTTTAAAGCATAACAAACATATTGCAATGTTATCTCCAAAAGATAATTTGAAAAAACGACCTACCGTGAAATGAAAAAAATAATAATTTCGAAAATCTTGGTTCATTTGGTATGTGACAAAACGTTTACAGACGTATCCTCATGTAATTTCTTTATCATACACGATATAGAAGTCATTTGGAAGATATACACAACTATTGTAGAAGAAGTTATTTACATTCATTCCCCATAGACTTCATGCTCCACCTCACATTTCATACGAAATCAGGTAAATATCTCTCCTTCAGCTAGTATTCTTATTTGTTCAAATCCTAACTATCTGTAGAAAAAAATATACCACACTGCGTTTCTATGTATTAACTTAGGTAAGTTGCAAAAGTCAAGTTAGCCTTCCCCATTCCAAACTTATTTTGTTTATATTATGCTATGATTTTCATAATGTTAAAGGTTCTCAACCACGTGTGTCGTGACACGTACATTTTGGAAAACGTGTTTGATATGGCTAAATATGCAATAAATCTGGTAACTGAAGTATTACGTAGCGGGAGGCTACAAGACAGAGATATAATGCCCAACCTTTTTGTGATCTCCATATTCAGCAATGACAACCATACAACCAGAAAAACCAAGAATTACTGTTTATAAAGAAATGTAGATGTCAATCCATTTTTTAACTTTATTAATGTGTTATAATGATTGTCGAGTTATCGTGGTTATTTCGTTGCATAATTGCTTTAAAAACAGATTACATTATGCACGACCGGTTTTTATTCATAAATTTTCAATATAGATCACTTATTTTAACACATTATAGAAAGCTAGGAATAACGATTACTTACATCCTATGTCTAAATATATTTGTGATTTACTGTTCTAAATGTTTATAGAGGATTATTTATTCTCATTATTTATTTTATGACTGGTGTAAAAGTAACGGTTCTTGAGTGTGAGATAGTAGTGTAAGATTGGGGTTTTTTTCACTGCATATGACAGCGTTCTTGTGAAACGTAAACAAACCTCGCCACCTGCTGTAAATAATAAACTTAGTTTATCGAACGTGGAAATCCATAATAAAAGAGCTATTATTTTTACTGCTGTCTTTTTCCTATTAATTCATATGCACTTTACAGGTAAATGTCAAATTACATTCATCCCCTATAAGTGTAGTATTTGCTGTTGGGTTCAGGAAGTAAGATCAATCTTATTATTTCAAAAAATGGCTTGGTTATGCAGTATTGAAAGAAATAATCAACCAGTATGAACAAAATTGCAAAATAGAAAGTATCTATTGATAAAATTCTCTCTTTCAGTCACATTTAAAGATGCATGTACAAAACAAACAAAACAAATCCTATATACCTTTTGAAGATAACCAAGAATTAGCTAAAGTGTGTAAACACAGTACAACGTAAATGAGTATATATGCATATAATTAACTCAATTTATCATGGTTTATGTTAGCGATGGCCATTGCAGCCCTGAAGGAAACTATTTCATAATATCAACAAATGTTGAGAGTGCTTGACATGTTTTTCTTGTCTTTGCTTAAATATAACAACACACAACAACTTCTTGGCAGCATAAACATAAGGATGGAAAGTACAGCCAAGCATCCATCCAGATAATGGTGGAAATAATATATTGTTATCAAATAAATATCTTATTCAATTGAATTATTGTTTTTTACCTGTTTTGATCATGTTTCCAGGTATGTATCAGCCGGAATAGCTCAGTTGGGAGAGCGTTAGACTGAAGATCTAAAGGCCCCCGGTTCAATCCCGGGTTCCGGCACGGAACACTCCGGCGGCTGATCCATTTTTATCGTTTTGAAGGACTGATGACTTACTGGTCATAAACTTTCACCTCAAAATAGAATATTGATATGGATGCTGTGAATCTGAAGGAAAATCAAGATGGTTAACTAAAACCCATCGGAGCAGATTGTGTTGCTTCAAATGATGATCACTTGCATCGAAATGAAGAAGCCAATTGCAACATTGTTATTGGATGAATCGTTCTGACACAGCTGTTATAGTAAGAAAATTTACAGTATAGCTAGTAGTCCAAAGGAAAATTACAAAACAGGAGCAGAGCAAACACGGACCTCTTCAAAAAAAGAGGTAGGATAAGGTGCCATGGAGGAGTGAGCATCCTCTGGTCACATCCGCCGTGTGCTCTTTGTCGTAATCGGAAAAAAGGGAAAAGTCCGTAGACAATTAGGTGTTTAATTATGGTCCAACAATTAGAATGAAAAACGTCAGTCAGCATGCGACCCAGTGGAAGATTGTATTTGAACAAAATAGTATATGAAGAAATGCTTGTTTACATATCATGTGACATTTTTTATCGCCAAAATCTCTCTTATTAATAAACTTTGTTATCAGAAAAACAACCGTTTACTGTTTAAGTATCTGTATTATAGATCCAACACTATTTAGATGCATAGTGTTATTTATTCTATTTAGTGCTTTATATATACATCTGTGTGTGTGTGTGTGTGTGATCAATAAATTTCAATCTTTTGAAATTCTCTCTATTCCTTAAATTAAAAAAACACACTTATCCAATGATTAACTAGTACATGTAAATCAAAAAAAATCATTGTTAAATTTGATGTGATGTGTGGAAATAAGGTCACTACAACAAACTTTCCTCTCTCTCTCTCTCTTTTAAATATTTGGTGATCAATTCTGTAAAACTATAGGTAATCATTAAACTGGTTGAAAGATGGGAGACATGCGTGTTGATTACTATATCTTTAATCAAGTGATATTTTTCCATTGCTTACTATAGTAATATTCTGAAATGTTGTTTCTTAATCATTTAATCGTATTTAGACATGCTCCTTGATGATCTGAGGATAAAAGTCAGCGTCAGTGTACGAGTCTGAACTTGAAATAGCAATGTCTGGAAATGTCTAATACATACAAAAAATTCTTTTCGGTTATAAAAATAACTGCATGTATAACGTAGATTACAACGCTGTAATAGTAGAGCAAACACTATAAACAATGACAAAAAGACACATAGTTCCAAAAATAATTTATATCACATTATGGCATCGTTCTTATGATATGCATCGCTTAACTGTGAGACTCGAATTTCCCCACTCAATATAAAGACAATTCTAAGAAACAAATGCAATAAGAATCAGCAATCAGAATTTCATAATAGTAAACAAGGGTATGTACATATTTACAGCATTACTTTGAATCATGATTTTCATAAAACACATCTTATATACATGTATAAACACAACAATGTAAATGGAATGTAGGAACATAGTGTTCAATGATGTCTAAAAATATGTTTTTACACACGATATGTAAAATTGAAGTCCGGAATGACAACTATGAATATGGACACTACATTTATAATGTTTCATTGTAAAGCATTGTACAATATCTATAATATTTTACCAGATTGTCAATGCTTTAGAACTAGAGAAATACGACAATATTTATAACATTCTATGCACAACTTGCCTGAACCATGGCAAATCGTACTAATAAATAATTCCTGGAAAACTCATACACACATATATATGCTACCATATACAATCAATGGGATTGAGACAAATTAATTGTACGACTTAAATTGTCTCTTTAATCGGATGGTCCATCATAGTAATCCAAACATCAAACCAAAGACCAGGATGTGAAGAAGAATAAAGTATCCCCAAATTAACTTCCGGATTCCAGGGCGCATGCGCATCAGGCGATTTAGAGTTCGGCTGGAAAAGCAGAGGTATTCCCTGAAGTACATATGTTACAACAGATTGTCAAACTTTCACTAACATGCTGGACAAACAACAGTAAAAACACTTTAACAGAAATCGTGTATTTAGAATAGCACCTTTATTGCAAATTGAACTATTTAATGGCATTATACATACGTGTATGGTTGAGATATTTTGACGGTATTGATTAAAATTCCTAATAACCTTAGAATTATTTTATAAAATTAAACCAGCACAAATTTCATGCACGTTTTCCCAAGCATGTCTTTAATTGCTCTTGGCATATATTGCAAGTGTATAACAACAACAAAAACAATTTAATCAAACTTACCGACGAACCCTTAACCAGCTGCATACTCTCTGTGTATAACCCGCCTCGCTTCTCACTAAAAAAGAGACAATAATTTGACAAAATATTACATTTCAACGAAGACTACAATTTCAGGTTTCTTTTCCTGCGTAAGTTAAATCTCTCTGCAACAATGTGCATAAAATGTATTTATAATATTGATGCCAATGAGTTATTCTTTCTGTATTTTAAAACCTTAAGCATTTAGAAAGTAAGACAAAATCAGCTTACTTAGCATCGGACTGCTCTCCAGAATTCTATCATCTTCTTCCTCCATTTGAATTTGGAACTAATATGGAAAAAAGTCGAGTGATTCATCATTTCATTCCTCTACATTGTAATTCAAAACATTTGCAAAAGTACTTTATTGCTTTTAAAAAATTGACAGATATTAAAACAGTACAAGCATATTAAAACAAGCAAATTCTACAAACATAAACAATTCATTTACACTTCCACAGCACACAGCACACAACCTTAATCGTGTCTACTCACCTCTCTATTTTCTGCAGTCAGCCTGACCTGCTCCTGCATGGTGTTCAGAGCTTCCTCCAGCTGTTGACGCTGCTCCTGTTCCATTCTGAGGGATTTCTCTAGTGCCAAATGTTGATCGTGTAGTCGCTCTCGCACCAGTTCTGTCTCTTGCAGCCTAACGATCGATCAAAAAAGCCATCTTTTAATAACATATTTTCACCATCAATTACAATATACAATTAAACAATAAGCACTGATAAAATGATGGTTTAAATGATAATCTATCACATAATTACACAAAATTAATTTATATTTATATCACAATTTAGAAGAAATAAACTGTTTAAATAAATCCGATGTATTACAATAAAGTATTGGCTCAATATATCAAAAGAAAAGTTTTACTTGGAACGTAGTAGTTTTATTTCATCTGCTTCTGATGGCTCGGCAGTTGTCATCGTTACTCCTATTTTCTCGGGAATTATGGGCTTCTCAGGAGCCTCTATTACTTCCACTGACGATGCTCTCTGCATGGCGATGTTGATGGTTTTTGTCTCTGACTCAAGCAGCTAAAAGTATGTAAAATATGCTTTAAAATTTGTTGATATATAAGATTTTCAAGACTTTAAAACATATCAACGCGTGAACAATGCCAACATGAAGTAAATTTTAATTTTATTTGGCAGATAAATTTTTCTAAATTGCAAAATTACAAATTGTATTAAACACTTAACAAGGAATAGAAAAAGTGTGCTTCTAGCACAATTTTACCTTAGTTTGCAATGACAGGTGTGTTTGGTAAAGGATCCTATACTGTTGCTGCAGTGTGGACAGCTCGGTTTCTTTTTCTCTCAAAGACTTTGACAGGTTTCCTAACTGAATGTTGAGATAGCTTCTGTCTTCGGCCAATTGACTTATCTGTAATTCCCATACAATAAACTCAACAAAAGATCTATCTACTGACCAGCAATATATTTTTTCTAACATACACTGTACTTTTACTAATATAATTCACCTTAAATAGTTTAACACATTATTTCTAACGATAAAACTCCGACAATTAAATTTTAAAAATATATTCTTAAGGAGGCTCGATGACCAACAAATCAACCAACAGATCTACATATAATTTTCGGATATGATATGTTTAACTATAAATTATTTATTAAAAAAAAATTAAAAAATTTACTTTCTAACTTTGGGCATTTTCCTATATTTTTATATAGATCTCTTCTTTTAAAGGAGATCAATACAGTCTAAAATGGGCACGACCAACGAGCCCTCTTAAAACAAAGTCAACAATATAATGTTGTTTTGGTTCTTCCTACCTGCATTGCCAGCTGCTGACATCTTGCATCTCTCTGTTGTAGTCTATGAGCCATCTGGTTAAGTTCAGATTGTGCTTTGTTTTTCTGATCCATTGCTGTTGAAAACTGTCCCTGCAGACGTTGATAGTCACCATGGGAATTTTCCATTTGAATTTGCCCACTCTGAGCGATGCCTAGCTGGGCTCTCATTGTTTCATTATCAAACCTAAGCTGTTGCATTTGCCCTTCATAAGCAAGAAGCTCCTGACTTATGTTCGAATTTTTCTGACCAAGTTCTTCGCATTTTTTTTCTAGTTGCTTTATGTTCTGTAATAAAGTTTCTTTCTCTCGTGCAACGTGTTCTCTTTCTTCCTTTAAATACGACTCGTCGTAGTTGCTTACATTCAGCATTTTCTGGTGAAGCTCCTCAATAGTTTTAACCATTTTACTGTTTTCTGTCAGCAATTTATGATTTTGTTCATTTAAAGACTCGAACTCTTTTTTGATTTCATCATACATTTTGTTCTGAATCTTCAAATGCGCTATCTCTCCCTTTAAAACGTCATTCTCTGTTGTTAACTCACTCAGTTCCTCTAATATCGAATCGATTTGATCTTGTTTATCATTTAATTCTTTCTCAAGATCATTTGGTGTTGACCTTACATGCATTACATCTTCCTTTTTAACAACAGATTCAATAGTCATCGTGGACAATTTTGATTTCAACTGCTGGATTTCAGTTTCCCTTTCATTCAACTTTTCTTTCAGGGTATCAACAGACTCATTATGTTCAGCATTCGTCTCTGGTGTCTCATTTCCCTTTAACGACTCCATTTCCCTTTTCAAAGCTTGATAATCGCTCTGAAGTTTATCAAAAAGAAGAGCTTTGTATTCCGACACCTGTGTCTTACTTCTTAGATTTTCATTCTCAGACACAGTTTCATTTAATTCCTCTTTTATTAATTCAAGCTCTTCTTCTAGTTCTTCTATTTTTTCTGCCGTACGTTCGTTAGAGGCTGATTCTGTTTCTTTGAAACCGATGTCTGTCTTTTTATCAAACTCAGCTTTCAATTTTATGTTTTCTTGTTGCAAACCTTCAAACAAAGAAACCTTTACAGCTGCGTCTTTTAGTTCCTCTTTAAGATGTTCTACTTCACTCGTAATCGCGTTTTTCTGTTTTGTAGAAGATTCTAACTCTTCTTTTAACTTTTCATTTCTTTCCGAAACCTTTTCAAGCTCAAGTTTTAAAGATTCGATGTTTTCACCTTTATTACCAGTGTTCCAAATTTGTTCTAACTCAGACTGGAAATTGTTTCTTTCTCTTATAATATGATCAAGCTCTAGCTTCTTTTTATCAAGATCTGACCTCACTTCTTCAAGTTCCTCTTCCAGAGATTCGATTTCCTCGACTTTCCACTCCAGGGCTCCAATTTTTTCTTTTAATTTATTATTTTCATCTGAACTATCTCCTAGTTTTGAATGAATCGATTCACACTTGTTTTTCAGTTCGTTCTTTTCGGCCTTTAAAACATTAAAGTCCTCTCTATAACCATCGATTTCCTCTTGCATTTGATCACGTTCACTTTCAAGCATTTCGATTTTTTCTAAAAGGATTTTTCTTTCAAATTGCTTTTCTTCAGCTTTCCTTCTTTCCTGTTCAAGCTTAGAAATGTTTTCCTTAAGGTTCGTTATGATATCTTTATAACTCTTATTTTCAACTTCTAGAGAATCACAAAGCATCAAACTATCTTCCAATTTTCTTTCTGATTCCTCATGTTTTCGTTCTGTCGTTTCCAATAAAGGTTTCAACTCTTCAGTATCATTTAATTTGCTTTGAAGTTCAGAAATTCTGTCCAAAAGTTCCATTTCTTTTTTCTTGTGATTCTCCGCAATGTTTTCTAATGATGATATTTCATTCTTAAAATGCGAGTTATTTTCTTGGGTTGAGAATAGTTTCAAATCTCTTTCTTTTAATTCCTGAATAGATTTATTCAGTTCATCTTGCAAGGCTTTTAATTTGCCTTTCAACTCCTCCTCTATACTATGTTGAATTTCTTTTGCTGATTCTAATTCCGATAGTTTCGTTTTCATCTCTTTTATTTCACAGGAAAGAACAAAGTTGCTTTCATCTTTCTCTGAGCACATTGCTTCTAATTCTTGAACTCGGGATAAATAATCTTCTGCATGAGCCTTTTGTGAGTTTCCAGTTTCTTCAGTTACCTTTTTTAAACTGTTAACCTCTTCTTGGAGCTTGTCGCACTTTGTTTTAAATGCTTTCAATTTAACAAGCATTTTCTCACACTTTGTTTCCGAAAGTTTTAATTTTTCATTTGCTTTTTCTTGTGCTTCTTCCATTCTTTTCAATCTTTCTTTTGCAGTTTCTAGTTCCTTCTTTGCGTTAATATCATCTAATCCACTTTTTCTCAGATGTTCACTCTCTTTAAGAACCTCTGGTTCCGTGAAACTAGTAGTTAATTTAGGTGTTGCAGTGGCTGTAAATAATTCTTCTTTTGACATATTGCCACTATCTGCTGTAAAACTACTAATTTTTGACAAAAGGAATTGATTTTCACTCACAATTTCTTCACATTTTTTCTCATATTCCTCCTTAGCCTTTTCGAATTCGTTACTTAATGAGATCAACCTGGTATTTTCCTCCTTCAGTTTATCATTTTCAGCTGAAAGGCTTGCAGTTGTCAAATCCATATGTGCCATAGAAGACTCGTTTAAATTTTCTTTCTCAGACATTTCTTGAAAACTTGTATTCAATTCAGACAGCTTACTTTCTAGTTCATTATTTCTGCTTTTTATGTCCTTTAATTGTTCAAATTGTGTTCTGTTCTCAGTTGAAAGCTTATGATTGATGTCGGTCAGGGAATTATTTTCTTCAACAACTTTATATTGTTCTGTTGTTAAATTCTGAATTTGCATCGTCAAATCATTCCTCTCATCGTTGGCAATAGTTAATTGCCCGACAAGGTCGTCCCAAGATTCTCTGTTTACATCAACTTGTTGAATGTCATTTTTAAGAGCTGATAGTTGTTCCGTAAGCGTAGAATTTTCCTCCAGTAATGCATTATAGCTTTGTTCCAAGTTTTGCACTTTTTCTTTTTCCTCTTTGTTTTGTTTTTCTAGGGAAGCGATGGATTTTTCAACTTCTTCCATATCTTGTGTGTGATTTTTTGTAGCTGACTCTTGGTCGTTATATTTATGTAATTCTAAAAATATTTCTTCAATGTCTTCCGCTACACATTCACTGCCCATTATCCGTTGATAATGTTGTTTAGCAAAGTTTTTCACTCTGAAGAGTAAGTCCTCTTTTTGTGCTAATGAATTTGACATTGAGGCGACCTTTTCATTGAGCACATTTATTTCTTTATGGATTGTTTGGTTTAATTCATCCAACTTGCCTTTTTCAATTTCTGTGGCACTCAACGTTTCCTGTAGTGTGTTTGCCAGTTCACTTTTGTTTCTTATTTCTTGTTGTAAAGACTGTAACAGATTACTTAATTCGATGTTTTGTTCCTCACTCTCTTTTAGTGACACTTCCTTTTCAGCAAGCTGGGTCTCAAGTACCTTCTGCTTCTCGGTCACCTCCTCCAATGAACTCTCTTCTTGTGTTTTATTCATCAAGATCTCAAGCTGAACTTTCATATCGCTCATTATTTTTTCTTTCTCTTGACTTTTCTGTTTGGCATTTACCATGAATGTGTCTATCTCCTCAGATTTACGGGCAAGTTTATCGTCCAATGATATTTTTTGTTTTTCCAATGTTACAATTTCCGACTGCATTTCTGATTTTTGAGACTCTATCCTTAATATGTTTTCTGTCAAGCGGTCTATCTCTGTCGTATACTGAATACGTAAGATTTCCTTTTCTGCATCTAAATCATTTAGACATTTTTCTTTTTCCAACAGCTTTGTTTGCAATGAACCTGCATTATTTTCTTTTATTTTCAATTCTTCTCTCATTATAGCGATTTCTTCCTCTCTTGACGACAACAAAGTTTTATATTCTGCAATTTCTAGCTTCAAATCTTGAATGATCCGACATTTTTCTTCTAAATCCTGGATTTGCTGTTCATAGGATTCGACTTTTAGACGAAGTTCTTCAGATCCAAAGCGGAACTGTTCCTTATCAATTGTTTCAACACTATCATCATTATCCTTGAGACCGCTTGCATCTTTTTTCTCCACTTCACCTTTAAGAATTGATATTTCACTCTCTAGGTCTTCTTTTGATTTTGCTGCCTGCTGAAGTTGAAATTTTAGCTTTTTAGCAGTTGCTATAGCTTTACGAAAATTTAAGTCTTTTTCTTCTTGTTGCTTTTTAAGCAAATCAATTTCCTGTTCATGTTTTAAACAAGTTTCTTTTAAGTTTTCTAAAGTTTCTTCGTTCTGAGCAACTTGGTTAAGACGTTCTTCCAATTCTTGCAAGTTTTCTAGCAGCGATGATATTTTTTCGTCTTTCTGTTTTATTTTCTTTAACATCATTTTTTCTTCGTTTTCTTTGCTCCCAACTAAGCTAGATAACATATTTTCCTTTTCTTCCATAGATCTTACAAGTTCGTCTGCTTCTGATTTTGATTTTCTTAATTCTACGCACTCAAGTTCAAATACTTTAACTTTCTCTTTCTCATCTTTCAACTCGTTTGTCAGAGTACTGTTGTTTTGAATAAATTGATTAAAACGTTCTTCCATTTCTTGTGATTTTTCCAACAGCGACGATATTTTTTCGTCTTTTTCTATCATTTTCTTTATCATCAAATCTTTTTCGCACTGTTTGCTTTCAACTAAACTGGATAAAATGTTTTCTTTTTCTTCCATAGTTCGTGCAAGTTCCTCTGCCTCGGATTTAGATTTATTCAATTCTTCATGGTCATGTTCAAGAATGTGCACTTTCTCCTTTGCGTCTTTTAACTCGTTTGCCAAAGAATTGTTTTCACTTTCAAGAGAACGTACAACCTGTTGCAGATCATCTAAATCCTTCATGAGTTTTTCTATTTGTGATGACAGGCTGTTGGCACTTTCATTTGATTGGATTTTGAAATTTTCAAATGCTGCATTTACTTCATAACAATTACTTTCCAACTCAATAATTCGCAACCGACTTTGTTCAGAATTAGCTTTCAATTCTTCCTCCAATTGCTTTAAATGATATATCTGATTCTGATAATCTTCTATGAAACTTTTACTAATTTCTTTCTCTTCTTCATAAGACTTAATTAAACTGTCCTTTTCTAAAGTCAATTCTTCAATTGCTTTACTATTTTTCTTTACCAATTCTTCATACTCTCTTACTTTGGAGTCAGCAAGACTGATGCTGTCATTCATCTCCGACATTGACTTCTGAAGCTGAATGTTTTGGGATTTCATTTCTTCCAGAAGTTCCTCGGTCCCCCTCAGTTTACTGACAAGCATCTGAGCATTGTTTGAGTCGCTGTCATGGTTTTGTTGTGTTTGATACAGCTCCTGCATTAATCGTTGAACCTGACTGGTAAGTTCTTTTTTGGAAAGTTCCAGTTGCTCTATTTCCTCCTCCAGTTTCTGAATTGTGCCATCAGCCTACAATATAGAAAAATATCATGTTAAGTTAATTTTCAAACAACATTTTGTCTAATTTTCATTAAAAAAAATTACAACTGGGTCTCCTTAAAGTGAAAATGAATCTTTTATATGTGAAAAGTATATGTTATACATAAATATATAAATGACTACATTTCTATTATAAGTATATATAGGTATAATATCAGTATCTATATCTGTATATAAACTATCTAAACGTAATAAAAAATAATCGTCCTTCATATCAATATTTTAAATGTAACATATATTCACAACACTAGCTGAACATCAACTAAACTCACACTTTTAAATGGTCAATACTAAGCATTGCACTTCTTTAATCTGAGAAAAAGCATATTTAAATCAAATTATTTAAAAAATGCATGTAACACTTTGCATAAATCATTGCAATGACAAGTTCACCATGCTTAAGTACCGATTAGACCATCAACCTGACGAACAACGCCTACCCTATGTTACATTATGAAATTACAGATTTAGTCTAGTATAGGGCAATAAAATCGACAAATATGGATATTGAAATACATAAATATTTAGCATTTATGCACGTTTAACTGGTTTAAAGTGATTTTAAAGCGGCAAAAACGAGAAAAATTTGATATAACTGTAATTCGTTATACGTTTTTAACGAATTGGTAAACTAGCCTGTCTTTAAGAAATTTTATTTCAAGTTTCATAGTTGTTTTAAAAAAAATATAACAAATAACCATTAAATACATTATATATAGTTCCGTAGATAAAATGAAACTCATGCTAATGGTTAGTACAGAGTAATTAAACATGCAGCATAAGACAGACAGTAAGACATGCACCAGGTACAGAGTGTGGTAGCATAAGCAGTTAGTAAAGACGTCGAGAAGTCCTCTACACGATAGAGATACTAAAAGATTATAAAAACAAAGCAACTAAATACACCAACACAGAGCAGGCGAAGACAGTGTTATAAGACGTGCAGATCCACTACAAGTTCTTACATCATTCTTTGACTCGGTAGTTTCCAATTCCATCACCGATGTAGATGGCGCGGCACTTAAGAGTCTTTCTTGATGTTTTTGAATCATAGGTTCATTAACAACATTAAATATCTTGTGGGATTCCTTCTTTAATTCTTGCATTTCCCTTTCCATGATATCATTGGACTTTTGCAAAACTATTAACTGGTTTTCTTTTTCATCCAAATGAACAAGCAACTGACGCTTTTCTTTCTCAAAATCCTCTTTCATTCTCGATAATTCTTCGTGAACCTGACTTAGAGTTTTTTTCAAACTAGTTGTTTCCTTTTCCATTTCCTTTACGTTTATTTCTGACTTTGACAAGAGCTGTTCATATTCAACTGTCTTCTGTTGATGTTGTTTAATTAAATCCTGATGCTGGACATAATTGCTTGTTAGGGTTTCTATTTGGTTATTCTTCTCCTGAAGAGATGCTGAGATATCAACAGAAGACTTCTCGAGCGCTCTTACATGTTGATTTTGTTCTTCGAATTTGCTATTCAGCAAAAATATTGTGTTTTCTAGTTCAGTCTTGACAATCCTTTCCTGTAATAGTTCTTCTTTTCTTCTAAGTATCTCTTCATTCAATCGAGAGTTTTCGTTGTCTAAAGACTGAACTCGACTTAAGCTTTCTTTCCATTCTCCTTTACAAGATTCGATAACTTGTTTTAGTTGTTCGATCTCCAGAAGCAAAGAATCATTATATTCCTTTAATGTAGCCTCATCATTATTTTTATGTGACAAAATAGTTTTTGATTTCTCTTCTAAAGCAGTTATTATGTCATCTTTTTCGGTGCAATAAGTTTGTAAATCAGAGCATCTCTGATTAACAGATTGGACTTCATTTTCTTTCTCTTGGTAATAGTATTGCCATGCCTGATTAGCTTCGTTTATACTTTGCACTGTTTGTTGCAATTCTGCTATGCTTTGCTGGTTATCTTCCAGAAATGCTGACAGTTGTTTACACTTCTCCTCTTCCTCGTGCAATCGCTTACGCAAATGAGTAATAGCCAAGTCTTGTTCCTCCATCTTTGAACTGCGCACATTCCTTGCTTCATCAAGTGCTTTTAATGTACCTTCTAACTCCTCCCCTTGGCTATTATATAGCATTTGAATATTTTGCATTTCGTTTCCTTGACGGGATAAATTATCCTTTAAGCGTGCAATCTGACTCTCTAAACTACAAATTGTTTTCTTAACATCTTCATCACTTTGAAGAGCTGTCAATTGAGTATTGAGACTCTTAATAGTAGTTTCTTTCTCTTCAAGACTATGTAAATGAGATTCCCTCATCTCCTCTAGAGAGTAGACCTTATCTTCCAAGCAAGTCATCTTTTTAATCGTTGATTCATTAGTTTCTTGTAAAGATGCAATACACATATCTTTCTCTTTTAGTTTCCCAACATTTTCATCGAATGATTGGCGAAGATGAGAAAATTCTTTCCGAATCATTGACAAAACTGCTACAGGACTACTAGCAGACTCCAGGGCTTCATGATAAACAAATTCTTGTTCTTCTTTTATCACTTCAAATACTTCTTTCTTAAACATGTTAAGTTCAATTGCCACAAGTTCAGACGCTTCCTCAAATTTTCTGCATTTGTTTTCCACGTCAATGTAGTTTTGCTTGAGAGCAAGAATTTGATTGGTTTCTTTGGTTAACAAAGACTCAAAATCCTTAATCCTTTGCAGGTGATCAGTATTCAAAGTCTCAATATGTTGGCGCAAATTTTGATTTTCAGTTTGGTTATCGTCTATGAGTTGACGCCATTCTATTTGACGATTTGATTCCTCTTCTAATTTTTTAAATTTTTCTTCCAGGTCCTTTTTAGTTTGCTCTAGTTGTTTTATTTTGGCTTCCTTGCCCTTGCATAATTTTTTCACTTTAGACAAATCTTGTTCCAAAGATTTATGTGTACCATTTTCGGTTGCGTGTAATACAACAGCATTATCTTGTAACGAAGTTTCTTTCATGGATTCAAGTTCCTCTTTTAAATCAGCTATTACGTTATCCTTTTCTGCGACGGTGTCTTCCATTGTTTGTAATGAAGCCTCGATATTCTGGAACTCTTTCTCATACCAATCTTCCCATCCATAAATCCTTTCTTTCAAATCAAATATCTCTGCTTCTTTTGAATGCAAATAATCTCTTAATGTTTGCAGTTCTTCTTGCTGGTTGACGGCAAAATTTCTTCCGTCAACAATTTCTTCATCACGAGACTGAATAACATCTTTAAGATCTTCTATTTCTCTCTCAAGTTGCATAACCACCTCTGAATGCACAATCCTTTCCTTCCACTCACTATCAATTCCACTGGAATTGAATGACAAGTTGTCTACACTCCCCATAGTTGCGCTGCTTCCACTTTCTTCAATCTTGTTTTCCTCTTCTTTGGAAGAATTCTGAAGTTTGGCTAATTTTGCATCTTTGGCTTTGCAAAGTGTTTTCATTTTGGATAGTTTTGCGTTTAAAGCTGAAAGTTCTTTTTGGTGATTATCTTGCATTGAAAGGATTAAAGCTTGTTTTTCTTCTAATAATGCTGACAAATTAGATTCTGAATACTGTTTTATAAGCTCTGATTTACTGGCCTCTTTATTTTGGTTGGTGCTAAACGATATTGAATTATCCTGCGGTTCTATGATATCACTAATTACTGGCATAACAGTTATACCGGCGTTGTTCTCTTCTAATTTCTGACATCTGTTTCTCCAGTAATCAGTTTCCGAGGCAGATGCAGAAAGGGATTGAATGTCCAATTCCATATCTTTCTCTTGGCGTTGTAGAAATTCTACAGTATTTTCAAGAGCCGCGCATTTTTCTTCCAACCTTGAATTTTTTCTCTCGTTTTTAATGCAGTCTTCCAAATAGTCTTTGCTCTTTTCTTCTAAGTCCTGTTGTATATCAGAAATTGTAAGCTCATGTTGTTTACATAATTCTTCGAACTGATACGATCTGTCTAAATCACTTTTTAGAATCTCTATTTCCTCTTCTTTTTGACTTAGTCTTTCAGACAAGTCATTAATTCGTTCTTTCATCATTAGTAAATCGGTTTCTTTTTCAGTTAATATGCTCTCCTGCTTTTCAACAACTTCTTGAAATTTGTTCAGCTTGGATTTTTTGCCTTTCTCTATCATTTTCATTTTCTCTCTTTCAAAAGAAATAGCATCTTTATCCTTTTTCAATTTTTCCAATTCTTCATTTAATCGCACTACTTCTTGTTCTACTGTACACAGTTTTCGTTCTGTTTGTGACATGAGATTTTGCACATTAACAATTTGTTTTTCTAAGTCTTTTTTCTCTAACAGCAATGAATTGAAATTTTCTTTACTAGCTTTAAAGTCGGCATTTAATTTTTCAATTTCTTCGTTTTTCATTTGTATATTTTGATTGAGGTCAAGTTCTCGTTTTTCAAAATCTTTGCAAATGTGTTTTAATTCTTCAATTTCATTAAAACTATCCTCCAATTCTTTTCTTAAATGCATTTCTTCAGACTCAAGTGCATTAATTTTTATACTCATTTCCGAAACTTTTCCTTGAAGAATAATTGAATCAGTTTCTTTCTCCGCTAAAAGCTTTTCTTGCAAAGATACCACGTCTTCGAACTTTTTTGCTTTTGCTTCTTTTCCTTTTCCTAGTTTTTGTAATCGAAGAATTTCTTGACTTTTTGATTCTTCTTTTTTTATTTCACTTTCATACAAACGTGATGCCTCTCTGAGCTGAATATTGAGCACTTCCAATTCTTCGTCTTTCTGTTTTAACATTTCTTCAAGTTTCTTGACTTTGGCATCCTTTCCTTTTGTGACCAATGAAAGTTTTTTGGATTCAGATACTGTTTTTTGTTGGTCTTCTTCAAGACTTAATAATTGGGCTGTTAATTTGTAAATTTCTTCATCTTTCTTTTTCGTAATAAGATCTAAATCTGTATTTTTGTTTTCTAGTAGTCTTACTGATTCAATCGCATTTTGATTACCTTCTTTCAATTCCTGAATCTTTTGCTTCAGTGTACTATTTTCTTCGTTTGTGTTTTCAATAATTTGTTGTAACTGTTCAACATTATCCCTTGTATTTTCCTGCTCAATCACCACCCTCTGCAAATCTTTTTGTGCGCATTGTTCTTCATATCTAGCATCTTCCACTTTTTCATTGAGTTCGTTTACGCTCTCTTTAAGAATGATACTCTCTGCTTCATACTCACTCAAATGTCTCTCTTGTTCCGAAATTAATTCCTCCAATTTTCGAATCTTAATTTCTCGACCTTTATACATTTTCTGTATTTTCTGCATTTCTGAAATGAGACCATCTCTTTCTAACTGTAGCGCACTTAAAGCCTTTTCAAGAGTAAGAGTTTTTTCCTCTAACAGACTATCACTCTGACTTCTGCTTTTCTCTGTCATTTTTGCTAACTTTGCATCTTTTGCTCGACAAAGTTTCTCTAATTTTTTCACTTCGCTCTGAAGTTTTATCAACTTTTCCTCTTTTTCTTTTATTTCTTTTTTAATTGATTCTGATTCTTCATTCTGATTTTCCTTAGCAGCACCATGCATCATTTCTAAATTTTGTTGAATGGTATCAAGTTTGGTTTGATAGTCAGACAATGTTGCATTTTGCTGCTGTAAGAACATTTCTTTTTCCTCGACAGAGACTTTTAGCTCCAAGTTTACAGAATATTCTTTTTCAAGGGACAACTCCAACTCTGACACCCGTTCAACAAGATCTTTTATTGTAGATTCTCTCTTTGATGCTAACAGATCTGAACTGTCTTGATCATTTAATAAGTCCTCATTTTCTTTTCGTTTCTCTTCCAATTCTTTTTTGAGGTCACATAACAATTGCTCTTTCTCACGAAGCTAAATAGAAAGGAATTTATAAGGATAAGTAAAAAAAATCCAAGCTTCAACAAAATACGAAAGCAAAAAGGGGTTTAAATGAAACATCACTAGAATCAAAGGCCTGAACGGCCACAAAGGCGTTGAGCTGACATTTCTTCTGCATGATATGCCATATATCATATAAATAATATCAGAGTATGATAAAGTAAATGAATTATGTTCAGTGTAGTATTGTGCATTTAACTCTGTTGCTTTTTAAAAAAATAACAATTAGAATGTCATTTTTAATTAGGTAATATAATTAAGTACAATTATAAAATATTTGATCCGTAAAATACCTTCTATAATCAAAATATTAGGCAACGAGTACAATTATAAAATATTTGATCCGTATAATATCTTTTATTATCAAATATTAGGCAATAATGTGTTTGTAATTCAATTATAACTCACCACTGTTACAAAAACAGTGATAAGAATATTACAGTGCAAAACTATTTTTATTTTATATGTCATAGCTACTGATCATATTAAATTGATTCCTTCATTAAAATTTTGTAAATCGTCCAATTTGAATTTCTAATTTCCCGTTTTGAATCAAGATTATAGTGTGGTTGTTTACAAACTCACGCCATGGAGATCTGATATTCAGTATGTCTGTTCATAAGGCTAGTGCTCAACCAAAATCAGCTGTAATATCTTCTATAAACACGCTTTTTGGTGTTTCTGCTTTCTTTATTGTAACAAAGCCACAAGTTTAATTTGTAAAATTGATTTTATCGGGCATGGACTCCAAACAAATGTTAGCAATTAGCTTATGTTACAACTGTAACCCAACTTTTATTTGAGTGTGATATATTTTCGCGAGGTTCGTGAGAGTCTCAATGTCACGAATACTTTTTCGCCGCGGACCAGTATTTGCCATATAGTTGTAATTATAAACAAATGGTGTGGATAAGGCTTGGTCTTGAAAATTAGTCGCTGCAACCAGTTCATCTCAGGTAAATCGTGAAATAAAGTCTTTGAGAATAACAGTTGGTTTACAGTATTTTGATATTTACGCGAATGTATCCTATTCATTTGCCATTTCTTCTCGATTCAGCATTTGGTGATTAGGCTAAATTATGCTTTTGTGATGAATTGTAAATAACCAGGAAAGATTAGTTAGTTTCTTTTTGGTTTTTGCTCTTTTTTTATTCAGTTGTATAAATAAAAAGTCCTTTGATATTTGAATGCTTAAAAATGGAATATTTCTTTGTACATTAAAAGGGCGGTGCAGAAGAAAAATCTAGAAGACTGTAGAGCATCGCTCAACGCCTTCAAAAATGAAAATACTCGTTTAATAACCTCATCTTATTAACAACAATAGGAAATATCAAATCAAAAACTTAAGGTTTAATAACCTCATCTTATTTACAACAATAGGAAATATCAAATTAAAAACTTAAGGTTTAATAAACTCATCTTATTTTCAACAATAGGGAATATTGAATAAAAACTTTTTTTCTGATATCAAATTTGTAGCCATCAATGCACCCTCTAAATGTCTACTTAGAATGTTACATTTGTTTAACAGCATAAAAATAAAAGCAACTCTATCTTCACATCAGTTTGACTACGGTAACTAAATTTAATATATATATATATATTGTAAATTTATATCACTTAAATTGGTTTTATCGTTATCAATTGAAAGCTATATATGCTGTATTCAATGAAAATATTTAAAGAAAATATTAAATTTGAATGTTTTAAGGTGGAATAACACACCTGGAAAAAGTCACTCATATTAACAGTAAATTATTAGATTGTGAAAGATATAATGATAAATAAACGGCACATATATCAAATATTGTTTCGATCAGAGGTCAGCCATTTTGTGATGATGTATTATTCCACCTTAAAGTTATATAAGCCTTAAACTTTCTGCAAATGATTCATTTTAACATAAACACATTTATAAGTATTGTGGATAATTGAATAATGTCCAATTTATTAAATAACTATTTAAACAATATCTTAAACCATTTTGTGTATCTTAGTTTGCAGTTTGTTAAAATAAAACATCATAAACAAATTCTTTGAAACAGAAGTAACAGCAAATAATACAAGGGAAGTCAATTCATGAAAAGTATTAAGGTATAGGAAAGTTTTACACACCATTTTTTGGTATTCAGATTTATAAAAATACCACATACTAAAAACTGCTGTAAACCCAAACTGTAACGGACGATTGAAGGAGACAAGCACGGTAAAAATAGTCATACTATTGTCCCGGCAACTACTTTGTCTGACATAACATGACATTTAAGAACTTTTTATTAAGACTGAAACTTTTCATTTTTAGAGAGCTGGATGACCGTTACAATATTTAGACTTAAATAACCTACCGAAGTAGAAGAGCTCAGTATAAAGATATATAAAAATTTTCAAAAGCTGATATTCATGTATTTCGAATTTTATAGTAGGCCTTAACAAAATATTATGTGTTTAGGGTAACCCGACCTAACCTACAAAAATGCCCCGATCCTACCACTTTTAGATGTCTTTTTTCATCTGACTATGATGTTCATATTATTTCCATTAAAACCCTGTTTTTGAATAAGCCCGCATGCAGAAAAAATATGATAAAAAAAATTCCCTACCTACCTACCTAATTTTTTCATCAGTGTTACCCTAAACACACATTTTTTTAGGCCTTATCAAATAATAGTTTAAAGCTTCAACAACATATCTACATTTTTAGGTGAATCTAATTTGTTGATTATCCAGCCTTTTATAGGCATAATTGATCATTTTAAGATATACGAATTTGATATCCAAAGTGTCACGTTTTCTTCAATTTAAAGCAAAGTAGCATTTCAAGTCAAACTAAGACTTTATGACTATACATTGAAATGTGTTTTGCAAACCAGTTGAGTGATCAATTAAATAACCACAACATTTTATGTTAATCAATCTAAATTTAAGTTGAAAAGAATGATTTACCTGATTTGTCATGGAGTTGTTGTTTTCCGTTAAATCATGGATCTGCTCTTGCAATGCAGCATACTCACTTTTGAATTGTATTAATTTAGACTCTAATAAATCTTTCTCTTGAATTATCTGCTCTAAACGATTTTCTGTGTCATTGCATTTCTTGGCCAGTTCTTCCTGTGACTGGGAAGCTCTTTTCAAAAGCAATTCTCTATTTTCTCTTTCAGCTTTCAGCATTAGGTTTTCTTCGTTTGCCTTCACTGCTGCTTCTCTCAAATTCTGGAGTTCCTTTTCAAGTTGATCAAAAGTAAACTCGTTTTCTTCTCTATCAATGTCTGCTTCAGGATATGCTTCAGTTTTTATGGCCATAATCACATTTTTCAATTTGAGTTCACTTTCCAATTTCAGTTTTTCTATGAGTTTAAAGGATTTTTTAACTTGGGCTATTTCTTGTTCTTTATCGTTCATCTTTTCTTTCATTCTTTTAATTTCTGTTAAAGTTACCTTATTATTCACATCTACACTGTGTTTTGCATTTTGCAGCTCTTCATTTTCCGATAAAATCAAGTCGTTCTTTCTCTGTAATGATTCAACGCATTGCACTTGTTTGCACAAATTTTCTCGAGCATCTTTTAATTCTTTAGCCATTGCATCCATTTGTTCACAGACCGAGGCATAATCCTTTTGAAGATTCTCAATTTCAGTTTCTTTTTTTAATAAGTCTTCTTTCAAGATTTTCAAGCTGTCTCCCTTTCCCTCTATGTTTTCATTTAGAGTATCTATCTCTTTGCAATACTGTTCACATTGGTCAACTTTCTCTGTAAGACAGAACTTTAGTTGTTCGCATTCTTCACTCAAATGAGACTTTTCTTTTACAGCAAACTCAAACTGTGCTTCTCTGTCGCTGAGCATTTGCATTAAATTTTTACTCTTTTGTCTTTCGTTTTTTAGCAAAGCTGTGGTATCTTCTAGTTTCTCTGCAAAAGTTTCGCACTGCGAGACCAACATTGCTTTAGCATGACTTTGTTCATCATATCTAGATTTTAATTCCTCCATCTCTTTCATCATGTTGATGATCTGATCGTTTTTATTTTTCAGCTCATTACCAACATTTTGCAAATCCTTTATGTTAGTTTCTAACTTTGTCTTTATCTCAGTTAAAGAACCAACTTGGTGTGTAAGCGTTAAAACTGCTGCATCTTTATCTTTCAAGCAGTCATCAAGATATTGTATTTCTTTTTGCAATTCTTCGATGCGCCCTTCCATTGGTGCGATTTGTGCCTTTAACTGACCGATAACTTCTTCATCCTTGTTCAATTTTTCGGAAGAGTTTTGAATATGGTTTTCTGCTTCTTCAATTTTGTGTTTCAAAGAGGAACATTCTTCTACAAGTTCGTTGTTTTTTAACATGATATTTCCTCTGCTTTCATTATGATCGCTGAGTTCGCATTCTAATTTGTGTTTTTCTGCTTGAACTGCGGAAAGATTTTTTTTGTAACTTATTACCTCGTGTTCAAGTGCTTTAACTTTAAATATTAATTCTTCATTTTCAGTCAAAATTTGTTTTCTAGTTTTTATTTCATTGTTTAGTGTAGATTGTAGGAACACATTTTTCTCATCAAGGTCGTCCAATTTTGACTGCATTTCGCATATTCTGTTCGTCTTCATCCTCAAATCATCGTTTATTTTTCGAAGCAAACTTGTCTTTCCATGGTTGTCTGTATTCAACAATTCATATTCGTCTTTCAATACATCAATTTTTAATTTAAGTTCTTCAATTTCTAGGTCTTTTTTAGATATTTGCTCCGACCATCCTGAACTGTTCTGCTCTAATTTCTTTCCTAGTGCCTGGCATTCATTAAACTGTTTCGCCACAGTATTTTCCAACTTACTCTTTGCATCACCATCTTCTAGTATCCTCTTCTCTAAATCAACTATCTTCTCCTCTAGTCTGCTCTGCAAATTGCATAACTGTTCATTATCTAACAATAATTTGCTTTTTAACTGGATTTCTCTTTCCAAATCAGACTCAAGTTCCAATGATCTACAGTTAATTTGTTTGCATTTGTTTTCAGATGTTGAATATAATTCTTTGGTTAATGTGAGTTCACAGTTAACCTGATTCAGTTTTTCATCTATACTTTCAATAGATATCTGTAATTCTGTTATATGTTTGTTCAAGCTATCAATTGTGTTGGTCTTTGAAGTTAAATCGGAATAAAGCGTCTTCTCTCTAACAGTTCCGTCTTTCCTTAATTTTCCAATTACTTCTGTAAGTTCAATTTGGCGGCATTCCAAATCCTCAGCATATTCTTTTATAACGAAACATTCTGATTCAAATCTAGAGAGTCTGTCTGAGAAACTTGTTTTCTCTTCTATTTCCTTCAAAACATTGCCTTGAAGAATTTGGATCTGATCTTTCAAATTATCAATCTCTTTATTCAAAGATTCTATCTCTATTGAATTTTTTTGTTGCAACATTTTTATGTTGTTTTCTTTTTGTTGTAAGAAATCATGATGAACATTGAACTCATGCTGAAGAGAAGAAAACATATTTTCTTTTTGCAGTACCTCTGCTCTGACATACTGTGTTTCTTTAACTAGCTTTGTGCTCATTTCTTTCTCAGATAAGACCTTGCTTTGCAAATCTTCAATCTCACTTTGTAAAACACACATTTGATTCTCCATCATGAACATGTTTTCAGAAAAAGTTTTGTTTTCCTCCAAAAGAGAATAATTGCTATTTTTCAATTGATGTTGCTCTTCTCGTATTTTGTGAAGCGTTGTCTCTGTAATGAGCAGTTTTTCTTCTAAGTCTTGAAGCGATCTTGATAGTTTCTCTTTTTCCTTCCACAGCGTTTCGTTGACACTACTCTGCATATCTTCTTTCTCCTTGCTGTCAGTTCTGAGTGATTCAACTAGGCTCTCTAATGTTCTTATTTGGTCATCGTGATGAGTTTTGTTATTTTGCAACAGTTCCTCAAGTTTTGTATTTGCAAGTTCCAAATCCTCTATTTTATTTTTTAATAATACAATGCTCTCATCTGCTGTTGTCAAACTTTTTTCAAGCTCATTTTTCTCTAAGTTAACTGCATCGAGTTGACCTTTCATGTTGGAAACAGACTCAATGAGTTTCATCTTTTCTTCAGATTGATGTTGTGATTCCATCATGCTTTGATGTAGTAAACTTTCTTTTTCTTGATTTATACCAAAACTCTTTTGTAAGTCATGCTTCAGTCTCTCAAGTTCTGCCTCTGATTCACTTAGTGACATACCTAGACTTTGGTTTACCGACTTCAGCTCGTCTATCTCCGACAACAGATTTTTCAGTTCCTGATCTTTATCTATACCAGATTTGCTCAATAAGTCATTCTCAATTTTCATATCCTCTATTTCTTTTGATAAATTCTTATACTGACAGTCAAGGTCTTGACAATATTCATTTAAATTTTCAAAGTCCATTTTTACCGCTGAATATTTAGAAACGAGTTCTCTTTTTTCATCTCCTGCTTCTTTCACTTTTGTTTCAAGTGACGTTTTATCACGTATGATGGATTTATAACAGTCATCTAGTTCTGCAACATTTTTTTCAAAGATTTCTTTTTCTTCTTCATTTTTGCATATCTTTTCTCTATACTGTACAATTTCATACTCCATCGCTAACACCCTAGAAGTAAGCTCATTGTTTTCCTTGTCTTTAATGCTAAGTGATAAAAGTTTGTCATTTAATCTGTCTTTGAGTTCTTTCACGACTTCTTCGAAATTTTGCTTCTCGCTTGAACATGTTTCATAGTCACGCTGCAAGGACTCCACCTTTATCATAATCTTTTCTTTTTCTTGGCAAAGACAAGACAATTCATTTGTTTTCAAATCTAAAGATTCTTTAATTTCCATTATGTATTCTTGAGCGCTTTGATTCTTCATGTTTAGTCCGTCGACAGTTGTGCGCAAAATTTCGAGATCTTCCTGTATTTTACAATTAAACTTTATCAGATCATCATTTTTCAGTGAAATTTCAGCACTTTTTTTACATTCCATAATAATTTGGTTCTCTAAACTAGCAACAGTCTCATTAAGGGCAGTTACTTCCTGTTGCGTCATCGCCAAGGTTTCTTCAAGTTCCAGATGTTTTTCTTTTTCATGCACAATAACTGTTTCTTTTGCTTCCAAGGTGGAGTTGAGCTTTGAGTTCAATTCTTGAAGACTCTTTATTTCTGCTAATGATTCTGTTACTGTCTCAGTCTTGCTTTTAATACTTTCTTCGTAAGCTTCTTTCTGATGTATTTCTACTGCGTATGAATCAGAAAGCTCCCCTACTTTTTCCCGAAGGTTCAACACGGTTTCAGTTAATTTGGCATTTTCTTCCTGCAATTTCTGAATCCTCTGCTCCTTATCATTGATTTCTTCTTTTAATAATTCCAGTGCATTTTCAGTATCTTTGATCTGCTTCTTAACCTGAGTAACTTCATCCTGGAGATTACACTTGTGGTTTTTTTCTTCATTCAATTCCCTTTCTAAATCTTGTAATTTTTCTGTCTTTACTGATAAATTAATTGATTTCTCTGTATTTGCCTTTTCGAGTTTTTCTGATGTTTTATGCAACTCTTCTATTTCTTGTTTGAAACGTTCTACATTTTGCTTCAATGTGTGGTTTTCTTGATTAAGGGTCTCAATATCATTGTCGCTGGTCTCCAACTGTTGTTCTTTCCTCTTTAAATCTTCTTGTAAAGCAGACTTCTCATTTTCCAGAACTTTCAAGGATCCTTGTATCTTTGCAATGTGGTTGGTCAAATTGTCGACTTTGTGCAATAAATCTTCTTTCTCCTGACAAAATTCTTCTTGCTTAAGACTTTGCATTGTAAGTGCATTTTGCAATTTGTTTTCTGACTCCCCTACCAAGATTTTTATTGATTCTAGTTCGTCTTTAAGCTGTTTTATTGAATCTAATTTTTCTCTTATATCATTTTGGTAGCTTGACTTTTCTTCCGAAAGTATTTTCATTGTTTCTTGAAGATCATCACTCCTGGTAACAATGCTATGGTTCTCATCTTTGAGCTGTGCTAATTTAGAACTCATTTCTGAATTTTCAGTATGCAAATTCTCCATTTGTTTCTCAGCTGCTTCTATCTTTTTGCTAGAAAGCTGATTTTTATCATTCAATGCCTTGAGCTCCTCTATCAGCTTATCCTTTTCTTTGTACATTTCTTGCAGTGTATCTTTTGTTTTTTGCACTAGTTCATCGTGACTCTGTTGTAAAACGGTTAGCTCATTTGAGCTCTCTAGTTTCATCTTATCAATTACGCACTTCAAAGACTTTATTTCACTGTCTTTCTGTTCGTTCTCAAGAAGCGTTTGACTAAGTTGCTTAAGAAGTTCATCTTTTGCATTGATAACATCATTGAGATCACTATGAATTTTTGAAACTTCTTTCCTTTCTTTTAAAAGCTCTAAAGAAGTATGAACATGACTAGATTTGACTGATTCCAGATTCTGTTCTACATTTTCTAGTTCTTGCTTGAGTACATCAATCTGGATTTTCATCTTTATAGATTCATCTCTCGCCGCCTTTCCTGTCAACTTCAACAGATTAACTTGTTTAAAAACATGAGTCATTTCTTCAGAGACAGCTGATTCCTCTAATGTAGTCACATCATCAGACTGTATCCATTTGACTAGACAATCTCTATCAAACTTAAGCGCATTCATATCCTCCTTTAAACTTTGCCATTCTTCCTCTCTGTGTAAAAGAAGCTGTTCTGTCTTCATATTTTTAATCATTAAATCTTGAATTTTTGAAAAATTCTCTTCTTCTATAGATGCTTTATCTTTCTTCAAAACGTCTAAATCATTCAACATGTGTTTTAATTTAGATTCCAATGATGTAACAATCTGTTCTTTTTCACTCAACTGTGTGCATATTGACTGGGAATATGATTGTAACTTTTCTTTTTCTAAATTTAGTTTACTTGTCTCCTTCTTCATTTCTATAACCTCTTTGGCTTTACATTCCAAGTCTGCTGATAATTGACAGTGGGTTTCTTCTGTTTGCTGCAATATTTCTTGCAATGAGGAATTGGTGACATCATTTTCCTTTACCGTTTTTTCAAGACCCCGGATTTCTGCTTGGCTGTTTTCACACAACTTTTGAAATTTTTCTTTATCTTTCTCAGTTTGACATATTCTTTGCATCAGCTGGTCTATTTCAGTTTTCAAATCTTCAACTGTGTTAAGAGACCTTGTTACATTGTTCTGCAAATCAGTAATTTCGGATTTCATTCCATCAATTTGAATGTCTTTTATGGAGTGTGATTCTTCGAGTTTTCTTAAACATTCCCCCTTTGCATTTAAGGCTTCATTAAAATCTGATATACTCTTTTCTTTTTCTTTAAGCTCATCAGAGAGTTTTTCCATTTTTCTTTCATTTTCCTGTATTGTCTTCTGAAGAATATTTTCCTTTTCTTCAAGAGTATTTGTGACAATTCTACATTTTTCCTGTTCTGTGTGAACCTCTTCTTTCGTTTTAGCAAGTTCATCATGCAAATTTACTATTTCTGTGGCATTGTCTTTTTTAAATGTTTCCATATTTTCCATGATTAAAGTTAGTTCTTTCTGTTTTGATGACATTTCTTCTTTTATGTTTGCCAGTTTTCCTCGCAAGTCCTGAATTTCTTGAAATCCAATATTACGTTCTTCTTCAAGGCATTTTGTATTTTCTTTCAATGCCTCAATTTCCTCATTCCTATCTTTTAGATTATCGTTAAAATGGATTACTGAGGTCTCTAATTCTTGCATCCTGACATGGGACTTTTGTAACATACTTTCTTGCTCATTGTATTTACTCTCCAGGTGTTGTACATTTGCCTCGTTAGTACGTTTGATATCTTCAATCTCTTTGTTTGCTGCTGCCAGAGCTAACTCAGCGTTAGACAACGATTGGTTCAAATTACTTACAGACTCCATCAGGTCATCTTTTGCCGCTGTTTCTGCTTTTTCTAGAATCTCCAACTTCTCTCTTTCTTTCAAAATTTGTGATTTTCCTTCGCAAATGATTGCATTCAAATTTTGAATTTCAGTTTCTTTCTTAGCACTTAACTCCTTTGTTGCATAGACTTCAGTTGCAAGCTGTTCGACATTGGTTTTAAGGTCAACTATTTCTTTTTCTTTGTCCTCAATGCTTTCTTTTAATAAATTATTCTCCAAGTGAATTTGTTCAGAGGAAACCTTGAGTCTATCTACAATTTCTATACGACTATTATTTTCCCCTTCTAGTCTTTTAACCTCACATTTAGTCTGGACATTTGCCTCTTCAAGCAATGTTACCTTTTCTGTCTGTGTTTTCAGTTCACTTGTCAACTCTTCTATTCTTGAGGCGTCATTCTTGTTCTTCTCCTTCAATAGCTCTAGTTCATCACAGATCTCTGTGTTAATCTTTGTAATTGATTCCATGCATGCCTGTTTCTTGTCATTTTCCCTTTTGAGTCCATCAATACAATGCTCACTTTCTATTGCATTTTCATTTATTTTCTTCCTTAAATCTAAGCTTAAGATTTCAAGTTCTTCTATTTTCTCTTTAGTAGAATTCAACTGAACTTCCAAATTAATTTTTTCATTTGTTAAGTCACCTACTTTGATAGCTTGTTCTTCAAAAATAACACTTTTTTCCTCCAATGACTGGTCTTTTTCTTCAAGTTCTTTACATTTATCTTCCAACTTTTTCTTGATATCCAGCAACTGTTTTTCTCCATTGTTTACTTGTTCATTTAATTTGTCAATTTCTTTCATTCTTTCATCATTGTCTCTTTCAAATGCCATTGACAGGGCAGTCTTATTTTCTATATCAGATTGTTTCATGTCAATTATTTTCAATAACTCCTCATTTTCAGTTCTGGTAACACTTTTTTCAGCATTAAGAGTATCAATCCATTTAACTTTTTCTTCTAAATCATTGATTAAAGAGCACACCTTTTCTTCATTCTTCTTTAAATCAATATCTAAAGTTGATATTGTTCTATCTTTTTCATCTATCAAATTCTGAAGACCAGATAAAATTTCAAGGTTTGAGTCTATTTTGAGCTTTAAAGACTTGTTTTCACACCTAACTTCTGTCAAATTCCGGGAAGTTGTTGAAACTTTTGATGTTAACTGTTCAAGTTCACTTACATGATCTGATACTATTATTTCACTAGATTGGATACTCCTTTCCAGCTCATTGATACGTAACTGGTTTAACTGATTTTCGTCTTGTTTATAAAGCAACTCTTCTTCATATCTATGGGACTTTTCTTCCAAAATTTTCTGGATGTCTGAGGATTGTTCATATTTTTCATGCAACTCCTTCATGCAACTATTAGCATGCTCTATTTGGGATTGGAGAGATTCGCACTGGGATTTATAATTTTGGCATTCAGTAGACACAGATTTAGCATGCTCGTTTAAAGAAGATATTTCAGAGTCTTTAGATTGCAAGAGCAAATCCATGCGTTTATGCAAATCTGCAACAGAATGATTAAGTGCCTCTATAGTACTCTGATGGTCATTGCATATATGCTTTAAATCACTAACCTTTTCTGTCAGCATGCTATTTTCTAAGGATTTTTCTTCCATCTCCCTGGTTAGTTTTCCAAGTGACTCTGTAAGTTCTGCCCTTTCCTGATGTACCACTTCTAGGTCCTGTGTCTTTTGCTGCAGAGAATCTGCTTGTTTCTGGTTCTCATCTTTCAGAGTTTGGTTTACAGATAACATTTCCTGAATAGCCTCCTCTTTTTTTTCAAGACTATTTTGAAGACTCGCTACTTGCTCTTCCATTCTTTTGAAACTTTCCTTCTTTGCAGTTAGTTCTTTGGACAGGGCAGATCGATTGTCAAGCAGAGTTTTAATTTCACTTTGAAGAGATTCAACCTTCGAACTATTCCCAGAATCTGTCTCTGTTAATTTATTTGTGACTCTTTTTATTTCATCATCCTTAACTAGAATTGTCTCTTCTAACTCTGTTAATTTACTTTCAAGCCTTTCACGAACTTCATTTAATTCCTGTTCTGACTTTTGTACTTTTTCATCACTTTCTGCTTTTGAAATTCTTAAACCATTCTCCACTTCTTTTAACTTTACTTCACATTCACTGACAGTATCCAACAAACTCTGAATTTTGGTGTCTTTTTCAGCTACAAGTTCTTGTAAAGATTTTACACTATCCTCTGAACTAGACGATAGATTCTGAATCTGTTCATCTTTCTCTTTACACACTGTTTGTAACTCCTCTAACTGTCTATCAACTGCACTCTTCTGACTAGATAACTCAGAGCAAGATGTTTTCACTTCATTCAAGTCTGATTTAAGATAATTCAATTCTGAGTCCTTTCTTTCAAGTTCATTATTTTTGTCTGAAAGATTTTCATTTAGGACTTCTACTTTTTTGGATAACTCTTTGATGTTTTCCTTCTTTTCTTCCAGCTCCCTAAATGTACAATCCTTCCCTTCTTGAAGTTCTTTCAACTGGTTAGAGACACTATCCAACTTTTCGTTAGTCTGTTGCAGTTCATTTGAAAGACTTTCCTTATCAGAGGTAATACTTGTTAACTTGGAATGCGATTCCGAAAACTTTGAATGAATGTCTTCTAACTCTGAATCCTTGGCGGAAAGTGAATGTTTTAATTCCTCAATCTGAACATTTAATGATTGAATGATAGATTCTTTCTCTTTATTTTCAGTTTGTAATGAACACAATTCGTTTTTAAGTGCACTTTCACTTTCTTGTAATTTACAAGAATTTGTTTCTTTGTCTTCCACACTAAGTTTGAGATCATTTATTGTTTTCTCTTTGTCTTTGCACTCTTTCCTCAAGTCATCTAATTCAGTGTCTTTTACATCAGAGTTTGAATACAAACTCCTTAATTGATTATCTAAATCCTCTAATTGAGATTTCAAGTTGTTGACTTCTGAGTCACTTTCTTGTTTTAATTGTTTAAACTCAGTCATTTCGGTTTCATGTTGATGTAACATCTGTTGAAGAGATTGAATTTCCATAACTTTACCTTCAAGATCAGATGACATGGACACCAAACTCTCTTCTTTGCTTTGAAGGGTTGCTTTTAGTTCTTCTATTTGTTTCTCTTGATTTTCATTAAGCTCCTGAAGTTTGCTGTTGTCAGCAGTCAGTGTGGATACCTCTTTTTCCAGTGAGCCTGAGTCATTAGATGATTTCTGGAGGAGTTCCTCAGCTTTGGTTTGCTGTTCTTGTAGTGATGCCATGGCCTCTCGGTGTTTATTCTCTGCTGTAGAGAGAGAGACCTGTAAAAAAAAAGACAAGGCAACATAAATATAAACTCCAGAACAAAACGATAGTTTTCATGACCTTCATGCTAAGAAAAGAGAGAGCTGTAAAGGCTACTTATAAATTTTGAAAATGGTTTAGACTGTGACCTAAAATAGAAAGTCTTTTCTTCAAGGTGTACAAGAGTACTACTTTTGATTCTGTAAAGTTAAATGGTTCTCCAGATATTGACCAGACAATAGCTTTCTATGTGTTCAATAGGGGTTCTTAACAAACAAATTATTTTCATACATTTAGAGTTTAACATAGTTGAAGATTGGATGATGTTGACTTTAAGGTATCACTGTATCATGTTCATGTCTGACAAAGAACAGGTTCTGTAGAATTCACATGGTCGATATCTGACAGTTTGACCTTGGACCTTTGACCATGAGACCTCGAAGACAATCAAGGTTGTCTACTCCCTATAATGTAACTGTGTGCCATGTCTTATGTGCAGCAAAGATTTTTACCTTTTTAACATTCATAGAGCATGACCAAGCATGCCAAAAGATGTAAATCACAATATATGTCCTTTTTTCAAAGTTGAACAATTTCATTTTAGTACAAACTATCTTAGAAATCATCAATGTGTCAATCTATTTCATAGGAGACATGGACGGAATTTACTATGTCAATGAACAATCTTAAATATTGGCATTTCTGGTGCCGTGGGTCTTGAGAGGAAGATTTTTAAACATGTTTCCGACATATTTCTATGTTAAACTTTGAACCCCGCCTGGGGCCCCCATTTTGGTTCGGGGTCATCATTTTTATAATTTAGAATCCTCAATATATATACAAGCTTTTGTTAAAATATTGGCATTTGTGGTGCAGTGGTTCTTGAGAAGAAGATTTTTAAACATTTTTTCTACATATTTCTATGTTATACTTTGAACCCTGCCTAGGGTGCCAGTTTTGGTCTTGGGGTCATGATTTTTACAATTTAGAATCCTCACTATATATACAAGCTTTTGTGTAAATATTGCCATTTCTGGTGCAGTGGTTCTTGAGAAGAAGATTTTTAAACATTTTTCCTATGTATTTCTGTTAAACTTTGAACCCGCCTAGGGCGCCAGTTTTGGTTCAAGGGTCATGATTTATACAATTTAGAATCCTCACTATATATACAAGCTTTTGTGTAAACAATGCCATTTCTGGTGCAGTGGTTCTTGAGAAAAAGATTTTAAAACATTTTTCCTATGTATTTCTATGTTAAAGTTTGATCCCTGCCTAGGGCGCCAGTTTTGGTCTTGGGGCCACGATTTTTACAATTTAGAATCCTCACTATATATTCAAGCTTTTGCGTAAATATTGGCATTTGTGGTGCAGTGGTTCTTGAGAAGAAGATTTTTAATCATGTTTCCTATGTATTTCTATGTTAAACTTTGAACCCTGCCTAGGGCGCCAGTTTTGGTCTGGGGGTCACAATTTTTATAATTTAGAATCCTCACTATATAAACAAGCTTTTGTGTAAATATTGGCATTTGTGGTGCAGTGGTTCTTGAGAAGAAGATTTTTAAACATTTTTCCTACATATTAAATATGTAAAACTTTGAACCCTGCCTAGGGCGCCAGTTTTGGTCTTGGGGTCACAATTTTTACAATTTAGAATCCTCACTATATATACAAGCTTTTGTGGAAATATTGGCATTTCTGGTGCAATGGTTCTTGAGAAGAAGGTTTTTAAACATTTTTCCTACATATTTCTATCTTAGACTTTGAACCCGCCTGGGGCGCCAGTTTTTGTCTGGGGGTCAGGATTTTGACAATTTAGAATCTTCATTATATAAACAAACTTTTTAAGTAAATATTGGCATTTCTGGTGCAGTGGTTCTTGAGAAGAAGATTTTTAAACATTTTTCTTTCATATTTCTATGTTAAACTTTGAACCCTGCCTTGGGCGCCACTTTTTTTCTGGGGGTCATGATTTTTACAACTGAGAATCATCACTATATATACAAGCTTTTGGATAAATATTGGCATTTCTTGTGCAGTGGTTCCTGAGAAGAAGATTTTTAAAGACACATATCCTATACTCACTGTTTTGCAATTATCTCCCTTTGAAAAAAGTTTGTACCCTTTATTTTAACAATTTAGAATGCCCTTTCCATAAGGATGCTCTGTACCAAGTTTGGTTAAATTTAGCCCAGTGTTTTTGGAGGAGACGTCAAAAATGTGAAAAGTTTACAAATGGACAGATGGTTAGATGGACGGACGATCAGAAAAGCTCACTTGAACCTTCGGTTAAGGTGAGCTAAAAACTATTGCCCAAGGAATATTAATGAAACTAAAGTAATCTTAAGTTGAGTACAAGAAACAGTGTATGTAACATCCCAATAGCTTTGTATAACTCTTCGGATTCAAAATCAGACTTTAACAGTGCACTATTCATAAGTATCTATTCCTCTGAAAGTTTTATTCTCACCTTAAGTTCCCCATTTTCTTTCTCCAGAGTTTTGATCTTCGCAGTTAATTGAGCCTTTTGTTTTAGGTTTTTGGCACTAGTGTCCTCAGCAGCTTTTAGGCTTTTCTTCAACTCTTCAACCTTTGAGTCCATCTTCTTCTGTAGGTCTTCCAATTGAACATTAACTGCCTCAAAATCGCTCTTAAAATGTTCCAATTCTTTAATGGTCTTCTCCTTCTCTAGCAGTTTTTCTTTAAGATCAGCCATCACTTGAGCTGTAGCGTCCATCTGCTCGGGAGCCTGGAGTTTGGTCTCCTCCACCTGTTGTACCTGTGCAGCAGGGACGGCTCCCCTGGGGCGCGTGCTGTGATGGAAGCGCTCCTGCAGGCTGTTGTACTGGGTCACTGCTTGGGTGTAGGCTGTTTGGTACTGATACAACTGACCCTGCATGGTCTGCTTTGTCAGCTCTTTTTCGGTTCTCTCCAACTCCTGCTTTTCGATGAGATCTCGGATTTTGGCATCTAGTTTCTTTTTCTCATCCTTCCACTGAATTTCCATGTCTACAATATTAGCCTGCATCAACATTAACTGTTCTGAGGTGGTTTGAAGTTTTTCCTTGAAGTTTTTCTGCACATGTAAACCTTCCTCAATCTCTCTGTCCTTAGCGGTCACTTCCTTTTGAAGTACTTCGATAACTTTGATTTTTCCTTCCAAAACTTCATTAGTGTCTTTCAGTTTCTGTTCCAACATTTTTAACACGTGGTCTTGTAGGTCCACTTCCCCCTTGGCCATTATCCTCTGAATGTCTTTCTCGTGCCGTGATATCAGTTCTCGCAGGTCGTTTTCTCTCATCAACAATTCATCGTCTTTCACTTTCACATTTTCACGAAGACTTGCCACTAGTCCCTGACTCTCTTGTAGAGATTCTTCAAAGTATTTTTGAGTTTCTGTAAGTTTCATGTCAAACTTTTCACTTTCTAGTTTCAATGCGTGATTGGCCTTTTCAACCTGTTCCTTCATTTCGGCTATCTCCTCCTCATAGTTTTCAACTTTAGCCGAGAGCTTGGATATCAACATGGCTTGTCCTTGGATATTCTGGTCTTTTTCTCTGATGGTGGTCTGTAAAATCTATAGGGAGAAATTAATATCAAATAATATGCAGCAAATCAATGCTTTCATTACATTAAAGATGTGCATTTCAACTTTGCTTTCAATTTGTTAAAATAACAATCAACAAAAAATCAAGATAAAATAATGTACACTGGGTAAGAGATTATTTTTATAGTCTTTAATCATAAGTGTCAGTTTCATTTGAATGTCTATTAAATTTTTCTGATGAACCTGGAATCAAAATGACCTTAAAGTGTAAGGTGCATGTATCATACCTAACACATTAATGATGTTTTCACTTTGTTTTAATATGTGCATGCTTCATGCTTATTATTTGTGTTTTCCCTTTTTAGGATATTTAAAAGATTTAAATGTAAATGTTATCCACATTTTTTTCAAAACGTCACTTAATGCAAGACTTCCTGAACTGTACACACCGTAACTGATCATGAAAAATAGAATTTATTTCAATAAAGCTGAGCCACTTTTCAGTGTTGCTTACCTCAAAGACCTTGTCTCGTCCCTTGATGACCTCGTTTTTCTCCGAGATAAACTCCTGTAGATCCATCATTTTCTTCTCGTGGTCCAGAATCTTATTGTTGAGCTCCATTATCTTATTGTCTTTGTACACTATCTGGGCATACATCTCCTGAACTCCACTCTGTATCAAAAACAATAAACCTTATAAATACTCTGCTGTACACCACACCTTATCAATGTAAAGCCAAGTGCAAAGTGGCTCGCCACAGTAATATCTTCAGTTGATTCAAAATTGGTAACAGACAAATTTATCTATTACCAAAATAGCCATGTCCTATGGAATATACTCAAAATAGTGCATGATTGTATAACATAGTATAACATAGTCATGTGTATGTTTATTTTTAACAGACAATGCATAGTACGGTAAAAGATATAGGATGACCGTGGATTTTAAGTGTGTTCCAAATTTTGTGAAAAATAATGCAAATGTGTAAAGTTTTCAATTCAGTAATTTCATTTTTTAACCATTTAAAAATATTTTTTGTACATGTATGTTATAACATTTATTATTCTGCATGGTTTTCTTTTTACAAATCAGATACTAACATAATAAAAAAAAAAAAGCAAAAAAGATAACCATGAAAAATTTCATAAAATATGAAATAACGTAAGCCATTGACCTCTGGAGCGGAGCTCTCCGTTTTCTGTTCGGTCTGTAGCTGTGCGATTAGATTCGCGTTCCCTTCCAGCTGTGAGGACAAAGTCTTGACGGCCTCTTCCTGCTCAGATATGACCTTGACCTTGGCCTCAATGAGGGCATTTTTAGAGGCGAGCTGCTCCTCTTTGTCCGCGATGATCCGGTCTTTCTCCTCCAGCTTCCTCTTCAGCATGATCAGCTTTGCCTTCCCCGCTTTGTCTGTCTGTGTGTCATCATCTCCCGCAGCACCGTCTGACTCCTAAACATTGACAATAGGTCACATGATCAAAAGTTAAATATGTGAGGAAACAAAAAAATAAATACTTAATTCTCAGGCCTATTTATGGTAATAATAGATGAGGGAGGGTCATGCAGGGTTATTTTTCTTAATATTATAAAACCTTAAATACAGCATTTTTTTTGTTTTATTCTAAAGACTAACAACTTTGAATCATGATAAAGTTATTTGTTATGCAAAAAAAGTGAGTGTTTTAACATTATGATATAAAATGCTTGTAGGCCTGAGAACCATTTAATTAATTTTTCATTGCTTTTATGATGAACACTGTCACATGATAGAGAAAATATGTTACTTGCAAAATACTATCACATGATGCTAATGCATTACATCATCTATTCTAGCATGATGTAAAGAAAAGAAGCATCATGAAGCAAAAGATAGCATGATGAAGCACATGAAATGATAAATCAAAAAATATAATGGAAATATTTCATCTGATCCAAAACAAATTAATTCCTTCATGGATCCCTAGACACAAACAGGAAATTTGTCACAACAAGATATAAACATGTAGTTTTACAGAGAAAGCTAAACATTTCCAATGTAAAATGGATTACCATCACTTGTTGCAAGCTGAGAAAGCCAATGATTATTACTTACTTTTGGGACATCTTCTGTTTTTTTGACAGCAGACTTTGCCTCCTTTGCTACTTTCGCTTTTGCCTGGAGTTTCATTTTGGATATTTTTGCATTTGTTTCCTGCAAAAATGAATAACACTAGTCAATTCAGATCTTTCAATCCTAGAGGTAGGCGATAAAAGAAAAACTATTCTTTAAATTTATTTCATATGTATCATGTTTATTATATACAGATGTACAAATTTTCAATCATTTATTTCTGTCAAATCAAATACTTCTATCCTTTTTATCACAAATGAATAATGTACATGAAATGTACATGAAATGTACATGTAATGTACATGTAAATGCTGTTATGCATTGTGTCTCTGAGGATGATGAGGTATCATTGAACTTTATGATTTATATTCTTTCCCTGCATTATTTACTTTACAAAATGAGAGTAGATGCCTTACTTCAAACTATATTGTAATGTCAGTGTTTACCTGCAACTCCTTATCTTTGGATTTTATAGTTTCCTCCCTCTCCCTTATCATGCTCTTCAGCTGTTCTATCATCCTCCCCTGAGCCTCACACTGCATGGCAAGGTCGCTGTCAGCCATCTTGTCTTTCTTGCCCTTTGGCTACAGATAAACATATATGCACCTCATTAACAATGGGTATATATTTTTCCTTTAGTTCAAATCAGACAGAAATTGCTCCAATTAAGACTGCAGTTCAATCTTAAGGATTATAAATCAATTAATTTCTATAAGCGTAAGAATTGTACTTTTCCAACCTGGCTGCAATCTCAGGATATCTTTTTAAGGTTTACAATCTTTTCAGATCATCTTCATTCATCATTCTGTAATTCAAAAATGTATCAATGATATACTGTTATTACAGTTATGACAATCAACTAGCGATGAAAACTGTTTTAATCAACAACTAAAAACTGTCAATCAGACCAGGGGAAAATCCTAGTCATGAATCACTCATGAAAAACTGTTCATTACTATGATCAATATGTGGCCAAAATTTCCAGAAAAATAATGGAATCAGAGTTTCCTGGTAATACTGTGTGCTAAATATCTACCAAGTTTCTCAAAATTTGGTGCAGCAGATTCAAAACAGAACTGACGGACTGACTGACTGACTTACAGGTCGAAAGCATTGTACTCATTATGCTCATCGAAACTTGTTGCTTGGGATAAAATTATGATTTAAATTTAAATCAAGAGTGAGAATGTGAAAATCAATAATATTATCAAAAGAGCAAAATAAACCATAACTAGGAGGTATTTTACTCTCCAGGTTATTGCTAAACAACAAAAAAACTGAAACTGAAATTACTCAAATTAAAAAGCACCAAATGGTTTTTAATACATTTATATTGGTGTTTATCCTGCCCCCCTCCCACCTTTCTAGTTTTGTGTTGTAGAGGGTCCGTGAGAACAACAAAGCTCTCCCTATAGACAACACGTATATATACAGCAAAACAATAGAAATTTACACTTCACGTGCATTGACAACACCTGCAGCAATGTTGAATTATGAATCTCGTACTATAAAATTTACATTTGGTGACAACTGTTTGTGATGTAAAATAAGCAATAAGCAAACTCAAATACATGTTAAAAGATTACTAAAATATAATATTCTTCTGCAAATGGTCAAATTTATCAACTTAATATCAACATGTTCAGATATTTGCTACTTTGACGGAATTTGTCAAGCAATGGCTGCTTCTAATAATATGATTTCATGACGTAAACTGAGCACACAATATTTAGTGTTATGTTTACATAGACAGATAGATAAGTGGATCCAACTGAGCACCTTCAAATTAATCTATTGCAAATTGATAGTGAAAATGTGATTCTGTTTATTGGCTTTGCCCTCAACACGGTTACGCTGTAAAACATTTAATCACTATTGTTTATGTGTTGTTGTCTTCATGCTCTTTGCCTGGGTTGTTTTTTTTCTCCTTTGAACGGAATTTATATCAGTTTTCATGTGTACTTGTGATCCTGGGTCTGTTTTGCACTAAAATATGCAAACCTGCATTAACATAGCTACATAAAGCTACTTAAGCAAAATAAATAATTCAAGCTATTTGAAAAATTTAGTTATTGTAGCGAAACGGACCTGCTAAGACCAGGAAAAAGACTCATTTTACTTAATAAAATACATGAAATTGCAAAGAACATTAACCCTGGTGTTTCTCATGTCCCCTGTCTAGTTTTGAGTCGTAACTGCTAGCTGCAATTGTTTAACTGACTACATTATAGCTTGTTCACGTGTTTATGTTTTCGTCAAGTTCAGGTGACGTGTCGCCAGTGTGTGTGTGCAACACAGGTGTTCGTGCGATAAATGCACGCAGTTGTTCTAGACAAACAAATATGCAGTCTGTAAAAGACCAAATTCCCTGTCGATTCCTTTTTTGCGTTTAATTGTTTCACAAACTTACCTATTCGTGCTCTCCTTGTCAAATCTGTGTGTTGTTCTCGTGCACGTCAACAAAGTCGTCCATCTTGGAATTTATCTGCTGATCACGTGACTTTCGATCCCGATCAAAATTTGCACCGCTATGAACCCCTTTACGCCACCCCCCCCCCCCCCCCCCCCCCAAAAAAAATGCACATTTTTTCCTGTGTTTCCCCAAACTTTAATCTATATTCTAAAACCAGATTGTGCAACCATAAAAGTGTTTGCGGGACTTTAATTTACTTTTATTTTTCAAGATTGAAAATTTGCAATAGGAGGGGCTTACCTTTCACGCGGGGCCCACGAATTACGGACCTGCAGTGTATATTTAAAATACATTTTCTGTTGAAATACCGGAAAATCCATCTTTAAACTTACGATAAATTGAACTGTTTAATTTGCTTCAGAAATCACATTGACATCATAACGGAGCACAATCAAAAACGTATACTGGCTTTCTGATTCATTTATCAATTTAACGTCATATACTGTTCAAATGTCATCATGATATATCCATGCAGTGCACGTGTACGTGAATATTAAAATTACAGCACATTTATATCATTTATTTATTTATACAACATTCGTCATGTTAACGACAGAAATACATGTGCATGTGAATACATGTACATACATTTAACTATGTCAGAGAAGACATATATCATCCATCGGGATCAAAACATGCTTTTATTATCTTGACAATTTTTGAGAATAAATCAGCAATTTATATTTTTGAGAGTTATCTCTCTTGGAGGGACAAATTGTTAGCGTATACTCTTGTATATATACATAGTCTCAGATTTAAAAGTGGAGAGGGCGTACTCGGAGCCCCGAGGATCGAGGATTGTTTAATTAAAATTTTATCATTGATGCTTCTTCAAGTAAAATTTTCAGACCAATCGCAACATCACGAGCTTTCCCATTAATGTTGTTTTCCGCTTGTCTGAAAGATCCAAGATTTTGCGATTGTGTTCAGACTCCTGATTCTATTAATTGAATTTGATAAGTCGATTATTTTTAACTCGAAGAGATTGTCTCTCCTTATCCATAATTTTAAACTTTAAACTGATAGATGATTATTATATAATTATATGTACATGTATATATTTACATCCACTAAGTATGATTCCCTCTATTTCTTACAGAAATTAATTGTAATTCACAGCTCTAAAGAAACTGACAGGACTGAAATCTACACAATCCAGTTCTAACCATCGGTCGAAACCTTCAGCAACCTATGAAAAATCACGGACTGCACGAAATAATCATGATGATGTCAGACATAAATTCCCATATAAGACGATTTTGGCTGTTTCTTTTATCTTATATACTGATGGACATTAACAATAATTAAGTTACTTTTACTTACTTACTTACTTACTTACGTAAACATCAACAATAAAATGCTTTCTTTGGGGATTCATGCGGGTTATGAAAAGAGCGATCATTGCAGAAAAAAATGTCATAACGCGCTAACGCGGGTTATATCACAGGCACCTGACGTTATAAATTTTTCTCATAATAAAAATAAATAGGCCCACCCTATACGTGCCTGTGGGTTAAATATAAAGAATTTTACACTCTATGTTAGATATGACATTTTCTATTCCCCAACATGGCTCATATGACGTCTAATCAGCTGAGGCGCAACCACCAACTACATGTAACTTCAATTCCTGGATCCGCCTACAGTTCTGGCTTGTCCCGGTTATCCACGTCGCCATATTCCTACAGACTACCGACCCCCTCACCATGAATATTAAAAAAAGACTAAAGCGATGAACACCATAAATATAATATTTATTTAACAGATGATAAATAGATGTACACAATATACCCCAGCTTCATGAGTTTCTGCAAACGTCATATCTATATATAATTATATAGATGTGTGTAAGCCATATATAATATAACCAACACTCATGTAGATGATTGTACAGATTTTTACGTACAAAGTAATCACTATATATCAATCGACAAATCGAAGAAACAACGATCGTTTATTTATTATTAACAAAAAAGAATCGAAATATACTTGTCAAGTATCTTGAAATGACATATCAAGGATGATAAGTTGTCCCCCTCTTTGCACTGTTCAAAGGCAGAGCATGTACCACCTACATGTACGTGAAAAAATTAATACATGCATGCATTTCGGAATTAGTTTTCATAAATTAAAGAACACATTTGTATGTTAATTGAAGATCCTATACGTCATCATTGCTATCTAGTTTTCTTTGTAATTTTCTTCTTAGATACTTGACTACTTTTGATAATGTCCGCTGCTTTTTCCGCCAACATTATAGATGGCGCTATAAGATCGGGGGAGACTAATGTCGGCATAACCGAGGAGTCGACCACTCTTAGTCGCTCTATTCCCTTCACACTGAAATTGAATAGAAATAGATCCATTAATACAAGCTTAACATACAACGATATAATAAAATGAGAGAGAGAGAGAGAGAGAGAGAGAGAGAGAGAGAGAGAGAGAGAGAGAGAGAGAGAGAGAGAGAGAGACAGACAGACAGACAGACAGACAGACAGAGAGAGAGAGAGAGAGAGAGAGAGAGAGAGAGAGAGAGAGAGAGAGAGAGAGAGAGAGAGAGCGATATCACTAATCGCATATTTTGTGTCATTTAGTTCATGTACACATAGTTACCGAAGTTTGTGATCCACCACACTTGAATTGTCTTTCACAGATCCCATCTTACACCCGCCAATCACATTACTCCCCGGCACCGCTAGATCGCGCACCATGCACTCTAGATAACTGTCCGAATTCAGCTTGTGATTCGAACACTTGCTAAAGGGTAAGAATGGAGGTCTCGCTTGGATGCGAGCAAATGCTCTCGTCTTCATTAATTTAAAGTAGTATCTTATACCTGCAGAATAAAATAAATTAAATAACAGTTGATATAATTCAACCAAGAGACAAATTCTTCGAAATTATTCAATTACGATTTATAAACGCTAAATACCTTGAATTACATTTGTGACGTCATCAGCGTGTTCGAGGTATCTCGGATCTACATCCGGGGGATCGAAAGGATTGGTGCTGCGTATTCGTAAAGTTCCGCTACTCTTGATGTTCAGGGGCTGAACAAGGAAGGTAACTCCCTCCGTAGAGTTTGGTCTCCCGTTTCTGACAGGAAGTAGCTCCCTCTTAGTCTTAAAAGCATCAAACAACTGTGTGAACTAGATTTTTTAATGAATAGGTTCTATTCAATTATTCCTATTTTGGCGTTGTCTTGTTTTCGGGGATTGAGGGGTTAAAAGAGCCTTGCCCCCCCCCCCCCCCCCCCCCCCCCAGCGGAAAATTAAGAAATCACTTTATAGTAACGTTACCAAACAATTTAATTGGACAAAACATACCTTCTCCTAAAAAAGTAACCTTAATCCTTGCCTGTTTTATGATATTCTTTCAAAATTTTGAGGACCGTTCTGTATCTTAGCAATGAAAATAATAGATCATAAATAATTGATAATTGCAGTGTATATAATAGTATATGTAAAATAAAACTGTGCATGTACATGTAAAAATAGAACCCCACTTATTGACAGTTTTATAAGAAATACATTTTATATCTTGTATTTCAAAACAGTTGAAGATCGATATAAGATTGAAAAGTGAAATACTTATTATTACTTCCACTATTTTGGAATTGACAGGAATAGAGTTTTTAACAGGGATTCTTATAAACGGAATACAGAATCCACGCTGCCTTTTTTACTAAACATATCTTTTCATTTCACTTATAGCAAATACAGGTGGGATTTAAAAACAGAATTTTATTAAATTATGATAGTTTGAGCACGGATATTTATGAATATGTAACCGTAATAAATATATATAAAAATGAAATATTTCAATATTTCTATATAATTAGTTTGTACCTACATTTCCGTCGTACCCATAATCCATTGCTGACCAGAGCTCCGGTATAGTTGCTAGGAAACTAATCATCGTGTCCGCTTCACTGGTTTTGTTCAGTTTTGTTTCAACCAATGAATGGCCTACGATTGCTCCATTGGATGACAAAGGACCTGATTAGAATAAAATATTATTTCAAATGGAGTAGTTGTGTTTATTTAGATATTGCAATTCATAACATTAAAATGTTGACTTTTTAAAAAATAAATCTTACCTCCCCCAAATAAGTTGTATCTTAGTTTAGCCAGGACGCTGGTTGACCTTGGGTAGGTCAAGGTCAGAGACTCATTGATGGAGCCTCTTATTGGAAATATCACGTGATCTTGGATGAAGCCGCCAACCGGAAGATCGGCATGTACCTGAATCTGTGTGAATAATATAAAAAGCAGGATAAACAAATTGAGAAGTTGTATTTAGTTTATTTAATTAGAGGACAATTTATTTCATTGTACTTTATTTCCAATTATGCAGTGATTTAGAAGGATGAATGAAGATTCAACAACATCATATTATTTTAAAGATTCAATTGCTACTTTTTGAATGCACCTTTTAACATTCCAGTAAATATAAAGATAAATGCCCATAATTACTGCAAGGATATTTCAAATTGTATTTTTTCAATCTAGAACAAAATCCAAATGATTTTATTCATTATCAGTTATCACTGCATATGTTACAGAGTGTGTCCACCTTGTGATCCTGTAGGTGGTTCCTAGGCCCCACCCCCGACAGCATTAGTATGTGGGGAGAGTGGATGGGCCCCGCAGACAGTATGACCTCCTTACTGGCCCCCACCACCTCCCGCCGTCCGTTCTGAAGATACTCCACTCCCACTGCCTTACCGCTAGAAATCAACACCTAAAATAGAGAACGTTATTATAATAAGAAATAAAATAAAACTTGAAAAACATACACCCTAGATTGCCTCTAGATATTAAACCCAATAAAGGTAAATTATAAGGAATAAAATATAAAATTTTATTTTTTCTACGCAAGCGAACATTATAAATAAGATCAAAAGAAACCCATTATGTCATCAGATTTATTAACCGTATAAACATTTACATTTAGAGTAGAAATCAATCTTGTAATTGAGTTTATAGAGGCAGTGTTACTGAAAAAAGAAAATTCTAATTAAATATAGAATTTTAAACTGGTGATCTATACAAACTTTTGTAACATGACTGTAAGGGGCGATGTGTAGGTTCTTCCGGTCCAAAACCGGAAGTAGGTACGCACTTGAGGCGCTCACCCTCCGTGATCGATCCGACATTATAGGGTTAGAACAGAAACCTGGAGAAATAGAGAGACTAGACAATTCAAATGAGTAAGATTACCTGTAACGATTTTTCTTTAAAAAGTCAATTTAAAGAGCGATATAACAGGCAAACACACATTTTATCTTTGGAGACTCAATAGGCAGGGATCAAGTAACAACATTTAAACAAAAATGTTGTATTAAAATGTTGCACAACAACTATCGACAACTTATTTCATGGTTAAGTATAAAGCAAAATGCACAATCATTTCACATTTGGTATGCTTCATATGATAACGATATCACGATATCGATCGATATATATATAAATATATATATATATATATATATATATATATATATATATATATATATATATATATATATATATATATATATATATATATATTAATTTTACAAGGTCATTTTGTTCTAATTATACAGATGTAGACGAACTACGTCATTACTTACCTAAGTAGTCCTTGCCGTTACAGTCAGTGGACTTATGCCCCAGTGTCGCTGACGCTCTTTGGTAGATGTCGTGTAGTAGAGGGTGTGTCTGAGATCCATCGCTGACCACTACAGGGCCTTTTGTGGAATGATATGCTGTGCAATGAAAACACGAAATTATATTATACTATTCCTTTTTTAAATTTTATTCCCTTTCAACTAGACGTGTTCAATCTAAACATCAGACCTAAGAACCAGAAACAAGTTTAAACTTGTAAAAGTCATGTTTCAGTCATTCCAAATAAGGCCTAAAATGACACTTTGAATATGTGAAAACACAAAAATGATAAACACACATGTACAAATAGGCATGTGGTTTTTTTTTTTTTGGTAATGAAAAAATGAGATCTCGGGGGCCATTAATTTGGTTTACTGTGTAAAAACGAAATTATGCATTGCAACTTACCTGAAGTTTGGAATTCGTCTATTCGAAAGTTTTCTAGTTTGTGGAAGTACGGGATAACGTCCCTGAACCCCCATCCTGCGGCCCCAAGCCTCTCCCAGAGGTTGTAGTTCTTGCTGCTCCCGCGGAGGTACACCATACTGCTGACGGTGCTCCGCCCACCTAACACACGTCCTGTGTTTAAGCGACCCCTCTGTCAGAACAGCGAAACAGAAATTGTAAATTGTCAATAATATTATTGTAAAATAATGTGTTAAAAACAGGGAAATCACGCAATTTGATTGTCAAAATACATTTGTGAAGTTCTTAAGCTAAATACGGCGTTTGATTCGCATACGGGTACGAACATATATTCAGTGCTTCCAAAACGTTTTTTTGTTAACCTTAATGCTATTTCAGTTACCAAATTTAATGAATATAATAGATGGATTTTTCTCTTAAATGTCTTTAAATTTGATCAAAGTATTTTGAACGGGTGACAGAGTTTATAATGTGGATGAATCAATAATCGAATATGTATTAAGAAACCTTTCCATCCAAAGATTTAAAGGCGTGCTCCTGCGGGGTTGTCGTAAATTTCCACGTATGCTCCAACTTCCGTTCCAGGGAGGAAAGGAGGGGGGTCTGGATATCTGGATCAGAGTCCAGACCTCCCGCCTCCAGAAGCAGGACGGTCACATCCAGGGACTCAGACAGACGATTGGCCAATACCGAGCCCGATGTACCGCCCCCAACTGAAAGAGACAGACCTCTAGTTACACATGATTGATTATGAACAGTTAACACTGACGTTAAGAATAGAATTTTACTGAAAATATGGATTGCAAAGATTAGATCATTTACCTTTGCAAATTTTTTAGTCTAATCTTTGGTCTAGTTGTTTTTGTCACTAGACAAGAGTTAGTGGCATTTAATCCTGCAGAATTTACGATTTTTCATCGTAAAAACACATACAATTTTGATAGAATGCTATAGTTCACTGGTTATAGTTAATTAAGATGGACCCCTACTTAAGTGACGTCATCATTGATCACATCGTTAGAGCTCTCTGATAAATTTGATTAATTACGACCCACTGTGTTAATCTTCATATTCTTGAAACAAAACTATTGCCGTGAAATACTCTAGTAACATTTCCTTGCCTATAACGAAATCATAGGTGGTGTTGACTTTGTCGGGCAGTGCTGCCAGGGACTTGGAGCCGTTGATATACAGAAACGTGAGTAGTGCAGAAAATAGTCCCAGGCCTAACCACCAAACAAGGGAGCGTCTGTAATTAATACATACATATATTACAGTCATTATATAAAACGTGAGCTTAACCACCAAACAAGGGAACGTCTCTAATTTACATAGATTACATACACATGTATTCATATACATTCGTATTTACATTCACTGTGTACTTTCTCCTATATTTCTTAAGCAAACCGATTGTAATTCACAGCGCTAAAGGAACTGACAGGACTGAAATGTACACGATCGAGTTGTGACCAGTTTATATTTTATTCATTGGTCGAAAACCTAGCTAGAGCAACCTAAAAAAAAAAATCTCTGACTGGTTAAAATAATAATGATGATGCAATAATCAAATTCCCATATATGAAGACTTGTCTATTTCTTTCACCTACTACTTATGATTTATTCAATGATTCATTACAAGAATGATGAAAATATAAACAATAAAACAATCTTTGATGATTCATCCGGAGTATGAAAGTAGCGATCATTTCAGAAAAAATACATAACCCACTAACGTGGCTTATGCATTTTTTCTGCAATATCGCTACCTTCATAGTCCGCATGAATCACGAAAGAAAGCATTTTATTGTTTAGATAAACATGTAAAGTATATTTGATAAGTATAATAGTTAGGACCTGTTGAATTTCTATACACTCTAGTATCAGAGACATAAATAGCATAACATGTTATTTATGTCTCTGCTAGTATTGACTCAATCCAATATCTCATACTGTTGACTTGAATTATTTACCGGAATCATTTAAGTCCCTTCTTGTTCGCTGGTTCAAGAGTGTATAAGTACACACTCTATACCTGTAATGCAATTGTTCAATCGATAGTGTTTATTTCCGCTACAACTCCACCTCGACGTTTGTGTGTGTGTGTGTATATATATATATATATATATATATATATATATATATATATATATATATATATATATTAGTTTAGTTCAGTAATTTGACGTTCGGAAATAGCACAACCTTGGTGCTAAGTAAATGTCGGCATCTAATGGTAGTGTCTACAACTTGGGTTTAATCCAGTGTGTTCTGTCGATACTTTGATTCTTGGTAGACGCAGACACAATAAAGAACTCTTACAATACTCTATAATGGTGTTTTTAACATAACTAATGATACACTGTTCTATGATAATGCTTTAACAATGGCGTGAGGTTGTTTACCAGCATCGCACCAAACATACAAGTGTAGCACAGAACTTACACCACATCTATCCATTATACTTTGACATCTTCACCTAACGTGTGATGCTGCGCTTTTATAAAATATACGTCAAATGTTTAATATCATGATGATTTGCGTTATTTATCTCAATCTTCATAAAGTACTTATTTCTTTTTTTTTTTTTTTTTAGATTTATTTATATATACTAGTAATTCAATTTTACTTTCATATATAGCAATAAAACAATTTTTGCTGACAACGCAAATCTGATACATCCAACTGTTATATAACAGACTGGGAGCGTGTCATCAATCATTACGTTGTCAGAGATTGGAATCTTAAACGTTTTATATCTGCGTTTGATATCTGATAACAACCTCAGTTTTATTACCTAAATTACCGACAAAACATTTCGGAAGACCACGTTAAAAATAGTTAGCAATTCAATCTAATCATTCCACACCGTCTTACGAAGCATTGACTCGTAATCATTTGTATCTTATCACGCTAGACGGTCAGGTAAACTCCTGCTCGCGCATGCACGTGCCTTTCTCGTTAGCGCCGTTACGCTACATGGGCGTAATATTGGCGTGGCGGGGAAAAGGACGTGTAAGTCGTAACCCCGCGCCGCTAAGCATTGTCCTTGTAAATCAAAAGCAAAAGGCTGATGTTTATCTAATGATCTAGTTGTTTCATTATAGATGTAGATTTTGATATCATGTATATAACAAAATGGTTTTTTTTAAATAACCTGCGTATCAAAAGTATTTAATGGATAGAAAATTAAAACAAACACAGATAGATAGATAGATAGATAGATAGATAGATAGATAGATAGATAGATAGATAGATAGATAGATAGATAGATAGATAGATAGATGGATGGATGGATGGATGGATGGATGGATGGATGGATGGATGGATGGATGGATGGATGGATGGGTGGGTGGGTGGATGGATGGATGGATAGATAGATAGATAGATAATTAGATAGATAGATAGATAGATAGATAGATAGATAGATAGATAGATAGATAAAAATCATGAATAAATATTTAAAAAATCAGCAAAGATAATCTTAATACATTATCTTGTTTTTTTTTTTTTTTGAAAACTGACGGCATCGATTTTTAAAATACATGTATGTATAGTACTTTATAGTATTTATTTTCTGTTTTTTTAGTATATTTTTTTTTCATTTTTCATGATGAATTTAAACAAATAATAATAAAATAGATGTGCACTATACGAGTAACTTTACGAATTGTTTCAGTGGGTTTTAAAACACTGATTGTAAAAAATGCTGTGAAAAATATTAACAATCTTATTATAGTAGTTAGCTACAACAAAGGCTTCTGGTGAGCAGATAGGCAGGGGTTTGATTAAAAATTACCTGCTACGTTTACATGAGTTATAAATATCATAAACAAAAATATTATAGGCAGACTTGGAAATACTAGCATCGAGAAAGGGGTTATATAACGATAAAAGGCTCCCAGCGTGTGGTGAATATGTCTATAACACTAAGTGTGTGATCTGGAACAATTTCAAGTGTATATGAGAGAGAGAGAGAGAGAGAGAGAGAGAGAGAGAGAGAGAGAGAGAGAGAGAGAGAGAGAGAGAGAGAGAGAGAGAGGCTTGTGAAAAATAAGTGCATCGGGGGAAAAAAGAACTTTTATTTCTATCAATAAAGTAATCGACGCTTGTTATTGGTGCATATACTTCCCAAAAGTACTCGACACACTTGGACGTGACCGAAGATAGACATATGGTCGTTATAAAGTTCACAGTGTAGGGGTGAGAGGGGGTAAATTAAACCATTATACCGGGTAAAGAGCTCTCTGATCCGCATGTGTCTCCTCTCGTGCACTTGCCATCGCCAGCTTGTGTCGTCCCACTCAATGATAAGTACATACGAGCGGTCACTCATTGCAAAACGGGGGTCAGCGAAACCAGGGACAGGGGGACCAGTGAAGCCGAAAGTTTATGCCCACATTAACAGTTAAAAACCGTTGTGCATCTTTCACAGATAAGTCATACCTATTACAAGAGAAATCAGTGAGTTGTCAAAAATTAGATATATTGCATGGAACCATGAAGTCAGATTTTTTTAATATAATGTATATCTAAAAGTACAATGTTTATAGTGCTGCATTGCGCCAACACGTACATGTACCATCACGCCAACATACAATGCAGGTATGTGCATTAATAGTCTGTCCTTGAGATAACTTCAAAGCAGCTAGACTCATCACTTAGGTGGTTGGGGTGTAATAAATGTATTAGATAGCTAAAGCTTCCCTGTTTCAACGCCGTCAATCCGACTTTACGTAGAAACATGTGTATCTTAAGGTTTAACTGATTAAAAAAACAAGTTGAACAGAAGTTAGGTATATATTTTTTTCTATAGCGGTAATGTCTCCTCAAAATAAATATAACCCACAAAAACTTTCAGATGTTTCAAAATATATTTTGTTTTCATTTCACAGTTTGTTTAGATAAGGAATTACTAGCGTACACAGACTGCGAAAAACTGTGGAAATTGTATGTTTTTGAATAGTTATAATCCAAATAAATAATTTTTTTAAAAATTGAAACATTACATTTTTTAACCGAGTAAAATGCTAATTTAGAAACTTAGAGTAGCTTTCTGAGTCTGAGTCTGCATATTACAGGTAGGGTCAAATATGGATACAGTGCGATGAAGAATGGCCGGAGATATTTAAAAAAAAGAAGTAAACCTATCTAATTAACTAAATTGAAAGACATAAAAAACATTACATTAATAAGTTTTATGTACAGATTGATCATTGCAAAATGCATGTATGGATAGCTAAGAACTGACGGAAATGTGATTACTTTCGTTTTACGAATACTTTTTTTTCGCCAAAAACGTCACATGACGTTAAAATTTATAAGAACGACTTAGACTATTAGTACAACTCTTAATACATGCGCAGATCTGTGGCCGGGGGGGGGGGGGATCGGACCCCCGGAAAATTAAATTATCTCAGATTTACACAATAATAAATTACTGAATTGCTTAGGACCCCCTGACAAACTCAAATATCCCCCCCCCCCAAAAAAAAAAATTAAATTAAAAAAAATCTGAATCCTCGCATGTACTAAGAGGTAGGGAATACTTCATGTAAGACGAGGGGGGTTGAGTGTTCACCTATGGCACCACTCTGGCTATCTACACTATCGCCTCGTCAACTACAAAAGTATGTTAACAATTTTCGTTTCCGCAAATAGCCTCCGTGAAACAAGCTCCGAGAGTTGGTGAATAATCTTACAATTCCCGTGTAGAGGGATGCTTTATCGTTTGGGATCTAAGCTTCGTGCGTCATCAAACACATCGAAGTAAACCATGCTGAGCTCTCAATGCTTACTTACAAACAGTCTAATCTTTATTTCTTTTAATTACTTGTGGAAAATTTGAAACATCTTACGCGTTCCTTTTTTCTCTCATTGTAAAAGAGATTAGGGAACTTGTATTCAGCAAGCGCTTGGCAATCAGTCAGTTACATTTCACTTTCTTATTTTCTGATTCTCTGAATCTTTTTCCCATCTTATTTTGGATTTAAATAGTCTTCACATGAATGGTTTTGTCATTTCAGTTGCCAAAATTGCAAACAAACGTTTATGCTGTGATTAAAGGCCGATATGTTGATTATATTGTAAATATACTCAATAAAATTCATTTTCAAAAGAATTAATCTGAGAGTTAATGTAAACATAACAAAAATTGGTTTTGAGATATTAGTTATACTGCATGTAAAACAAATGTATTTTTAAAAATAACATGTATCAAAATTTTCAGGAAGAAAATTCCAACTGAAAAGAAAATCCTCGCAAATCCCGGGAAAATCCTGCAGTTAATATACAAAATTATAGTATAAAAATGCAAACAAATTACATTAAGTACAGTGCAACTTAAAATCAACTCACCCCACTTCTCCAGTTTTCATTTCCAATGAAACGTAATCACATTTCACATATTACTTTCATTTTTACGAAAAATAATCCTACATATCGTAGAACGTGTTGGTCAGCAATGAGAAGGTGCACTGACCCTCAGCTCACCTACAGGCTGTTATCGCTCTGACACAGGCTAATGTTTAGGGGATGGTGGTAATCTATGAAGCTTTCCCAGGAAATCTAATCAAACACCAGGTAGGAAACCCACCCACGCGCGCCTGCTCATTAATAACTGCATTTACAGGTAATTTTTCCTGCATCGACTCCTGGCAGTTCCTATGGATATGTTCTGTGATGATCTGAGTTAAACTTCACCCATCATATAGCATAGACAGCTGTAAGCGTATGTTACAACGTATATAAACACTGAAATGTATTCACCGTATTTTTGGATACAAATAGAAGAAACAGTTTCCATGCGCGCTGCATCAAGCAACTTAAATACTTGTATGTCTTTAGATATACATGTACTTAAACAAAATCTCAGGTACAAATTCTCAGCATCAAATTTAAGCGACATAATCATTGATTTTTTTTTTAAAAATTTTATTAAGAATCTCATAGGTGAAAATTTCCTGAAGAGTTGTATACAAGGATAGACAACTCTGGAATGATCTACTAGTATACATGAATAGAAATATGTTACACACACCCAATTATTGACCTCACCTTAATTTTTCTATAAAAATAAGAGATTTACACACAGAAAAACATGTCAAAAGAAATATGTAGTTGTGGATAGACAAGTCTGAAAAAATGTACTTGTGGATAGATAAGTCTGTCGAGATGTAGTTGTGGATAAACAATTTTAATGAGATGTAATGGTGGATGGACGTCTGACGAAATGTAGTAGTGAATATTCGTCTGACAAGTTTGATGATCGAGATGGAATGTGGATAGACGTCCAGACGAGATGTATTTGTGGATACACAAGTCTGACAAGATGTAGAGGTGGTTAGACAAGTCTAATGAGATGTAGTGGTGGATAGATAAGTTTGTCGAGATGTAGTGATGGAAAGACAAGACTTAGTGTGATGAGATATAGTTGTGGATAGACGAGTCTGATCAAATGCAGTGGTGGATAAAAAAGTGTTATGAAATGTTGTGGTTGATAGACAAGTCTGATAAAATGTAGTGGTTGATAGACAAGTCTGATAAAATATAGTGGTTGATAGACAAGTCTGATGAGATATGTAGTGGTGGATAGACGTCTTAGCTGAACAGAATTTTAACTCTGCTTTAATTACGTAGATATTTGACACCCCCAAATCTGCATTTTAAAGGGGTAAAAGATCTGGTATTTGTATACTTCGCCATTTTCCTTTTTCAGTTTGTAAATAGAGCCATGCAATTATCATCAAAACATTTTTTACTGTCGTATTCGATAGCATTTCGCAGAAGCATGAAAATAATTTGCATGTCAATAACAATAGCCCATGTTGGTTATGCTGCCAGACGTTTCATTTATGCCCGTTTCTGAATTCGATACCTTTGATTTAGGTTAATTAGAAACGCGTCCATTAACAAATGGTTTTTTGTAAATGTTCCGATGTTTATCTGGAAAAAAATTTTTTACTAAATGCATGATTTAGTTGATCCGACTTGTATTCCTGCTTTAATTTGGTGCATTCTGAAATTGACCCCCAGATTATCTATAATTTTGTTGTGCTGACTCGTCAACATTTTTTCTTACTATTTTTATTTCTTCAAGCATACATTTCATGAGGTTGCCAATCAAATATTTTCAGCCAAATAATGGTTAGATTCTTATGGATGACGACAAAAAGATTCAAGTCATTTTTGAAGTGTTTTCCTTCATTTCAAATCCCTACGCTTAGAGTACGTTGTAAAATCATACTTCCTGGTTTCGTCTTTAGGAAATGGGTTTTGCATACAGAGATAAATTAGAAGAATCTAAGAGATGTTGTGTTAATGATTTTATTTCTCTTTAAAAGCTCGTTTCATATTTTTTTGTCTAATTTTTGACGTGCGTATTACATCAATTTCCTGGTATTCCTTGATACAATTTCAAAAATGAATCATCTTTAAAAAAAAAATTAGGTTCCTCTGCAATGCACTGTTCCCTGAATTGTCTATCATTTTTTGATAAAATGTCTAACTTTCTTGACATAGTTAAATTCCTTTGTAAAGAGAGTTATTGCACTTCCAAAAATCTCTATCCTTTTTTTCAAATCTCACATAATACTAAAATCATTGCCAAAATCATCTGGTACGTTAGAGAATAGAAAACTCTGGAGAGTTTTTTTTTTCTATGCTATAAAATATTTGTATGCATAAACTTCAGTTCCTATCGGGTCCCTTCTTTAATGTAAATTTTTGTGTTTAAAATTGTTATTGGTATATCTCATTGTTCCATTGACTAGAGTTTAAAGCATTTAAAGCATATAATTATATCAAATACTCATGTGATTGATTCTGTAAAATACATTCAAATTGTGGACTCATTATATTAAATGTTCTCTTTTTTTCATGTAAAACATTCAAACTGTTGTCAAACAATATTGAATTTTCTCTATTTTTCCTGAGTCGCACTCTGCAACGAAGAGGTTGTCATTTTTATCAATGCATAAACCCCATGGTCCACGTAAATTTAGATTCTCGATATAGCGGAGGAACTGTCCCTCTTGATCAATTATGTGGATGTTGTGGCTGTGCCCGTCTGCTATCAGTATACGACTCTGGCTATCTGTAGTGATGCCTACTGGATCAAACGACGCTTTTGTTGTAGGAGTATTACCCGTGTACGTAAATCGGAATTTGCCTGCCTCGCTGACTACCACCACTCTTTTAGCTCTGTAATCTGCTATACAAATATCTTTGTTTCTGTTTACAGCTAAATATTTACTGTCATCAGGCGAAAAGAAGGGTATTCCATGTTCATCATTTTGAATGCACTGCTTTTCAGTGGAACCGGAATAGCGCACTACCTTTGTTTGTTTATAATCATCACTCCCCATTAAGACTAGAAGATTTCCGAAAGAGGTACTACACACGTTGAGAGGTCTCCAATCCTGAAGTTTAATCAGAACTTCTATCTTTTTATTTCTCACAATGTTGATAGTTTTGTCGTCTTCATCAGTGTAGACTAGATCCCCGGTGATTGTAACTGCTATGTCCGTTGGCCTATTTCCCGACTTAGTTCTAACTGAAGTGAGTAGGTCTCCCTGAAGATTGTATAGGTTAATGATGTTATTCATCCCACACGACCAAATTCTGTCATCATGAAGACAAGCCACACTTCGCAAACCGTTCAAAAATCCTACATAGTCCGTGCAAATGGTGGTTTTAGTTAACGGTTCCTCGAGGAGTGGTTTTATCAGGATTGTTTCTTCCTCGAAGACTTCTAATTCATCATCTGAATAAAGCTTCGATTCCATTGGATACGGTTTTTCTGAAAGAAATCCAAATTGTTGATAAATCTGATCTTTGTTGATCTCCAAGGCCGTGAAACTTTGCAAGGGAATTTTGATATGTTTAGGCAATCTTCTGACTGTATCGTTTTTTGATCTGTATGCAAACACTGGATCTATATCATCAGAATCCAGTAAATTCTTAAGGTGCAAAATCAGTTGTTCAATTTCATGCATCTTCTTTGTGATAAATTCTTCCTGATTATTCAAAACAGATTGAAATGTTTTCTCCATTTCATGAACATCTGATTTTAGTCCCTCCGTGAGTTGGTTTATAACCTTATGCCACTCATCGCCTTGTTTGCCGATTTCACTTATCATTTTTTGTGAGGAATCAGGAAGGTTTGCTATTTGTTTTGTAACATGAGATACACTCTCTTGATATCTAGGATAAATTGACTGTTCCAATTCTTGTAGATCGTTTTTTAAAAGGTTATGTTTTCTCTCGAAATTTTCCTGATGTGTTATAAAACTGTGCCCTTGATGCTCTCCAGAAGAAATGCATTCTTCACATAGCGATATGTCACAGAGTTGACAGTGCAAATTTGATCGATTTGTTGAATGTTTTTGACAAGTTTGGCGTTTAAAGGTGGATCTCCGCTGTTTAAAGGACACCACCATATGTCGTTTAGACTCATCCAGTAAATGCTCTGCGACACATGATTCACAGAGGTTTATTTCACATAAATCACAGTGAAGGTCGGGGGCAGGGGTGTCACACAAATCACAGCGAACAATATCCTGTTGTGCAAACTCTGAATCCATTGCACTGATAGGTTCTTATGTTGAAAGATTCCTAAAACAAAGAAACATAGATGTGTCAGTAAGTGAATTGTGTAAAACACGTTTAACTTTTTGCTAACTCATAGACAATTAACTAAATAATTTGAAATAACAATGGACTCCCAGTTATCTGGACTCTTTCGTTCCCAAGCCCATTCGTCCGGATAGGTGAGGCGTCCGAATTTCTGAAATGTGTCTATTTATAATGGGTGTAAATATTGTTTTCTTTGCCTTTCATACTAAATAGCAACACATTAAAGTTTTCCTTTGAAATTCACCTTTTTTTAATACAAGGAACCCTGGTTTATTATTGTGTCCGAGTGTATAATGTACCTAATAACGTTATGCGTTTTTGCTTGCGCTCTCGAGCGCTAGCAACTACGTTAGTCCTTTTTACTGGAATACGCATGCTCGACTTCACGATACGGGATTCTGGGAACACTACTGTAAATAAACTGTACCATGTCAATTTCGTTTTATCATCTACAACAGTAGTTTAGGTCTTCTATGCCAAGCTATTTCTGAAATTATAATTAATAGTCTGTTTACTTAACTACCTTCAAGCTTGTAAAACAACCTCGGATATGTTTTCCAAACTTGCCGAAAATTCAGGCGAAGATACGAATCTTGCTACAAAACAGTACCATTGGTTCTACTACTGTCTCTTATTTTTCACCTCAAAATGGAATTTACAGCAAATACAGGCTGATTTAAGCGCGGTGAATGAGCTATATCATGACCGATGTGAAGCCAACTCTAGATTCACCATTCTGAATTGAGACCCCCTCCCCCATCCCATCCCCAACACAACTGTGCCTTCCTTTTAATAATAAATCGATTCAGAAAATTAAAACAATGGTTTAAAAATATACTTTTGTGTTTTATGACGGCTACAGCGCTAGCTCACCTATCTTTTTAAAAGATAAACTTGTTTTACAATCTATTTTAGACATATCAATTGTCCACCAATGCACTTCCACTCGGTTGAGATGCTTTCCTGTTTGTTTCCTATCAACTTCCGGTTTTGACTTAATCTAACAAGGCATTCTGGGACACTTCGTTTAAATAATTTTCGTGAATATAGATACCACAAAGCTGTGTAAAACTTTCCAGATTTATTAAACACATTCTTCTTTTTAAATTGAGGGGTGTTTTAAAAAGTATCCAGCACGTCGGTTAAATATTTGAAAGTGATTTGTGAAGTCAGAGTGTTTATACAAGCTACTCATGGACGTCTAGCAGGTGAAAAGGTGTGTTACTTATATTTGACAAACGTAATCTTTCTATTGTATTAAACGGAATATCATTAAATTCTACCGTCCGGATAAACAGTGTTTTGAGGTTAAAAACAACCGTCTGAATCCGGAACGCGAAATTCCGGAAATTTGGGACGAAATGACGTATAACAAATCTGTTCCTAAATAAAACAGTCCGTAAACTGAAGCGTCTGGAAATCTGGTGTCCGGAAATCTGAAGCCCCACTGTATGTAATAATGTAGAGTTGGTATCGATGGTGTAGAAACTGTTGAATTTGAATACATTTTTGGGACACATCAAGTTGTGCAAACAAATTGAATACTGCGCGTTATCGTACCGTAGCGTAGATTTCAGTGTTATCAGGGTAGACCTGTATGGATCACAATCGAGTTTCAAAAATATGTCGTGGATGAAATTGTACGAGATAGGTTTACAATCTACATACCTCTGAAATCCAAAATTGTCAACACCACATAAGTTTAATACTTCCTTGTCTTTTTCCACTATATATCTAACTGACGTTGAAAGATTCTTCAGTCATTTAAATATCTCTTTATGTGCCTTTAGTCAATGATGTCACGGTAATATGAACTTATGCATTCAAATTGGCGACCTGTCTTACCTTTAAATCACGTGTTTAACGATTTTATCTTGTGTTGATATACGAGTGCAATACTTGTGGAGTAGGTTGGACAAATCGGATTCGTTCAAGTCAAATGTTAAATACATAAATGCTCGCTATCGGTCATGGATATTTCAGCCAGTCTATTTAAAAGCTTCATAAACGTACTGTGTACTTAAGTATGCCATACATGACATGTGGTGATAACGAACAGTGTTCAAATTCAAAAGTCCAAAGGGAAATTACAAAACAAGAGCAGAGCAAACACGGACCTCTAAAAAAATTTGAGGTAGGATCAGATGCCATGGAGGAGTGAGCATCCTCTGCTGACCGGTCACACCCGTCGTGTGCTCTTTGTCGTAATTGAAAAAAACCCGGAAAATCCCGTAGACAATTAGGTGATTAATTATGGTCTAACAATTATATTAATAAAACGTCATACATCTCATTTGAGTCTTTCTATTATGCAATACACAGGGTAATGTATGTCATTTTTTAGAGAACTATCAATCAAATTGGACATGGGGTAATATTTATTTCTTTTATGTTCACATACATACCCATCAATTTTGCCCAAAAATATTTTTTTTATCCTCCCGCCCGTGTGATATAATCAATATATGTTAGGAATGATGTCGGTTGGTGATGCTTTCTTTGTAGCACCTTCTTTTCAATTCACATACATGTAGTCTATGCACGTTTCCTATGTACTTTAGTACATGTTTCACTCATCAAACGAAGGCGAATTTTTACGGATACCAAATGACATGGTACACACCAAGTCTAAGCTTCACGGCTCAGTGGCCATGCTATTGCAACGCAGAAACTGGTTCTAAGAATGCCAATTACATAATCTATGACACATATATACACTGATGTTTACTTCGAAAGCAGACAAAATAATCCAAGCTTTTGAATCTTTACAAAGACAAATGTACAATGAAGATGTTTCTTTTTAATATAAAAAAAGCAGAGTCTGCTGTATGCACCTTTTGCAAAACAGATGAAGAGAGTATTATATATTCACTTATTTTATGAATGTAATACATGTAGAGTAAAAAAATTGTGGTGTGACGTTGAAGACTGGATTTTGACATAGTTTGAAATCTCAATTACATTTGATCTACAATCAGTTCTTTTTGGAAAATATAAAAATAAAGAAAGTTATAATTTCTTTTTAGCTTGATAGCTCTTATTGTGAAGCGATATATTTTTTTCATGTAAATATAAAAGTACTTCAAAACCTAATATACATGTATTGAAAAAGGTCATAACAGAAAGACTTTTAACTGAAAAATATTTGCTGTTGAAAAAATGTAGATTTGAGGAATATGAAAGCCACTGGCAGAACATTTGTGAAAAATTGTAGTGATATAGATATGGTCAAGTTGTTTTTTGTTTTTGATTTTTTCCCATTTTTGTGAATCTTCATATAATTTCAATTGTCCTCAATTGAGTATAGTATGGTTTATACATTTTTACATTACCTGCACATCTCTCTCTCTCTCTCTCTCTCTCTCTCTCTCTCTCTCTCTCTCTCTCTCTCTCTCTCTCTCTCTCTCTCTCTCTCTCTCTCTCTCTCAAAATCTGCTTTCACTTCATAGGAACTGTAGACATTATATAATTAACTAGCAATAATCTAAAGATTCTATAAGATGTCTCTACAAATGCATCAATGACTTATTATGTCATGTGTGTACATATGTTGTGAAAATGAAAAACTCAATAAAATAAAAATGTCACAAACAAGTTAAGTTTATATACTCAAACCAAATATTTTGGTACAAGAGGAACATATATACAAAATAAACTTATATATAAATCGTCATAAGTATACATACATAGTCATACAGGAAAAAGATAGTAAAGTTTGACGTATATCAGAACAAATATACAGATTAACATAAAATACACGTACATATAGTCATGCACGATGCAGTAACAGAAGTACATAGAATACACGTACATAGAGTCATGTACGATACAGCAACAGAAGTACATAAAATACACGTACATAGAGTCATGTACAATACAGTCACAGTAGTACATAAAATACACGTACATAGAGTCATGCACGATACAGTAACAGAAGTACATAGAATACATGTACATAGAGTCATGCACGATACAGTCACAGAAGTACATAAAATACACGTACATAGAGTCATGCACGATACAGTAACAGATGTACATAGAATACACGTACATAGAGTCATGCACGATACAGTCACAGAAGTACATAAAATACACGTACATAGAGTCATGCACGATACAGTCACAGAAGTACATAGAATACACGCACATAGAGTCATGCACGATGCAGTAACAGAAGTACATATAATACACGTACATAGAGTCATGCACGATACAGTAACAGAAGTACATAAAATACACGTACATAGAGTCATGCACGATACAGTAACAGAAGTACATAAAATACACGTACATAGAATCATGCACGATACATTAACAGAAGTACATAAAATACACGTACATATAGTCATGCACGATACAGTAACAGAAGTACATAAAATACACGTACATATAGTCATGCACGATACAGTAACAGAAGTACATAGAATACACGTACATAGAGTCATGCACGATACAGTAACAGAAGTACATAAAATACACGTACATATAGTCATGCACGATACAGTAACAGAAGTATATAAAATACACGTACATATAGTCATGCACGATACATTAACAGAAGTACATAAAATACACGTACATATAGTCATGCACGATACAGTAACAGAAGTACATAGAATACACGTACATAGAGTCATGCACGATACAGTAACAGAAGTACATAAAATACACGTACATAGAGTCATGCACGATACAGTCACAGAAGTACATAAAATACACGTACATAGAGTCATGCACGATACAGTCACAGAAGTATATAAAATACACGTACATATAGTCATGCACGATACAGTCACAGAAGTACATAAAATACACGTACATAGAGTTATGTACGATACAGTCACAGAAGTACATAAAATACAAGTACATAGAGTCATGCACGATACAGTAACAGAAGTATATAAAATACACGTACATAGAGTCATGCACGATACAGTCACAGAAGTACATAAAATACACGTTGATAGAGTCATGCACGATACAGTAACAGAAGTACATAAAATACACGTACATATAGTCATGCACGATACAGTAACAGAAGTATATAAAATACACGTACATATAGTCATGCACGATACAGTCACAGAAGTACATAAAATACACGTACATAGAGTCATGCACGATACAGTAACAGAAGTACATAAAATACACGTACATAGAGTCATGCACGATACAGTAACAGAAGTATATAAAATACACGTACATAGAGTCATGCACGATACAGTCACAGAAGTACATAGAATACACGTACATAGAGTCATGCACGATACAGTAACAGAAGTACATAAAATACACGTACATATAGTCATGCACGATACAGTAACAGAAGTATATAAAATACACGTACATATAGTCATGCACGATACAGTCACAGAAGTACATAAAATACACGTACATAGAGTTATGTACGATACAGTCACAGAAGTACATAAAATACAAGTACAGAGAGTCATGCACGATACAGTCACAGAAGTACATAAAATACACGTACATAGAGTTATGTACGATACAGTCACAGAAGTGCATAGAATACACGTACATAGAGTCATGCACGATACAGTAACAGAAGTACATAAAATACACTTACATATAGTCATGCACAATACAGTAACAGAAGTACATGAAATACACGTACATATAGCCATGCACAATACAGTAACAGAAGTACATAAAATACACGTACATATAGTCATGCACAATACAGTAACAGAAGTACATAAAATACACGTACATATAGTCATGCACAATACAGTAACAGAAGTACATAAAATACACGTACATATAGTCATGCACAATACAGTAACAGAAGTACATAAAATACACGTACATAGAATCATGTACGATACAGTCACAGAAGTACATAGAATACACGTACATAGAGTCATGCACGATACAGTAACAGAAGTACATAAAATACACGTACATATAGTCATGCACGATACAGTAACAGAAGTATATAAAATACACGTACATATAGTCATGCACGATACAGTCACAGAAGTACATAAAATACACGTACATAGAGTTATGTACGATACAGTCACAGAAGTACATAAAATACAAGTACAGAGAGTCATGCACGATACAGTCACAGAAGTACATAAAATACACGTACATAGAGTTATGTACGATACAGTCACAGAAGTACATAGAATACACGTACATAGAGTCATGCACGATACAGTAACAGAAGTACATAAAATACACTTACATATAGTCATGCACAATACAGTAACAGAAGTACATAAAATACACGTACATATAGTCATGCACAATACAGTAACAGAAGTACATAAAATACACGTACATAGAATCATGTACGATACAGTCACAGAAGTACATAAAATACACGTACATAGAGTCATGCACGATACAGTAACAGAAGTACATAGAATACACGTACATAGAATCATGTACGATACAGTAACAGAAGTATATAAAATACACGTACATATAGTCATGCACAATACAGTCACAGAAGTACATAGAATACACGTACATATAGTCATGCACGATACAGTAACAGAAGTACATAAAATACACGTACATAGAGTCATGCACGATACAGTAACAGAAGTATATAAAATACACGTATATATAGTCATGCACAATACAGTCACAGAAGTACATAAAATACACGTACATAGAGTTATGTACGATACAGTCACAGAAGTACATAAAATACAAGTACAAAGAGTCATGCACGATACAGTCACAGAAGTACATAAAATACACGTACATAGAGTTATGTACGATACAGTCACAGAAGTACATAGAATACACGTACATAGAGTCATGCACGATACAGTAACAGAAGTACATAAAATACACTTACATATAGTCATGCACGATACAGTAACAGAAGTACATAAAATACACGTACATATAGTCATGCACAATACAGTAACAGAAGTACATAAAATACACGTACATATAGTCATGCACAATACAGTAACAGAAGTACATAAAATACACGTACATATAGTCATGCACAATACAGTAACAGAAGTACATAAAATACACGTACATATAGTCATGCACAATACAGTAACAGAAGTACATAAAATACACGTACATATAGTCATGCACAATACAGTAACAGAAGTACATAGAATACATGTACATAGAATCATGTACGATACAGTCACAGAAGTACATAGAATACACGTACATATAGTCATGCACGATACAGTAACAGAAGTACATGAAATACACTTACGTATAGTCATGCACAAAAAAGTCAGATACAGTACAACTTAAATCGCCCTATCCCTTATAATTGTTCATCCTGATAAATAGATCAATTTGAAAATCATGAAAAAAAAGTGATATGAAATTTTCAATATTTGTAACCGATATATATGTCTTTGGAACATTATTACAGATAAAATGAAACAATACTGATTGAGAACAATCACCCGGTACGAGACCCACATACAAGAACTTGGTGTTTTTCAGCACTTGCTTCCTATTAATGGCAACTTTTTTTTTTACAATAGTTAAAGTCTCAAATGAAAAAAAACTTATAATGTGCAAAATTACCATTGAGGAAAAAACCCAGAGCCGTTGGAATGAATCATTGTGTGAATTGTTCTCACTTTAAATCTACTGTTTATTTTGTCCTAGATATTGTTTTAAATATTTTGCAATCCGTGTAAAAAGTTACTTTAACATAATTTTCCAATGCTATAAGTGTGTCGTCATTTCCATCGACAACCAACAACAATCTGAAAGCTCTGGGGGAAATTCAACCCAACCGGCAGTGTTCATATGATATCCAGCAAAGGCCCAGGTCTCCATTGGCAACCAGAGGTCACGATCGCTACATCGTTCTCATAATTTTGACAGTTAGATGGAAATCAGCCACCCCAACGGCAAGACAAACAAATGTGTTTGTTTTATATATTAATCAATACATTATATATCTGATGAACACTTTGGAATTTGGTTCAGTGTATATATATTGTTAAATATTTCCCTCTCGGTTCGATTTGGTCCCTCGCCTCTCTCAGCACCAAATCTCGTGGTACTTTGAAAAGTTTACCAACATATACAAAGAGTTTTTAAAATTTCTCGTGTGAAACACGTATACTATAAGTATGTTGTTGAACTTTTACCTCGCCATTCGATTGGTCCCTCCATTTTCTCGGCACCAAATTGCATGGTAATCGGAAAAAGTTTTTTTTAACCAAAATATACATAAATTACATATTATATGCGTTTTTTGATATGATCAAAAATCGTTTAATATCTCTTAGTTTGATGGAAAAAGCACTTTTGATTGGTGGAATATTTTTTTTTTTATCTTTTTCTATTACAGTATTGATAGAAAAGGGAAATTCCAAAAAATACAATGTCATAGAAATGTAAAATCAGTTTAAATAGGATTGGTGATAGACAATACATAAATTAATTAAGAAAACAGACATAAATAAGGGTCTACTCACTTTATCGTCTGCTTAATGATGATCATTTTGGGACATACTAGCTGTTCTGGAATATACACTTTCTCGGTTACCTTGCCATTCTAACTCTTAATGACGGGAAGTTTTACACTAACACAGCATCAAACAAAAGCGACATACGGTACCACCCCAACCCTTCCGAGTGTATCCAGTCTCCGTTTTATTTCCCACAATGTTTATAGTTATACACGCTATCATCTTCACCAGTCTTCACTAGATTTATAAAATGTTTGTAACTGCTATGTCTGTTAGCCTATTTCCCGACTTCACCTATCGTTGAAACTTAGATTTTTTATTCCATTTTTGATGTAGTCAGTCGCTATATACATGTATGCTGTCCAATGGTGTTTAGATCGTAAGTTCCATATGCTTACATTCTACGTTTATTCCAGAGACCCTCAATATGGTTCAGATGGTGTGAATTTGTCGGTGTTTATTCTTTTTTACATCGGCCATTGCGTTTTCGTCATGTGTTGCTGGATAAAACCATTCATTATTCGTCAGCGATGGAATCTGGCATTATTACATTGAAAGATGACGTTCCCTACAAACCTTTCAATAAAAAATAAGATATACTGGCTGCACATTTATTAAGGTTGAAATGTCGTATTCCCATCAAGTTGAGTCCTTCCAATAAACGAAATACTGGTTAACATAATTACGAAACTACTACCGAAGAGATCAATCTCTCACAGTGGGGTCCAAAAACTTACTCCAGGAAGGAGGTACACACGTAATATGTCATCACTAGAGCGTAGATTACATATGCTGTCATCAGAGAAGAAGACATAAGTCCATTGAGCATGATTCCATCCGAAATGTCGTCTGCAGCTAACAATATGGAGATATGGAGATATGGAAATATGGAGACGCAAAGCCTGGCCTCGTCAAGCTGTTTAACAACTCTTACATTGAATCATTGTTGGATTCATATAGCTTATATAATTTAAATCATAATTCTTACATTCAAACCTCGGCCCATGTTATTTTTGGGAGAAACGTTACTTGAATAAGACACATTGTCTTACACTTAAACCAAATAAATTTTAACATAATTAATTTTCCGACTCCTAAGTTACGAAATCTTGCTGAAGACCATAGACATAAAAATGGAAGTCTTCCAAAACGAGTGATAGCTTTACATGTACCCAAAGAATCAGGTCAACCTGTACACGTACAACCTGTTCATGTAAAAGAAAAACAGCATAGTTCGTTCATAAACAATTTAATAGAATTAAAATATATTATTTTTGTTCCTCCTGATGAAAATAACAAAATTCTATATAACTGCATAATAATAACTAACCATTGAATTGTGATAGAAATGCCCACAGATTCACATGTTCGTGAAAAACATGCAGTTAACAGACAGATCAACAGCACACACGTACAATGTATACAATTACAAAATGAGCTGGCTGTAAAAATACACTATTCTTTAACCCAAATATACTTTTTTTTACAGAATACATTTAATACCAGTTACCTTCATATTGCATTTGGGACCAACCAATTTCGATTTATCACCATTGGTGATAAAGATACCGCCAATGACAGTATTGAATGGAATAGTAATAAATGCCTCAGTGACATGTGATTCATGATTTAGACTTTCAGCATGATCGAATTTAGGTTGGTTCCAAAGACATCCATCATTGCTAAAATATATATTATGAAACTCCTGTTCGTTTTTCTATAAAATTTACGAGAATCCTTTTAAAACGTTGCAGTACTAGTTTCTATTGTTCAAACGTTTAAGATGAACAACAAACAACATGGTGTCAGCTAATACGCAAGTGTCCGTGCGTATAGCAAATGTTTCCAACAGTCATATATATAAAATTAAAAAAAAAACACTTTAGTAAAAATCGAAACGACAATATTATAACAATGTTCAATACTGATAGTGCTATATAATTATTAACAAATTTGTATTTTCAAACTGAAATTAAACAATCTTCCAAAATTTCCAATATTCAAGCACAAGTTTAGGGTGCAAAAATTCTCTTTAAAAATTCTCTTTGCACAAATTCTATTATCAGAATAGAAAAAAAATAAACTTTAAATCTAAATCTCACATCCTTGGTTTAACATAAACCTGAATATCTTTTAACTTCTCTCACAAATTCAATAATTTGTGTGTGTGTGTGTGGGTTTGTATAACGATATTTGTGGTATAAAGCTGTGGCCCAAGTAAAGTCACAACCAGGGGCAAAGCGATGCCAAATATAACAAACTAAAAATGACATACATATCAAAGACAGGTGCCTGAAAAAAATCAAATTGCTCAAAACAAGACTGAACATACAAATTAATCTACAATCAAAATTCCTTGTAGCAAGAAAAACAATTATCCATTAATTTATCTTAAAATTATCAATGTGTTCCTGTTTATACAATTAAAGTCATATGAAAAAATATATATTTTAATTCAATGCTCTTCTAAAGGTACAGCAATATAATTCAGATAGATTCTACTTCCCCAAGCAGTATTATTATATACGCAAAGTTTGATTAGATGTTGTACCTTTGAATCTTGCTGAAATTTTAAATCTGTCAGTTGTTAAATCCAAACATTGGCTAATAACTTGTAAAAGCTTCAATTTTATTCGCCTTACTGACACATGTAAGTAAAAATGGTGTCACTGATTGGCCGTAACTGAATCAGATATAAAAAATATTTCCTGCAAATGATAAGTTTTTACTAAATTACTTTCACTAAGCAACATGGCCGCATTTGCATAGACAGCTCTTTACTCCAGCTGTGAAGTATCTCTCAGTGGAATACTTACAAGTATATTACTAATAAAACTATTTATAGTTACAGTAAATCTCAAAATAGTATATTGAACGTCACAAACAGGAAATGCTTATTACCAAATAAAAGAAAACTGTTCAACTTTTCCCATAATACTATCTGTTGCTCTTTCAATTATTTAATTTCTTAATTTCTAGCAATGATTAAAATTGATCTGTCTAGATCTCAGACCAAACTATATTTGCACACAGTTATCTATACCAATTTTTCAAAAATTAAAAAAAAACCCATGAAAATCTATTGCACTTTGCTCCAATTACTTCCTTAAGTGTTAAACTTTCTAAGTTTAAGTTTTAAGTACAATTAGCTCAAAATAAAAAAAAAGTTGATTTACTTGTGCACAAAATTACAAATAGGAGTAGTCCAAAAATTTAAATTCAACACTGCGATACATGCTTCAATTTCACTTCTTTGAATATCAAAAAATGTGTATAAAATTTTGTCACATCATTTACGCAAAGTAACATTTTCTGTTCTCTTTTGAAAATTTTGCTTTTGCGATTGTTAAAAAAAAGCGTATTGAGATGCATAATTTGCTGTGCAAAAACACCCAACTTGCTTAAACAGGCTGTAAGGGAAAATGGTACAAGCATTTACCAACTAAAAGAAGTTGAAAGTCTCTTGTTTGAGGTTCTTTGGTTCATTCCTAAATCTTATCAACACACATGAATCATATATGTATTTCTTTGTTCAGTTTCCTCCGACATAAGCGTCACATATTGCACAGAAAAAAAAAACCCACCAAAAATACTACAGGTCAAAGAACATTAAAATGAAATCTGCAGTTTTCCACCCTTTAAAATCTCTATCTGAATCATCATATTTCCATGAAGTACATATTCATGCAATACACAAACAAGTTTTTAAATTCTGAACAGTAATATGAACAATGTACAATATAAAATACCCACAATAACTGGTAGCTAGAATATGAACTGATAATCATAAAATGTGCATATGCTTACTATATGTTACATGTAACGGTTAATTATTTATTGTTTGGCACATGTTGTTAATTTCAATAACATGAGAAAAAAACAAAAATTTCCCTACTCTCCTTCATCCCTACAAAAAAAAAAAAGCCAATCTTTCTAACAAAATTACAAAATTAAAACTAACTCAAAACACAGACATTAGTGTGTGGTGGTTTATGCCACCCTTTAGAAAATTGTTTTGTTTGCCCTATCCTGCTTAACGCTTAAGTATAGACCCAATGATTTATGTACAATCGCAGTCTTGTCTTATTTTAAATGTTCAATTTCATCTGTTTAGAGATTTCCTTTCTAATAAATGCATATGGTTTTAAATGAAAGGATTCGCGTAATTTTGAGCAAAAACACCCCCTCCAATATCTTTATCACTAAACAAAGTTTAAACAAACAATATTATAAAGGTGGTCTAATAATCAGTCAGTTGTTATCTATCAATGACTGCAAAAGAAATAAAATTGCATATTTTATTCCAAGTTGTTTTTACTTGCTAATTTACAATGTTGTGTCTAGCTGACGTGTAGAATCTGGTCAGAAAAAAAAAATTCACAAAAGAGTCAAACTGTCATTTTCTCGTACTTTTTCTGTGCAGAGTACTATTAAAGCTGAAAGGTGTCTGTTCCATTGACTTCAGGTCTTAAATCAAGAACTGATGCATCAACAAGAAGGTGGCTTCATATAAGCCTGGGCAGTTATTTTCTGCACACAGGAGCGTAGCCCATCTCAATATCTAATGAACTGAGAGTATCATCCCCTGTTAAACAGGACACAATGGCACTAACACTTGAAATTGTTCCCGTTTAGGAAAGAAAAAACAAAATGGCAAGGGTGAAGTCACTAACACGCTTGTATAGGTCATTTAACACAATGGTACTGCCCTCACTGATTAGGAACCAGTTTCGTTCACAGGGGACCAGTCATTTTATGAGTATCCAAGTCTTGATAAGGCCATCTTCTTCCTTAATCTCACAATTTCACAGAATGCCTCTTTGTCTGGAAAAAGATAAAATAAAAGCGAGTCAACATAAAATTACTGTGTTCATGTATTAGACTTAGTGTAGATTAAATAAATTGGTAAAAAGATTAATCATTTAAAGAGTCTGTAAATTCTAAATGGTTTTTCATTGTTTTCTTTGAATGGGTTTGAAGTGGAATAAAGATTAAATACATAAACAAATCAAAAGCTTCCCTAATTAAAGGGGAATGGTCACGATTTTGGTCAAAAATTATTTTTCCGATTTTAATGTGTACAATGCCTCAGTAAAGCATTTAAAATAGGCAACCAAAATTTGAGTGCGATTCCTTGAGTTGCCATGTAAACAAAGCATTTAATTTGTTTACATTTTTAAATGTTGAAGTGAAAATTCTAGTTTTAGACCTAAAATGGATGCTTAAATGTTAGGAACTGGTTATTTATGCTTAAAATGAATAAAAAGATAGACAAATCAATTTAAAAAGATTTTTTACTGGTATATTGAACCTATTTTAACAAAAACAAGACACGAGCCTTGGTTACATGACAAAGAATCATGAGCCCTGTATCTTGCTTATAACTCTTTGACTGACTCTCAATTTTCATTTGATCATTAAAAATGCATTCCTAAAGCATTGTCAATAATAAAAACAGAAAAATAGAATTTGACCAAAATGGTGACCATGCCCCTTTAAAGAATATGAATTAAACTTAGTCTCATGATGTGATTACTTAATATATGCAACTCATATTTTACTGAACCTTTGATATAAAACTATGACATCTGAAATATCGCCAAAGCACAGTTTGGAAAAAACTTAGTTAATAATTATATGGATGCTTTTAAGTTACTAATATTCTAAATTACCTTCACTTTTGACCAATCCTTGGTAAATATATCGTATATAAGTATAAAAATCACAAACAGCAGCAATCTGAAAGTATAAAATTAATGTACATGTAAATAGGTACATACATTAACATTCCAAATCCTTTTATTTGAATAATTACTACATCAATTTATTTTTTATCCTTCAAAATTCATGAAAAATGGATATAAGCAAATTGTATCTCTATCAATTGTTAAACAAAGCAGTGGTTGTCAAGTTCTTTATTCTCTTAATATGATCAATTATCTCATGACTCACCCTATTCCTACAGAGCTGAGATATAGAATATCAATTATCTCACAACTCACCTTATTCCTACAGAGCTGAGATATAGAATATCAATTATCTCATGACTCACCCTATTCCTACAGAGCTGAGATATAGAATATCAATTATCTTATGACTTACCCTATTCCTACAGAGCTGAGATATAGAATATCATTTATCTCATGACTCACCCTATTCCTACAGAGCTGAGATATAGAATACCAATTATCTCATGACTTACCCTATTCCTACAGAGCTGAGATATAGAATATCAATTACCTCATGACTTACCCTATTCCTACAGAGCTGAGATATAGAATACCAATCTGAATTTTCTCCCAACTTAATTTTGTAGTTACACAATTTGTTGTTTTCTGTCAGGCGACATTTCCTGAAAATAGTGATCAAATTTTTTTTGCATTGTCAATAAGCCTAGATCCTAATTTCAATGCTGTCAAAATGTACTGGCTAGATCATATATTTTCTCTATCAACTGGATGTAAACTGTTTTTTAAAGAATTCACAGGTCCACTCCAGGATAACTGCTTAAGGTAGCTCACTACATCCTTAAGTTTACATACATAGTCTTTTTATTAATCAATTTATATGGTCTTGTCTTCTCTTGTCACAAGCATTTTGTCAATCTATTTGAGGATTGAGCTACATGTAAAAACAGTTAGTTTTCACACCTGGCAATATGTTCGTAACAAATAAATTTCTGCAAACATAACATATTTCATAACTTTACAAAAGATATCCGAGAATTCAACATTTATAATAAATACACATATACACAAAGAAAGAGTGGTTGGGATCTATGGTATTTGAAATAGGGATGATAGATAAAACTAAGATTAACTATATCTTGAGACAAGATAACAACTTTATAATCAGAAGGGAAACTTTAGGTAACTGCAACAATGAATTAAATAACACCTATAAACAGTAAGGTAGCTTGGGCTTACCTCGGGTATGAGCTGTCCCCGGGGATGGGCTCAATGGTCAGGCTGTTACTGGCCACACAATTCTTAACATTCTCAGCCAACTGTAATCAAAAGAACAAGGTCAAAGAAGGAAAACAAGGGCTTTGTTTGTAACTGTAACGATCACAAAAAGTTATGTTGATTTGAAACAACTTTGGTCAGAAGAATTAAGGCATGTGATCAATTTTAGCAAAATTTGGAAGGTTGCAATGGATATACAATATGGTACTTACTGCAACATTGGAGAAGTTGAGACAGGGACCGATGTCTTCTACATACATGCGGTTGAGGAAAGCGGATGATAACTCGAGGCTGGGACTCGTTCTCCACTCCAAAAACTCCTCGTATATTGTACTGTCAATCTGTCAACATCACACTTATGTCAGTACGATTCATAGATTTTGGGAAATTATTAAACTTCTTTATGCACATAAAAAATAGCAAATGTATTTCGATGTTAAAACCAGATGCTCCCATCCCAAAGAGGCTATTCCTTTTGCATTGAAAAATAATACTCTTCCCTTAAAATATACAATGATCATTACACTTGTTTGTAAACTAGAGTTATCTCTCTTATACCGTATACAGTTGTCTTAATGGAATTCTTGTTCATTTGTTAATAGTTTAAAAGAAAACTTTTCCTCTTTGTAATTACTTACTTACACTTATTCTATTAAAAGAAAATTTCCTTATACTGATAAAAAGGATCGTTTATTTAAATCTTATGTTGTAAGATAATTTCCATAAATAGCTTGACATTGTTCCGAGTGCATAAAATGTTAAGAAATGATTTGCAGGCACTTAACAACTTGTATCATTTCAGCAATAATACAGTCATCTCAATTTTCTTAATTAATAATTACTTTTTTCAAATCAACTGGGAAATTACATTCAAATTAAGACCTCAATACAATAACAGGTCTATATTCAATGGAATGCTCAGTCAAATTCAGTTATTTCCCTTGAGATCAAAATTGTCTCACTAAGGCTTCATTTTATTATTTATATCAATATCATAATTACACATTTTTTTTTTTATCATTATTGCAACTACTTTTTCGTGAGCTTCACACATTTGACAAATAAAAATTGGCTGTGCCTTATTTACTTTAAAGCCTCACAGACATAAATCACAATTAAAAACATCTTTTGATACTAAAATTTATTTTAATATTTTGAGAGAGAGGAAAAATTATATCATGCATATTAGTTCCATTTGCTGGCCCCAATATTTTTACCGTTCACTGCCCTGCATTAGTCACAGCTGAAGCAATCATATTTTGTTAAGTTGTGGACCATACCATATATGCCAAGTGTTAACATGATTTTACATTAGAACCAATCTTAATTTGAACATAGCTGGCAAACAGAATGACATCTGCCATTTCATTTGTAGTTCAGAAAAGAAGGTATATTATATAAAGATTGCATAAGAATCAGGGGAAAAGAGTACAGAATTCATGCAAAACTTTGGTGCCAAAAGTTTACTTAAAACTTTGCTAGTACATTACAACAATTTAAAATTAATTTATAAAATTTTTACTATTGATGAACAATACTTTGAACTTTTAAGCAACATTGATACAAAAAAGAAGGGCAACCGTATGTGTATTTGGTTATGATATAGAAAATGATATATAATTGATTTCAGAAAATTGCATACACAATTAAATAGCAGACTACAAAGAATAGTTACCCAATTATCGAAATCTTCCAGCTGAGAAAATCAGGTGAAAAGTCATAAAAAATCTTTCCTACGACTCTATCGTAATACACTGCATATTTTAAAACATCAATTAATTTAAGTTATTCATTCCTCTGCCTGATAAATGTTAAAAACTTATAATTTTTCGGTTTTTCTTATTTAAAATTTGTTATTAATCAAGATCACATTTTTCACACTGTTGTTTAGCTGATGTACTGATGTACATTAGCAGTAATTTCGTTAATTTTACTTACTTTTTACAATCAATTTATTAATTTGTTAAAACAAAGATGTAAATAGTAAGAATACAATGCTTTCTTTGATGATTCATGCAGATTATGAAGGTAGCGATCATTGCAGAAAAAAATTACATAAATTACCTGCTTTAGCGGGTTATGTATTTTTTCTGCAATGTCGCCACCTTCATATTCCACATGAATCACCAAAGAAAGCATTTTATTGGTTAAACAAAAACATTGCTGAGGAGCGGGCATCATTATCATACCAAATGTATGAAATTTATGTTCATATTATGTTTTGCATATTAAAGAAAAAAGGTACAACTTTTCTCCTCTTACTGTTTACTGTTTGTTCATTGCTAGAACTAAGAAAAAACAATTGTACTTTTTCTCCTTTAATTTTGAAATCAATAATATAAACATAACCAAAAATAACACAACTCTACACTGAATAAAACATTTGACCCTGACCTCTTTGCAACGATCGGCCTTGGCCTCCTGTTGAGCCTCCACTTCCTGCCGCGCCTCCTTGGTGAACTCGTGGTGACTGGTGGAGCGCCGGTGGGTCTTCCAGAACGGCTTGCTGGACTTGGGTTTCTCTTTCTCTGTGGACATGGTGGCTGCGATCTGAGGATGGAGGTGTTTGTTGGGGGAGGATGGGGTGGAGGTCAGCACCAGCTGCTTTAGGGCCACCACCTCAGCCTGGAGGACCTCAATCTGTTAACAGATCACACACAGAAAATATACACAGATGTACCACACTAATCATACTCAATGCTGCAGAGCCAACACCTCAGCCTGGAGGCCTCAATCTGTTAACAGATCACACAAAGAAAATCTAAACAGATGTACCACACTTAGTCTAATAAAAAAATTTAATGCTGCAGAGCCAACACCTCAGCCTTGAGGACCTAAATCTGCCAATAGATCACATTCCTACATAGATTATTCTTATTCACATATTAAATGTATTAAAATATATTATATACGAAACATGGAAATTTCTGATTTGGGGTAACTGAATGAAAGAATTTCATTATGCATGGAAGAACTATATTTTATATAAAATTAAATAAATAGTAAAACAACATGCAGTGTTATCTGTATTTACAAAATGATGCAAAAAAGTAACTGGATTCTTTTTTATTCAATATTGTTAAACTACCTGAACACTGATATTATACAATAATAATTTAAAATTTGTTTTCCCTGGGACTGAAATGTCACACTTTCATTGGTTTAAACACAGCACATGACTGCCTGATATATCTCTATGTCCGTTTGGTGAGAGTTAATATTCAGCATTATGGCCATCATATGACCGACGCTTTGCCTACTCATTTCAACATTTCACATTATTTAATACAGAAACCTCATGACGTAAGTTCTTAAACTATTTGGAGTAGTTGCCCTTTGAAATTCTTTAGAATTAGAGTAGTTTCCCTTTTAATATTGACGTCACATTGTTGTGTCTGGAGCAGAACAAAATGGCAGCATCGAAACTTGCTCAAATCTCTAGGAAAGGGAGAAAACGTTTAAAATTGAATACCAACAAAACATTGTAAGTAAACATGGGTGAAGTGAAGATTTTCAAAGAGTATTTGAAAGGTGAGATTGATAATTTTGAAGAGTTTAAATGAGTTAAATTGTTATGCAACCTGTACATGGGTTAGCGTAAATCATTGCTTTTTTGTGAATAAATGTGTCACTTGAAAGTCCTCGGGAAAACAAAACACTTATTAGGTTTGTTACTGACCGACTACAGAAATATATCGGGTTGATCAATCTCATAGATGAGATTGATCAACCCGATATATATTTCCGTAGTCGGTCAGTAACAAACCTAATAAGATATATTATGAACTACAGCCTTGTGAGGATGACATGGTGCTTTTATTTCAGTGCTTTGATTTTCTGTGATATATGCACCTTTGATATTCTGTGATACACCTTTCTGTATTCTGTGATACACCTTTGATATTCTGAGATACACCTCTGATATTCTGTGATCCACCTTTGATATTCGGTGATACACCTTTCTATATTCTGAAATACACTTTTCTGTTTTCAGTGATACACCTTTGATATTCCGTGATACACCTTTTTTTATCTAACCTACCTGTTGATGAGCTTCAATCAGCAGCTTTTCTGAGTGCATTCTTTTAATATTGGCATCCTGTACCATGTTATTGGCTTCCTGTAAAAATATCATGTAATGTGAGACAAATTTCAAAAATGACATTTGGTATTTGACTCATATTAAACATACAAAAAACCTGTTATAAAAGCCCTGATATAGATTTAACATACATATTTGCCTGACTTCAAATAGTAGACAAATCGTGCATTTCTGGCAAAATTTCATTAATCTTTTTGCCTGTTACAAATCACTGCCCTTTCCTCAAACAGACTAATATTGCCCATACCCATGTTACCCAAAACAAACAAATACCGCCCTTCCTTAACCACAAACAGACATATACTGCCCTTACCTCAAACAGACATATTTTGCCCTTACCTTAAATAGACAAATACTGCCCTACCTCAAACAGACCAATTCTGCCCTTACCTCAAATAGACAAATACTGCCCTACCTCACACAAATACTGCCCTACCTAAAACAGACAAATATTGTCCTTACCTCAAACAGACTAATAGTGCCCTTACTTCAAACAGATAAATACTGCCCTTATCTCAAGCAGACTTATATTGCCTGGAGTTAATACCTCAAATAGACTAATATTGCCCTTACCTCAAACAGACTAGCTGTGAGTTCCTCCAGCTCCTCTCCCATTTGATCCCTGACCTTCAGTAGTTTCTCACATTCCTCATCCTTCAACTTCAGCTCCTACAAAATAACATTGTTATAGTGGACAGGTAAACAGGACATACTTGTATGCTTTAGTCTATTTAGAACTTTACAAAAATAATTGTGGGACTCATACTCAGTGAAATATAGACACAAGAGAAAAGCTGTCAATGTGACAGCAAACCAGATTTTCTTTTGTGTGAACAGTACCCATAATCCATTTGTCAACCCTGAATTGATGAATACTACCTATCCAGAGAAATGGGGTACTCTATATGCAATATTTTTGCTAAAAAATGACTCTAAGTTCAACAGCTGGTATTTTTTCATAAATTATCAGAAATCAAAATCCTAGCAAAATATATACTTCTGATATATGTACAATTGATCTGCAAAAGAACAACTTTCTATCTTGAAAACTGTAAGAGGATTTATCCGTACAATAGTGGTACCCTTTTGGCAGCCCACCTGCCCGCCATATTCACCATTTCAATAACCCGATTTTTCCTTTGGTAAGCACAGTTAAAAGGTACAAACTTTTCAAATGAACATTAAACTCCAGATTTACACTTTTATCAATAGGTTGAGGCCCTATTGAGTTATTCATATAAGAAACAACACTTTATAATTATCTATATGTCGTAATTTTTTTTAACAAAGAAATCAAGACTGTAAACAAGGTAAATAAATTCAAATTCAGATAATGTAAACACACTTTAATTATTGTGCAAACTTGGCCGATGATTTCCCTTATTTTTCAATAATTAATATTGATTGATAGAGTATAAAATTGATTTATCTATTTTTATCAACTCATATATTGATTGTTTATTGATACATTCATTGAATAGGTAATTATTTTCTGTCATTGAGAGTTATCTCACTTATCAATATGTCTTTGTACCTTAAACATCTGTATTATAGATGTACATGTTATAGCAGTTACAAACGTCTTTTACAAAACATTATTTTCTTAAGCATTGTACCTTTATCTTGCAACTTCTAAATTTGATACTTTTATCTAAAATAAAATCGGCACAAGTTGGGAAATAATGTACCATCAAATTCAAAGAATTCTTTTCTTATTCACTACAAAATTGTGCACTATCAGAATTTTGAAATAAATGTGATAAAAACAACTAAAATTAGAAATCTGAACCAAAGAATAAGTACAAGGAAAAATATAAATGTCAGAATAATAGCATGTGTATACATGTACATGTAGACATACCAAGGTAATAATTCATAATAGCATGTGTATACATGTACATGTACACATACCAAGGTAATAATTCATAATAGCATGTGTATACATGTACATGTACACATACCAAGGTAATAATTCATAATAGCATGTGTATACATGTACATGTACACATACCAAGGTAATAATTCATAATAGCATGTGTATACATGTACATGTACACATACCAAGGTAATAATTCATAAAAGCATGTGTACACATGTACATGTAGACATACCAAGGTAATAATTCATAATAGCATGTGTACACATGTACATGTACACATACCAAGGTAATAATTCATAATAGCATGTGTACACATGTACATGTACACATACCAAGGTAATAATTCATAATAGCATGTGTATACATGTACATGTACACATACCAAGGTAATAATTCTGGGGCAATGTGGTCGAGAGGAAGTACAAACTTCATGATACCATATTACATAAGGAAATTTTTAACACAATGACACATTTTTTTTGTTCTTTATTGCACAGTAAATCAACTCAAATTTTTATATTTGATCAACAAACTTTAAAAGGTAAAGGAATGATCTGTTAACTTTTAAACAGACCTTACTTACTGCCAGATGAAGCTTGTAATTCACTTTTGAGAACAAATTTCTAAATTAATTCAAAATAACAAAAAATGAGAATTTTAAAAATAATCTTACACTTATTAATATCAGACTAGTAACTAAGTAATGAGCAATATACACGTACTTCCTTAAAAAGGCTTATATTTCTGGATAGCTTTTCTATATATAACATGTAACCCACATGTACGTGTGTTGTATTACACCTACATGTATATTTATACATGTATCTATAATCATATATTAGGAGTGTATGTGTGGTCATTCTTTCTTATCATCCAATGAAAACGTCTGATTCACCTAGAACTTGTCCCTCAGACAATCTGTATCAGCAGCCAATGAAGTAGAAAAAAAACTAGTATTTGGTGATCAAACCAAAAACAGTACGACAATTAACGTGTGTCCACAGAGGAAATAGTGATTTCCTCACCGGATATGGACAATTGGTGAAGCTAAGTACACATGATGACTCCGACAATAAGTATTCTAGCATTACCACGGTATCTGGTGTCATAGAGTTAATTGTACTACCACAGATAAACTCAATGATAATGCCTGCTATTGCTCTGGCTGAACTAAATTGAGATGTAAAACGGACCGTGATAATTCAGTGTTTTGAGCTTTGTTAGGTTTTGTCTCATTTTGCATTGATCTGACAAAGGAGTTGTAAAGATAAAGGGAGAATCAGAATGCTTCCTGTGAATTAAAATAGATATATTTATTAGATATCTTCTAAGGTACAATTTAATGTACATAAAAATGCTTAAAGCAATTATCAAAATAATGACCTGAAAATGATATAAATCTTGTTTTGAAAGATACCACAATGACAACCAAATAAGTAAAATTATCACTCAACCTCATGAAGAGTTAGTCAAGATATACCAAAAAATCACTTATGAATTACTTCATATATATAATAATTACATATTTTTTTTAAGGGAGCAACATAAAATGGCTAAATTTATTGTCTACCTAAATATTCTAATCTGTCATTACAACCTTTTTACGGGGGGCAAACTGGCTAAATTTCGTTGTCTCCCTAAAAATTCTAATCTGAGTGTTATAACATTTATATTCAGTGCTTGCTTTATTTACAGCGGTGAGACTGTTGATGCATGGAACAGGCCGGCACTGACTACCATATAAAGGTATTAACCCAATATAAGTCAGAGCAGTGATCATGACTTTGCAAGTTTAATATTATTTACTGATCTCTTACATCTAAGATATAATCATACTGGGTAGTAAATCACAATACTGTGTTCTTGTTAATGTGTCAATACATGTATATCCTGGTACAATAAATTCTGAAACCTTTAACAGCAAGAGGAATCATTGCTTTAATCACCACCACTTTTAATTTTAAACTGTAGACTTGTACAGCCTAACATACATATAAACAAAATTAATTCTCGTAATGCTCGATATAACTGTTGAATACGCTTTTATACATCTCTGATTAAATTAACAATCATTTCATAGTACACATAATAGGAAGGTCCTTTCTATCATGTTTCAAAAGATGGTAAACATTACCATAAAAGGGTGCTTTTTTACCTCCTGGGCCTTGGAGAGCTCTTCCTGTAACCTGCCATAGGCGTGCTCCTTCACGTTGGCCATGGTCTGGCTACGTTTGCGGAGGCGTACCTCATTTGGCAGGACCTCAGACATGGCATGCCTCAACTCGCCGCGCTTGTGGTGTCTCAACTCCACGGGCCCTGTGTCATTATCTCCCTCCTCTGGGCTGAAATGTGTGTAAAAATGTTCAATATAGAAAACACTCATAAACACTCATAAAACAATTACAATTCCACCTTTTTCTTGGGGGGGGGGGGGGGGTTGTATATATTAACATTTCTTTTTGGGGGTATAGAAGCCTCAGGTAAAAGAGTAAAAATTCATGCTACGTACATAATCATAATTATTAGAAGTATTGTACATAAACATGATAAATGCAATTAAAACACAGTCCATTTCTTTACTATCAAACATTAATCAAAACTGTATGTTCTTTAAGATTTATAATAAAGTGTAGAGTAAGTGAGCATGAGAATATACGGCGATTCAGAAAAAAGCAGGAAGAAAGGCTTACTGAAGTTTTATCAGACACAGAGCTAAGCAATTATTTATCAAGACCATAAAATCAGTTTATTTTTTCCTTGTTGTTATCTATGAGATGTGAAATAGCTACTAGCAATGCTATTCAAAAGTTCAGTTAAATGCGTTTATTAATTCAAGGAAATGGAATATAACCGATGGGATATATCTTTATGAAAAAAACATTGTCAAAACGTTAAAATGCAAAATAACTTTAAAGTGTGGGGACATGAACACAAATTTGACCATCCAGTCTATACTATGAGAATGTTGGTCTGTTATAGTCTTTAATATTGTTCAATGTCTCCTTTATGATACACATAAGGAACTTTGTTACACCCTAAAATAAATAATAACAAGAGGGATCAATTTCTGAGTGTTCAATCAACACTTTTTAGGCAAACATTATACAACTTAACTTTAAATCATCTCAAATTTTGACTGCTTGAAATGCAACAGAAAAAACACACATTTTTTTCTTGCAAATGCATTATGAATAATGCTTCATGAAATAAATGATTGCTAAGACAAAGCAGATGAATCTCCCTGCATGCTTTGATCCACACCCAAACTAATTAAATTAATGGTGGAAAGTACATCAATAGACAATCTCACTGGTAATTAAATCATGAAAGTGAAAGTTTATGTACTGTCTAATGTCAAAGGTTAAAGGTGATCTCAATGATTCTTTGTCACAAACTGCACACACAAAGAAACACTGTCAGTTAGGCTACAGTTAGGTTCTTAAATTAATGCATGCACTGAAGATTGTAGTCCCCAAACTTAGATTAAACAATTATTATACAGTGTTGTTTTTTTTCCTTAGCAACTTAAACATTTAAGCAAAATCATCAACCTTGATCATGTAAACTTAACTATCAAACCCTGCACTTCATACACATAAACACAAATGCTATCCAGTCCAGTAGAAGAACATCAATTTCAATTGTCACTTCAAGAATTAATGGTACAGTGGATAAGCCTTCTAATGGTTGCCAACTGAATTTTAATCCTTCAACCATCCAACTGTTAGAAAATTCAAACTGAATCCAACAACGAGTAAGGTTATCCAAACTGAATCCAGTAATGATTTAAAACATACAAACTGGATCCAACGATAAGTAAGAAAATCAAAACCAGATCCAACAATAAATAAGCAAAGCCATTAAACTGGATCTAAAGATAAGTAAGGAAATCCAAACTAAATCACAAAATTAGATAGAAAATCAAAACTGGATTCCACAAATATTTAGAAAATTCAAACTGCATCCAACAAATAATAATAACTGGATCCCACAATGAGAAAGAATCAGAATATCCAAACTGGATCTTTGAACAATCAGAAAATCCAAACTGGATCTTTGAACAATCAGAATATCAAAACTGGATCTTTGAACAATTAGAAAATCCAAACTGGATCCAAAAATTAGTAAAATCATCCAAACTGGATCTATAAAATAGTTAAAACATCCAAACTGAATTCAACAGTTAGATCCAGTTTATAATATTTTATTGTAAAGTGAATTGGTCAATGAAACTTCAACATCTGAAAAAACATCCTAACAAGACTCACCACTTATAGTCAAGGATGTGAAAAACTATGGCGATCTAAACAGTTAGCTTTGAAACAAATTGACCATTTGAACCCAACAGTTACAATTGTACATGTAGATATATCCATGTCAGTAAGGCCCCGCCCCTCTCCGATACTGACCCCGAGACTTTCGTGCCTGCCCCCTAACTCTCTAATTGTCTGTGTACCCTTATCACTGTACATAAACTTCTCCTATATTGCCTCATTGAGTATGTCTCTTTCATCTCCAACAGCTACTTGTAGCTGGCCTTCAAGTAGCCACTTAGAACTTGTTCCTCCCTGTCAGTCACTGAATTAACTCTATACAGACTGAGTACTAGCGTTAATGGGCTTAATCTATACAGGATTACATATGTTTACTTGTAGTGAAATTCAAGCCTCGTGTTTACTGTGGAAAATGTAATAGTGTGCACTTTGTCTACAAAGAAGTGCTAAAGAATTCACAAGTAGTCATGTGTATGTGGCGTAATGTAATGAATAATTATCAATTTGAAAATGCGTGTTAGCTAGAGGAGGCAAGGGTTGGTAGTAAATTAAGTAAGGGTGTTTTCAAAGGTTTCTTAGATTTGAAATATTGAGGTTGATGTTGATCGTTGATTAAGAAACATTGAATTTTCTTGAAAAAAAGAGACATTGATGTAACATCATTCAAAGTAAAATTTCTGATTCTATGCAGTCCATAGATCCTCTGTGATATGTTTATATATATATATATATATATATATATATATATATATATATATATATATATATATATATATATAATTATATATATATCAAACTACAGTATATAAAATTGAATTGTGCATTCATCAATGTACACTACACTCTCAACCAGGACATACATGTATGTTTCATTCAGGAATTTAACATAATATTCAATTTGAAAGTGAAACTTAATTCCAAGGGGATATACAGATATCTCCATAATGAGTATCATTTACTGTTAAACTCACCTGAGGCTGTAGACAAAGATATCTTTAAATGGATGATTCCCATTGGTTGATGAGTGTAACTGTTCACCAATGAACTTATCAAACTGTTGCTTCATGCTGGCCATTGTGTACACACTAAGCAGTTTCTCTTCTTTCACAGTAAAATTAGAACTCACAAAACAGCATTGCTTCTAAGACACCAAATCACAATCAAGCATAGAAATCGAACTTCCTAAAATACTCTGACTACCGAAATATCCACACTGAATCTCCCTGCATAAGTATCAAATAATGTAGGACACACTGAAAACTAATTCCTACGTGAATACAAATGTATCACAATAATTGATGATAGATATTGCAATATTACATGGTCTTAAGTACAGATGTATGTATATATTATAATAGACTTCCTGGATTGTGACGCCTCAACTCGGCTATAGGTGAATCAGTCACTATATAATACTGCCTTATAAATCCCCATGTGCAGCCACTGACAATTACCGGTATATGTATTAAATGGAGAGAATTATGACAGATCTCTGTAAATATACCTCACGGAAAAGTTTCCTTGTTTAAACTTTATAGATCTGCTTTCACTTCATGACATTATATGATCTGCTGGTTTTCATTCATGTGCTAAAAAGCTAAATGAAATGTGCATACATGTATGTCAAGATCTAAATGCAATTCGTAGTTTACTTAATCTCTAAGAAACTGTTCACCATCTCTTTCTCCAGTAAAGATTTAAGAATCTTTGTAATAAAAAAAAAATTGTTTGCGCCTTGGGTTGAGTTACTAAAATCTGTCAGTCGCATCACATTAGAACACTTACCCTAGATGATGCTAACAAAACTTCTCAAATTTGTACAGGAATTTATAATTTATATAAAATTATTTTTGCTTTTCAAAATGTATCAGTATGTATTTCTTTTTCAAACTTTTTAGTACCTCTTTCTATTTACAGAGTTATTTTTTAATAAAAGGCTAGAAGATATTAATTATGCTATTGCAAATACAGTATTTATGCAATAAGATGTGAAAAAAGAAATAATAAATTATATAATGTTTGAAATGTGGTAATTCTTTCAACTCATAGTTAAAAACCATGCACCATTATTTTGATTCAAAAGTCAATGTTATTGCATTGATTCTACTCTGTCATTAATAATAGTTTGAATCTTTAATACAGCAAATGAACCATAATCATCTAATTACATTTAATATGTAATTTTGATGAATTAATTAATAAAAATAAATGAACAAGACATTAAAACTCACATGACATAAACCATCGTTAGCATTATGTTGCCTTAATTCACACAATGCCGGCCTTCACCATGTGGACATCGATCAACATATTACACACACTCTCTCTCTCTCTCTGTTGATGGCCTTATGACAAAACAACAACAAAAACACATTCCCCGTTACATATATTGATTGAATGTGACGTTCCCCCGGGGTCTCTTCCAATACACTTCTAACACCTTGCCTGTTACTATAAATAGCACCCACAGGTGTATTGTTTACCTGTAAAAAACAAGACTGTCACTGCCATTGACAGGGACAATCAGTGTTTATAGTGCCTGAGACATGGCTCAATACAACAATTCTAATAGCAGATAATGGCTAGGAAGAGGGGGTCCTGGAATATTTGATTGTGACCTTTATAACAAGGCCTGTCCATTATGATGTCTTGCCATACAGGGATTGTAAGTGTTTATCCTACATATAGTAATGCCGCCCCTCCTCATTCGATCTATAAAGTCCTTTTTCAATACATGTATACATATTAAAAATGTATTGCCCCTACCCAAAATAACCCTAAAAAAATCCTACAGAATAGTACAACCATATGTATTTCCCTATTGCATAACTGTTCTAATAGTAATTTTCATAAGGCAATAAAATGCTAAGAGTATTAGAGAGAGAGAAGTGTTTTTTCTTCTTTAAGTCTGTTTCAATTCAGTTTTATGTAATCATATCAAATGCCTTTCAATACAGCACACAGCTTAATTAAATCTCCTTTCAGAATTTGTCTGGTTTTCCACACTTCCTAGTACAAAAATATACATGTACCGGTACAGCACATTTACCTAAATCAGCCTTACATTAAATTGCCCTCTACGAATAACTGCACTTACTTATGTATCCTGTTAAAAGCTGCTTGGAGCAACTTTCAGTTTGAATTGAGATAATATACACATTCAGGCTATTTAATCAGAACACTGAATATTGTTATATATACCTATTACCTGTACACACAAAATGGTCGAAAAAATATGCTCATTTCTGAAAAATTAGGGAAACTTTGGAATTATAAAACAGTTTAATTAGTGAACCATATCAGTAGAGTTTTGTTTTTTTTATCTTCATGTTATAAAGCTGTATTCATAATTTTAATAACTCTCATTTCACTAAAAATCGCTTAAACATTTTTACCTGGTACCGGCACAGGCTATTGCACAAAGCACTTAATGAGAAATGACGGGAGTGAAAAGTATTCTATTTCAATGAAGTAAGGTTAAAAGCAGGTTTTAATTTTGTTATATGTATTTACATTATTACATACATATGTGTATCAATTTGTGTCAAATTATATCACTTATCTCAAATCTTTGGTGATTTTAATCATGTTAATATTTTAATTGAGATTTAATAGAATTCAAAGCAATAACTTTTGCAGGAATGAGGGGCAGCCATGTTTTTTAGAATGTCACATAATTATGTTATTAATAATGATGTACCATTAAACTGATTTCAAATAACGTTGCAGTTTAAGTTTTGGCCGAAATGAGCAAGAAAAATTAAAATAGCATGATCAAAATTATAGATACTTAGTACAATTACTTCATATTTTGTTTATACTCACTAGTTCAAAGCAGATAACTATCATTAACTCAATATGTGATAAAGTCACCCTGAAATAAGTTACCAAAATAGCCAGTTACTACTGCTAGCATTACATACAAGACTGACAAAGGTATAAACCTGGTACATACCATATTGATTCCGATAGATTACATAGGTTACAAAGCTTTGTCATTGGTGTCTTTGACAGATAATACTTAAGGTAGCTGTTGATTCTTTTATATATATATATATATATATATATATATATATATATATATATATATATATATATATATATATATATATATATATGTGATACAATGGTTAACCAGTGGTGCCCATAGAGTGTACACTACTTATAATAGTTTGCCAGTGGTGCTGATATGATACAATGATTTGCCATTTGTGTGCTAATAGGTAAATTTGCCAATGTAATCTGATCAAAATTCAGATCTCTACAATAGAACAATCTGCAAAGAGATCCATCAAGGGTCATGTTCTGTGGCCTCAATTTGAACTTTCATTTACCGGTAACCAATCAGATAACAAGTTACACTTTTCTGTAAGTGATATTATATCACCATTATCAAACAATGTTACGATCATCTTCGTAACAATCTTAGTGATTGATTGATAATCTATTTTTCATGCAAATAATAAGTTCATTCTGAAAGTGACCACAAACTTGACCCTCAATGGGTTGTTGTCAGATCCCTCTGCGCATTGAGCTTCTGAAGAAATTGGTATTTTAATCAGATTGTTGCCAGTGGTGCTAATAGATAATAATAATTCACCTAATGGTACAAATGGTACAGTGATACTTCAATATAAACATTTCAAACAGAACTCTACATCAGCAGAAGTGAGAAATTATGTACACACGAACAAAGAGTGAGTGATGATAATCAAGCTAGTAGACGCCATTGTAGTGACAGTACACTCCAACCACTTATAGTAGGACCTGTCGGAGGGAAACATGCAATGCTCTTAAAAACAAAAAATTTAATTGAGTCATTATTTCACCCATGTTTAAACACACAACATGGACAGGTCTTAACATTTCATCCATAATATTGTAAATTCCTACTGAGCCCTTGTGTAATGGGGCTCTAGATAAAATGATGAATTCGTGTGAAGTTTACTATCTGTTGAATATCAGGGATTTTAAAATGCACAGTTCTTAAATCAGACAGGTTCTACTGTATTGGTCAGAACTAAGGGGGATCACATGTTGTCTTATGTACACAATTTGACATAGAACAGTATACCGATATATTATGCCATGTACTCATTATGTTCATACATTAAAAGTTAATGCAAAGGAAACAAAAATAAAATTGCAACTGTTCCTTATACCATTTTTACTTTCAATTCTAAACCACTTTAAATTCATAATAATATTTGAACTGATTCAACGGTAGTTGCTCTTTTACTATAACATAGTCAATATGAATAGAAAAACCGATGCAGCACTTGTGAGTGTTATCAATAAGAGTTTGAGTGCATCAAATTACAACCACTTCACTGGAGGAAATCAAAGTCAAGATCTAAATGTCCCACTAAATGACATACTGCATCAGATATTCTTCATAACTGTGTACATAAAACATGCATGCCCCAGTTCCTTTTGACACTGAACTTACTCGGTACAAAACGTTAGACCCCTCCTGATTCTATACATGGAGAGATCTGGGCGGCTACAACAAAACAATCACAGATTCATGCAAGCTACATGTATCAAGTTAACCAACTTCATCATACCACACCCTCCTTCAATTGTCCTTAGCAACCTCCTATATGATGGCAAAGTTGATGAGGTTGTATGGCTTAATACTATATAACTATCTACGGCAAAATTAACAGGGAAACTTTTGTGTGGGAGCAAAATGTGCAAGTATCCAGATTTAGAATTACATCAAATCTTATTTTTTTTAACTGAAAAAGCCTCTTTTTCTATTGTTTATTGTATAGGATTTCTCCATTATTTTTTTTTTTTCTCAGAGGAATAATTTTTATTTAATATTATTTCTATATTCATTCTCTTAAATGTCTTAAGATTTCAAAACTTAAGATAATTGTTACCTACACCTTTATTTCATGGGTGCTAAATAGGGGTACAAATGTACTACAGAACACATCTAATCTATACAGATATTTTGCACAAGTTTTAGTTCATGCAGATTATATTAGTATCCATTACCATGACCATAGCTCACTGCTGTTTAAGTCATAACTACTAGGAACATCTAATTGATTCAGTTTGGTGGGCTTATCAAACGCTGGGTACATAAAACGCAGCTAGATTTACTGTGAATTCTGGTGGCTCAATTTTCGTGGTATTCATGGGTAGCCCTCCCCCACAAATTTAAGTCCTCAACGAAATTTTTTTTTAGAAAGAAATCTTTGTTACTGAAACAGTAACCGACGCATCCACGAAATCACATTCCCACGAATAAGCAAAAACCCCACAATCCACGATAATTGACCCCCATGAAATTAGATGCTTCCACAGTATGTTGTTAAAATAACTTAATTCTCACATAAATTGATAAACTACCTAGTAATATGAAGTAAATTGCACTGGTTTTCTCAAAAATATAATAGTCTAGAGTCTCTAATCTATAATAGTGAGCTAAAAAAACCCATTAACAAACAGTGAGAACAAGGAAAATGGAACAAAAACAAATTTCCCCCTCAGAATTTAAACACATAATTATTGTCCCTGACAAGCTTGATTAAAGATAGAACTAGATTTGAACATGTGCAAGGTTTTCCAATGATACAATAATTTAACAAATACATTACCAGTAATTAATAGTGTATCAAATTGAATGTGGTTCATGATACTCATCTATATCATATATCTGAGTTCAGAGGAAACATGGGTTTTATTAAATTTATTTTGATATTTATTAAAATTCATGAATCAAATAAAACTTTTATTGAAAGAGAAAAAAAACATATGACTGATATAAACTTATACAGCAAAATAGTTGAAACAGACAGCTGAATTCTACAAAGATCAATCAGTGTCACAGTTTTTATTTCAATTGCCGCTGTTTAAGCCAGTGACTTAATCTTACATAATATATATGTTTTAAAGAATGTGAGGGATTAATATAAAAAACAAACATCTTGAAACATGACAAATAACTTAACACAATTAGGATTACAGGATTCTGAGGCTCTGAGCATTGTGGGAATATTTCTTCTGAGGATTGTGGGTTAATTCTCATTTAGGATTGTGGGTAAATTCTTACCGTTCAGAGTCTCTGGTTGAGTCTGACCTTTCTTCTTTCACTGCACCTCCTCCATTTCTCTCTGTGGGCAATTCTACATTCTTATGCTGCACCTCTGTGGGCAATGCTACATTCTTATGCTGCACCTCTGTGGGCAATGCTACACTCCTCTGCTGCTGCAAAACCTTACTTCCTGATTTATCCCCACTGTAATTGTCACCCTGAGTTCTCAAATCCAAACTTTTCTGGTCCTGCGTTTTGGGATTTGTTTGGTTCACTGCTGGTTGTCGCTGGGCATTCTCTGGTGGTTTTGGACTGGTTATCTGACCCCCGTTTGATATTGGGGCCACTACTTTACTGTCTGCATTCACAGGGGCTGTCAGAGGAACAGAAGAATGGCCCTGCCCTGGAGGTATTAAGTTTTTGTGGGGGATGCTGGGTGATTTCTGGGGTGAGGTTGATTGTATTTTCTGTAAGAGAGGTGGGGTGATCGGGTTGTGTTTTAAAACAGGTGATCCAGATATTGGAGAAGGGATGGCCTGAGGGGAAGAGAGAATAAAGACAGGTTCCTTCCCTCCAGGGGAAGGAATCTGCTTTGTAGGGGAATTATTGTTCATATTTGGGTCATGTAGTAATGCCGCTTTGTCTGAGGCTCCAGAGGGAAAATGGCCAGCCATGCTGTGTTGAACCTCACTTTGAATTAGAACTCCTCACTCATTTTTGTGAAGTAGTGTCTTTAATGTACCTCATCTAAAAAATGTTAAAATAGTTTTATCATCAATATGATACATGTATCACATATGACATGTATTTTGATCACAAAGATATTATCAAACTGAATTTCTCCAACAAGCCTTTTATCTTCCAAATTATTAATAAAAGACAGTGTTTTACCATACATGTTTCTCCGAATTCATTAGAGATTGCAATATTATGATACAAAGGGGTGATCTGTATTATTGGTTATATGGTTTGTACTGTACGTAGTTGACCTAATAGGGTTTATATGTGGTCTGTAAATTCCATTCTCGAGCCCCCATATAGAATTTACTGACCATATATAAACCATATTAGGTCAACTACATGTACAAACCATGTAGCGAATAAATCTTACCGACTGCCTTTGTGTTTATGACATAAATTTAATAAAACAATCAAAATCAAGCCTTTTATAATAAAGTTGCAAGTTTCAATTTGGGTAGAAAACCTGACGTTATAATACTCTAAGAATGACGTCATAATGCTTGAAGGGAGGAATATTTCGTACTGGCTGTGTATGGAATATACAGTGGTCTACGTGGTAACTGCTGTTAGCCAATGATTTCCTTACAAATTAGCAGAAGGTAAGATATGTGCATATATATAACGTACAGGATGTGGCAATTTAATTCATACCTTCCATCCGCCCCCTAAATTTACACACCTTGATATTTATATATACACTAGTAAATAAAAAATACTTTTCCCCTAACTTTCATCGATTTTAATTGTACTTCTTTGATAGGTATGTGTATTTTCATTAAAAATTATGATGGAAACAATACCATGGGACAGACTATAGAGTGTTGTTGTAGAGCTAAACATAACACTCTCTCACACTGTAATCTCTCCTTATTTGTAAAGGTAAAATTTGAGCAAGAGAGGATTAACGAATTATTGTGGTAGAGTCAGGTATATGGCATTCCTACTAACTCTGGCTAGCGGGTTACCCTTTAGCTTGATAGATAGAGTGCTGGATTTGCATGCTAGAGGACCCGGGTTAAAACCCCAGCAGAGGCAAGAGGTGTAATAAAAGTCTCATATTTAAATATCTTTCAGTTAAGATTGAAAATGAGGGTTTACTAAAATTCAAAGCAATGTATACATATGGTAGAAATTAACCTTTTGTCTTAAAAATATACAATCTGCAATCATATGCATTTAATGTCGATTTTCCGACAACCTCTTTTCTTTTAAACAAGCATGTTAAACAAGCATGGCAATGAATATAAGAATTATACGCATCTAACATTTCATAATGCTGAAAAGTTTGCCCCTCAAACGTCACAATGCAAGTTTTAATTGACAATGGACGACTTAAGACTACGTGTGAGCAAGTGTTTTAACGACCGCTAACTGCAATACAATTTATCAGTGGATAACTACAAATAATGTAACATTACCAGCAAATACAAACCCTGTTTTTAGGGACGGACACTTTTTTCTTAATCTCCCCAGGTTTTTGGACCGTCGCGTTCGATTTTAAAATTTTACCATTGCTTTAAATTTATCATTTTCATTTCATTCTTTTTTATTTAATCCTTCAAAAATTTAACAGAAAAGACATATTTAAATTCTTATTACTTTCAGGGGAATTAGTACGAAGATTCTATACAATGTAGAACAAGAAATACTCTTCTGAATGTAACTCTACCTGTAGTGTAAACTAAACGCAATGTTAGATTGTCGATCCCGACTAAAAATGTGCTAAGAAAGATAACTCTGAATAGGTGTTCTGCTAAAATAGTTCGAAAAATGCATGTGGAAAATCACAAAAGTATTAAGTTTAAACCATTGGCGTAGCTTTGAAAAAAAATAATATGCATACAGAAGGCTGGGGTTTAGATAATTTTTAACTTTTATAAAATTTTGCGGTACTTTCAATCAAGTCTTAGTGACTGATGGTTAATTTGTTGACCACCCAGCCTCCTGAACAACAATTTATAGTTACGCTTTACTTACTTTTTACAATCGATTCATTAATTTGGCAAAGAAAGATATAAATATAAACAATTCATAATTTACATAACCCGCTAACGCGATATCGCTGCAATGCCTTTGTTTTTGCAATGTCCTACCTTCATATCCCGCATGAACCACCAAAGAAAGCATTTTATTGTTTAAATAAATTAGAAAAAGTGCAAAGTACTGAAAAAATATCTATATATTAAGTATAATATCTATACTTCGTTAAGGTGGTATGGGACACCTCCATATTGCATTTCCGATCGAAATAAACAATAAAATCAAATATAATTTTATAAATGTTTTCTTTCCCGAAATTGTTGCCTAACAACGTAGCGCAATGGATTAGAACATTAACTATGAATCTGTAAATCGGCTCAAAAAGGCTTTTATGATTTTTTACATTTCCAAACAGTTTTAAAACATATTTTTCGGTCAAATATTGTAAAATTTGATTTTTTTTTCTTAAATTTTGATTATAATGTACTTTTATCCAAATTAATAACGACAGGTGTCCAATACCACCTTAAGGTGGTAATTAAAATTACTTTCGGTTTAGAATTGTCCAATTTTAAATATTTGACCAAAAATATGTTTTAAAAAAATTTGGAATGAGTAAATTATAGAAGCCCTATAGTGGGACTTTCAGATTCGAAGTTAACAATGCAAGACTGAAGTATCAAACTCAAATTGAATAAGGTGTGATATGGAATCTCACCCATAAATAAACAACAACAACAACAAAACAACAACAACGACGACCAAACAACAACAACTAGTTTTCCTTGTAACAGATGATACTGATGGCTGTTTAGTTATAAAATAATAATAATAGGAAAAACTAGATACGACCTCGTTGCGAGCAACGAGTGGGTCTTCCGTTTGATTATGAATTAATGACATAGTTAAATTAATATGTTGACGTTATCTTAAATCTTAAATTCAATATGTCCACCTAATTGGGTAAAATCATTACAAATACAATGATTTTATTAAAATCCAAAAATCTAATGAAACGCCTTAACTAAAAGCCCGAATGATTTTATGTACGACTTAACAAAAACTGGAAATGTAAAGGACGACCTAATCATAAGGTACGAATTAACAGTTTTCCGAATCATATTTAGTACGAGTTAGTATATTAATTTTCTTTTAGACTAATTTTTGGACCTGCACTGCAAATTAAGATTTCTGAAAAAGGTCATTTTTAAACTACAATATCTATGCAATGCGTAGTCCGATTTTAAAACGGTTTTCAGTTTTATATTCAGCACAAAAATATCTACAAAATAGCTATGTTTTAATAGAATTCCACGAAATTTTGGAATCACTTCCGGTGACGACCAGAAGTGACGGACGACCCGTTCATATTAAAATTGGATACGTTTGAAATATAATTTGATGAAAAAATCCAAATCTTTTAATTTAAAGAATTTTTAAAACGCAATTTTTCGAAAATGCCGTTTGCGCGGACCGGAAGTGACGGACGATCATGTTTGTACCCTGATGGCATCTAAGAATTCAAAAATCTATCATTCCTTAAATTTTCAATTTTGTATCCTTAATCGTTTTTTAGAAAAAGGGAGGACAAAATCACTTTTTAAAAAAAGATAAACGAATATATCGGCCGACCGGAATGTACGTGATAAATGATCTTGATATTCTTTATTATTTATAAAAATTTCATAAAATTCCGTCGTACCATCTCTGAGATATTTGAGTTTAAAGAAAAATGTTAAGAAAAAATAGTGAAAAATAGAGAAAAAGAAACCTAACGAAAACAATAGGGTCTTCCGTTGGAAACGGAAGACCCTAATTATTGATGTGATATCAATTTAACAATTAACAATGCATACATCAACACACGTGCTGTATTTTTGTTTCATTGTACAGTACTGTATCTGACAGTGTGTATTTTTGATTTTACTAGAATGTAAAATCACGGATATTATTAGAATTCAGAGGTAAATGATTAAGAATTTTAAATTTTGTAATACGTTTAAATCTTTCCTAAAAGATTATGCCTGTATTACTTTTGTATTTGTCAGATATCGAATCGACAATGTGAATTATTATCATAAATTTTTTTTCAGGATGCTGTGTGGACATAGCAAAAATTATAATTATTCTCTTATATTAATATTTTTATAGTATATATCGTTATAAATAATTAAAAAATTTCCAGGGGGTGGGGGGGGGGGGGGTTGACCCCCCCCCCCCCCCCCCCACACACACACACACATACGCGCATGAAGATATCATCTTCAGTTAAAAACCAGTTATGAGTTTCTTTAGGTAAACAACAATTTCAGCCAATTTTTTTTATCAGAAGGTAAAAAAAAAAAAGTAATAAAGATTGCTGATTCGGCACACAACATTCGGGTTTTGACTGAGTCACAGTTTGTCCCGAAAACGTAAACGTTGCCCGAAGCCGTACGTAAGGCCGAGTGCGACCAATCTATTTTCGGGTCAGAGTTAGATAACAGTTGTCATAGGAATCGGTCTATTGCTACTTTGTTATATTTACCTTAGATTTTACTAGGTGTATTATTTGTTTTTTGTTTTTTTTTTGTTTTTTTTTTTGTAAACGTTTATTACTATCACATTGTCAGTATTCACTATTTTAAATGAAAAAAAAAAACACGCATTATTTATGTATTAGATGTATCTTTAAAATAATCAAATATATAATTGAATACCAGATTGAGTGACTAAATCGGCCAACGAAAAAAAGGCGAACGTTCATTGCTTTAATTCATAGTTCAAGTATTCGTACACTGTTGAGAAAATGCTGCGGTCAACCGTTCGAAAGTAAAGCTATTCTCGAACTTTTATCTAACAGTAAACATAAACCGTTTCTACATGTATATTTAATTGTCTACGTTTTGTATGTATAGTAAAAAATAAGGGTATTTTTATACCCCCCCCCCCTCTCTCTCTCTCTCTCTCTCTCTCTCTCTCTCTCTCTCTCAGAAGACTTGCCCAATGTTAGTTGAACCCTCTCCTTAAAACTTAAAAAGATCACTGATCGGGACCCATTATATATTCACATTTGTCTTCTATGGCCTCTTTCCATCTTTAGAGATTCGGATTCGAGTGGATTGTCCTTACACATACAAGAACAAAGTCGTAATGACAGATAGCGATGTTTATTCAAAAAGTCCTCTATTTATTTAAAAATTATCTATCCATGTAATCTCGATATAAGGCCGATAGCGATACTAACCTGACCTAAGGCTACAGGCTATTACGCCGGGGGAGAGAGATGAAGTTTGACGATGTTTTGTTTCACCTGGGGGAGTTCGGCAGGTACCAGAAGAGGCTCTACATCCTACTATGTCTGCCAGCCATCAGCGTGGGCGGGTTCATGATGGGCCTCGTCCTCACCATGGAAACCCCGAAACACCGGTACTTCTTTTTCTCTCTCCCTCTCTCACTCTCGTTTTCTCTCTATCCTTCCATTTGTTTGTTATGATTTCACGTTCTCTTTTTTTCTTTCTTTTCTTTGTTTCTTTTGATTTAATTGTTTTGTAAGCAACACTCTGCGAACTTTTTCCACGATTGCTTTATTTTAGTTAGTTGTATAAAAGCTATTTGCTTCCTAACTGAAAACTGATTATTCAATGTTATTTTGATAAATCGCTTCTCTCAAAAACGATATTTATAATGCAGAAAACATTGTCTATTTTCAAAACTAATGATTAAATATATGTATAATTTCTGAATGAAGAGACTAATAGCGAGTATTTAAACCTTCCACAAATTATTTTTTTCACACATAGTGCACTAAGGGGGAAAGGTCCGAGCACATACCGTGGTTTCTGGGAGAAAGCTTTCACATTTATCTTAATTTTGACCCTTTCCAGACCTTTCATAAGACCGAGGTCAAATCTTGAAATGGTCAAATAAAACAGAAATTTCTTTCTTTTCCTCTTCTTTTTCAATTACTAGTACATAGTAATATTTTTTTTTCTCTTCAAAAAGTTTTATGTAAATAACTTGCTGTATATAATTATCATTTCAACAAGTAAAATGAAAAATTCAAGATCTTTTTAAAGCCACCGTCGTTGATCTGCAAGTAATATCTTGGATCCTATGAAGTGCCCTTGAATATTTCTGGTTTCTGAATGAACATAAATTCATAATCTCTGGGTGCAAATTTAGACCGATATATATGGCACTCCAAATTCACAAAAATAGGCTTTACATAGTTAAACAGTTGACCAACTAGGTTTATCGACTGTTAACTATAGTTTACGAACTGCAGACTAAAGTTAACGATTCGTTAACTATAGTTTTTATCTGTAAAACCATAATTAACGGTTGTAAACTATAGTTTACGAAATCAATGTTAATCTAAGTCAACAATAAATTTTGATAATAAATATAGGTTCACATCTGGTTAACTATAATTTACATTCGTTAACTATAATTTAAAGTTGTTAATCATAGTTTCACACATACCAGATAAACTATCATTATGTTTTTCAATCGAAAATGGCTGTTTTCAGTGTTAATTATAGTTTACACCTCTGTAACATAGATGATCCCGTTAACTGTGGTTTACAGATGTGAAGTATAGATTAACAGCGTTAACTATAGTTGCACATATGATAAACTAGGTTTATCGACTGTTAACTATAGTTATGATAAGTAAACTATTATAGTTAAGGAGTTGTTTACTACTGTTTTCATCTGTAAAACCATATTTAACGGTTGTAAACTATAGTTTACGATTGCTAATCTAATTGTAAGTTTAACTGTCTGAAAAAAGTTAACAATACATTTTGCTGATGAATGAAGATTCACATCTGTAAACTATAATTTACATTCGTTAGCTATAGTAAAAAGTTGTTAATCATAGTTTCACAATCGTGAAACCATATCTATAAGATAAACTATGTTTTTCAATCGCAAATGGTTGTTTTTACTGTTCTGAAACGTAGATGATCGCGTGAAAGGGCTATGACCACAATTTTTGTTAAATTAAACAGTTCGTAGCGTTTGTCACATTTATTTTTAGACTTAGCTTGAAATTTTAAAATGTAAACAAAAAAAAAAAAAACAAAAAAAAAACATGACCTAAGTTTTGTTTACATAAAATATTTGTGAGGTCTGTATCTTACTTATAACTTGACGACTGACAATCAAATTTCGGATAAATATTAGAAATGCCTTCCTGCAGCATTGTAAACATGAAACACGAAAAAAAAAAAACGTTTTGATAAAAATCGTGACCATGCCCCTTTAACTATGGTTTACAGATGTGAAATATAGAGTTATATATTGTATATAGAATATATATGCTATAATGTTGAAGTGACCGTAACTGCAACAATTCAGTTGCAACTAGAAAAAGACATTCATGTTAACCTAACTACAAAACTTTATGATAAACGTGATGACTTCAATTTTTCTATCATCAACTTTCCCTACAACCTGAATATGGAGTTTTTGTCTCTCAGTTATAGTCTATATTACAGTTGAAGGGTATGGTCTACGTATGAACAATTTCTAAAACGAGACAAGCTACTGACAAACAAGTTGATGAAACAAGATTATCAATGGTCTCGATTGAAGTAATCTTTTCGTAAATTCTATGGTCGTCGATACAACGACCTTGACAGCAAATACAATCCTTCGCCAGGACGAATGCTGACTGACGGTTTTCATATTTATTGTTAGGCCATTATTGATCACCTAATTGTCTACGGGTTTTCCCGTTTTTTCCCGATTACGACAAAGAGCACACGGCGGGTGTGACCGGTAAGCAGAGGATGCTTACTCCTCCATGGCACCTGATCCTACCTCGAATATTTTAGAGGTCCGTGCTTGCGCTGCTCGTATTTTGTATCTTCCGTTTGGACTTTTGAATTTTTGAACACTGTTCGTTACTACCACATTTCATTCATAAAAAAAGAAACAAACCATTTGTATCTTTAGTTTTGCAAGTTGTTAGTATTTGTTTCAATCCTTTGGTATACGTATTTTGACAAACAATGGAATACTGTCGAGTTGTGCTCTTTTTAAATGTGATATAGTCCACGAAATACGACTGTCTTTGTTTTCAATAGATGTAAAATTCCGTTTTATCCCAACGACACATATGAAATTCAAAGTTCCTATCACCAACACCTCGTGAATCTCACAATCCCAAAATCAGATGACGAAACATTGGAGTACAGTCAGTGCCATGTTTACGTCGGTAGAGGCGCGGGAAATTTGAATCCGGCAAACCTCACGAGGGAGAAATGTACAGAGTGGGTGTACGAGACATCGGAATTCAAATCAACGTTTACATCTGAGGTAAACATTACGTATTATGTACTAGTTTGTGTGTGTATGAGAGAGAGAGAGAGAGAGAGAGAGAGAGAGAGAGAGAGAGAGAGAGAGAGAGAGAGAGAAAGACAGACAGACAGACAGGCAGACAAAGAGAAAGAGAGAGAGATATTCTACTTGAATTTGTTTTGATTTACAGCACAACCTAGTGTGTGATGATGCCCTGCTTACCTCCCATGCTAAGATGATCTTCTACTTCGGAGTCCTAGTCGGTGATTTGGTTTTCGGAGTCCTCGCTGATACGCAAGTTATATAATAAAACATAGATTAATTTGACAATTTAAGTGTTTGAAATTAGTCTGAAAATAATACAATACTATATAGTAGTCTAAAGTTGTAGCAAAACTGTAAGAGGGTGACTGTTGAGGTTACATTAGTTTGTGATTAGATACACTGCCTATTTCCTTTAGTTTTAGGCGTCATGTAACCATTTTATTGAGAAAAAAACCCTTTTACATAAGATGTAATCTTTTATAGCAAACACCAACTACCCCCCCCCCCCCCCCGAAAAAAAATCCTCTAGCACTGTGTTAGTTATGACTTATACACGCGTCGCAACTCTGCAGTTATTTTAAACTAAATTTAAAAGAAAGAACCGACCATAGAAAGTATGCAAATGCTTGCAATGTCCAATACGCGTCAGTAGTACTTATATGACAGACTAAATTTATGCCATAACGGAACATCTTCAGCTTGGAATGTAACATAAAAAGTAGACAAGTGAACCACCACCCAATATTTTTCAGAAGCGATTTCATTGGCTGCCATTTTGGTCTTTTTGAGGCGACTGAATCAAAAGAATCGTCCATTGCTAAAAAAAAGCTGCATATGCCGCGTAGTGAACAATAGATTGGCAATGTTAGAAACCAAATCCAAATTTTGATGATAATCACTTTTCAAACTGCGGTGAATGATTTATAAAATTATCTCGATGACCTTTAATTAAGCATTAAATGCATATTTTTGGAAATCGTCGGTCCTATAACACACCAGACTGTGCAGACAAATTGAATACCACGCGTTTAAATCTGCACAACATGGTGTGTAGTAAGACCGACGGTATCCAAAAATAAGCATTCAATGCTTATACATGTATTTATTATAATTTTGATGTTTATTTGTACGAAATATTTTTGTATCCTCACTTTAAAGCCATTATATTCGCTCTTTTATAGGATATGTACAAACGATGGAACAGCCATAAACATTCTATTTAGTGCGCTTCCGCAGCTAAAAATATTATTAAGTATCACAGCCTGTGCTGGGAAAACTCTTTTTTGAGAAAGGATTTAAGTATAAAAGAAAGTGTTTTTTGACTTTCCTTCACCTTTAAATATTACTTTATATGATTTAACGATTATTTTTCAAAAGTATATATCAAATTTGCTAGGTAAATTTGAAGGTTTCATTTCATATAACAATAAATAAAATAATCTATTTAAAAAGCGTGATGACGTATATATACTTGTACTCAGACGCCGTGCAGATTTGGCGTGTGGTTTTGAACAATGAACGTCACCGGTGTTTCCAATGAAAACCTAATAGGAAATAAACACTGAATGTAAATACGTGTGGTTGAGTCAAGTTGTATAATTTGCAGAAGTGTAAAACTTTGATGAGAAAATGATAAATCATTCACTAATATCCGTTAACAAGTATTACGGTATATTTATATGTCATAGTTGTTCTCAGGATTGGACGTAAGAAGGCGCTCTACATCACATTCGTGATACTGCTGGCCTCGGCGTTCGGTGTATGCTGGGCCCCAGAGTTCATCAGCTTTGTCATCCTACAGTTCATCATTGGCGCAGCCAACCACGGCGCATTTATGATATGCTGTGTTCTGGGTCAGTGCTCTCCTGTTGGCTTTATGGTAGCTGACCGCTGATTTGAAAGCAAAATATCTGTTGGCATTGCAATCCGTTAAATCAATGATAAAATCATCCAATTTAAAAAAAAAAAAAATGTTTGTTTTGTTTTTGTTTTTGTTTTTTAAATGGCTTTTTAAATATCGAATTGGCGAATTGTTCTTCTACTTGAATAACTACTAGTATCATTGAACAATCCGCGTCATAGTAATCAACATGTATATCATAATTATATCAAATTCATAAAAGAAACCTCTACCAAACTACCAGTGTTGTATGTCGTAACACCCTGACAGGAGTGGTGATGATATTGCCACGTATGACCAAGAATTGTTTTTTTCCAGGACTGGAGATGGTCGGCCCCTCTAAGCGAGTGTGGGCGGGGATAGTGATCCACGCCTTCTTCGCCCTGGGTCTGGTATACCTGGCGGGGGTGGGGTACCTGTTGAGAGACTGGCAGTACATCAGCCTCGCTGTGGCCGGTCCGTGCGTGTTCTACCTGTCCTATTGGTGGTGAGTATTGTACTGTCAGGTCTTGCATAGTTAAATTTGTGTGACAACCTGTAGTCGCTTTTTTACATTCTCTATTTACATACCAGTACTATTGTATTTAATACATTAATGGTTTTTACTGTACTGAATTGAGCTTTAATAAACTGTACTATACTATATTTTTGATGTACTCTGCTGTGCATACGGGTCATTGCAGTACATTACACTACACTAAACTACATAATATTACGCTAAGCTACACTACACGACGCTATGCTACACAACAGTGTATAACTTTACAAGATATTATGCCATGTTACGCTTCATTACACTTTACTCCACTACACAATACTACACTACACTGTACTAAATTACACTACAAAATATTCCGCTACACTACACTTCGCCACATTACGGTATAGGCCTACGACACTACACTTCGCTACATTACGCTATAGGCCTGCTTAACTACAACACACAATACTATACACTACACAGCACTACACTGCACTGCACCACAAAATATTTCGCTACACTACTTCCATTTACATAATTCTCACTCAGTTACTTCGCTTTGTTTATAGGATTGTCCCGGAGTCTCCGCGCTGGCTTATCAGTCAGGGGAGAGAACCCGAGGCGGAAGACATCATACGAAAGGTTGCCAAGGTCAATAAGGTCAAAATCGACGAGAAACTCCTGAAGGTCAGCAATGACGACGACAAATCTTCGGAGGGGCGGATCTGGCATCTGTTCAGTAACCGAGTCATGCTGATGCGCACTCTCATCTTGTTCTTAAATTGGTAAGAGTCATCATCAGCTTTGTACAGATCGGGTAAAAATAGCACCACAATCACAGGATGAAAATCTGCCATTCAGTCAACTTAAAGGTGACATTTTGATTTATACTCTGTCCCAAGATATTTATGAAGCACATTTTCTTAAATTATTCGATATTTATAAATAACTTAGGGTTCAAACGATGTTCATTCAATACTATGAAATAATCCCAAGATTTCCCCTTTGAAACACCCCCTCTAGCTTGTCAGGTAAAAAAAAGTCTACGGAGAATTTGCAGTGCAATAGAAATGAAAGTAACCGGATGATAACGTTGAAAACTTGTGCGAGGTATTCCGAGTAACTTCTGAAAGAAGAAAAGATGTCAACATTTCCCATTGTAAATCTCTGTAAGAAATCCGTTTTCGTTCGTGTGATTTTTTTCGAGTGAAAAATCATAATGTTTCAATAAAGATATCTTGGATATTTTTTCTTTCAATGATTTCAATTGCACCTCTTTCACAGGTATATGTATTTTTATTTAAAATCGTCCAAATGTGCTGCATGAATATATATCTTGGGACAGACTATAGTAGCTGAAAGGTGACATGGCTTCATCCTGAGCATGACTAGGCTTACATTTTTGTCAATAGCCTTTATTGAGATTTGAGAAACTGACATTTTTAAATATAAAAAAATATAGATTTGATGTTTCCGATTAATCATAAACTTCGTTTTATGAAAATTTTGTAATCGCCAATATGTTTTCTCATTATCGTAAATATTTGGGTAATTTTAATTATCTGACATTCTTCTCCATGCACTTCCCAAAGGGCCATCGTATCAATGATGTATTACGGAGTGACGATGCATGCTGGGAACATGGGCGGAAACTTCTACCTGAACTTCTTTCTGCTGGCCGTGGTGGAGTTCCCCGCCTACAGTCTCTCCATTTTCCTGTTAGACAGACTAGGGAGGAAGAAGCTCCACTGTTCGTTTATGGTACTTGGCGGGCTGGCGTGTCTGTCCACGATATTCCCAGTCCTGTTCGGGGATAAATGTAAGTCATTCTCATCCAATCAAAACAAGGAAATAATGTTTTTGCTGTCCCTTTTATAATTTTTACTAATTTTGATACGTTCATGTAAAAAGAGCAATTTATACATTGTAATTACGCATTTGTTTGTATTGAATTAGTAATAAATACTCTTGATATTGACAGCTGCAGTGGTGACTTTTGATGATAAATAGATAATGTATTTTTTCAGTTACACCCCAATTTGTTTAGAATATGATGATATAGCTTTCCAGTAGTATGCTATAAAAGATTAATAGAAAAAAAAATCTTAAATCTAAACCTCTAAATACGGCCTCTTTAAATTTCTGCTTTATTTATTGACATGACATGCAATACCAATTAAAAAGCTTTAGAATGCGACTTATCTGAGGACTAATATTAAATTTGTCAATGATTTTCGTCTAGCTATTCAGCCTCTAACTCTAGCCCTGGCCATCGTCGGTAAGATCGGATCCGCCGGTGCGTTCGGTGTTGTGTACGTCTTCTCCGCCGAGCTGTTCCCTACGGTGGTGCGGAATGCTGGGATGGGGGCCAGCTCCTGTATCGCTAGGGTGGGAGGCATGCTGGCGCCATACGTGGCTTCCTCAGTAAGATCGTCTGTGAATTTGCATACTAAATTAGCTATTTGTGTACTTTTTTTCGACAGACTAATCATGGGAAGGAGTTGCATTTGAGTTGTCATTTGGAATCTCATTTTCATTTATTTTTCGTTCTGAAAATGATATATTATTTTTTGACATTATACATAGTACTTCATGCTACATAACTTGTACTTTTGTATTTGTGTATTTGTGCATTTCTAATACCGTGGCTATTTACGTATGTTATAAATGTATAATTACCTACATTTATTTCTCGTGTACAATAATTAAGTCACCAATGTAAAATTCTCAATTTTTCCTTATCAAAATCGGTATGTACTTGTATGCATATGTGCGTTAAACTGTTGATACTGATCGATTTTTGAAGCAACAATTGATAAACTAGAAAAACAATATTTTTCAATGTAATCATAAGATAAATTCGAAACAAAGTCTATGGTACTTAATGTTTTCTTTTTTACCTTTTAAAGTAAAAATCAAGTCGTACAAATTTTCTGGCAAGCAATTAGATATCGCGTATAAAACCGACAAAAAACCACGTGTGTTTGTTGAATCGTAAACACGTAGTAGACCGTCATGCTTTGCGACTCATTCACTGGATTGGAGAATCTGTTTGACGTAAATATTGTCACATGTTAAATAATGCTATCCATATCAGGTAGTGTACCGACCTGTTGAAACCAGACTGAAAATATTCAATACGAGATACACTACTATAAAATTATATTGTATACCATCTAAAGAGTGCATTATACGATTTCGTATACCTGAAACAAACTTAAGCAACGGGATGTAATTTTATAATCAGTGCACAGACAACTGAGGTTTTCAACTTTTCTCTTAATGGAAAAAAAAATACCATGTACTATTATTATAGTGGAAGGATTTTTTTTTCGTTAATGGAAAAGCTTAAAACGTCAGTTTAAAAAAAAACAGTGTAAAAAATGTTAAAAAACAAAATTTACGTAAACATTTGATTTTTTTTTTATTGCAGGGTGATCTAGTGGGAGGTAAATTTGGCCAGGCTCTCCCACTGGTTATATTTGGCGCTGCTTCAGTGACTGCGGGACTACTCTGTTTGTTGTTACCGGAAACACTAAACAAGAAACTTCCGGAATCAATTGAAGACGGAGTTAAGTTTGGCAGGTAGGTTAAAATCGATGGGAAATAGGAGCCATGCTTATTTTTTGTTCAGTGATGTGCCTCAAGATCATAATACATGTATAAGTATTAGTTTCATATTTGCACATTGTCAATGCTGTGTTTAAGCTTTAATATTTTGTTATGTATTAGAAGTTAATTCTTAATCTTACTTTGCTATCAATAATTTTGCAGGTCTACAGAAAAAGAAAAAGAGGAAATCAATATCTCCAAATCAACTAAACTTTGATATTGTATTGATTTTTAACTTAGTGTAAAAATCTTTGATATCAACATGTAATTAGAAATATGTTCTGTCATTGTAATTGACGAGTTTAGTTGTTCTTAAGTAATTAAATATATCACATCTAAAAACAATTAACTAAATCTGTTTAAATCACTTGTTTACAGTGGCTTCTCTGTTCTGTCGCGTGCTGACGATTTTGTGAAAAAAAACCTACGCAACTATTGTCAGTTTAAATTAATAGAATTATTCATATCCTAGAATTATTAGAAACAACCTATCGTTTTTACTGATGAGTAAGGGTATCAATTGGTCAAGGGTATAGTTCAAAGAGTAAACCCAAAGAGTTTAAACAGTAGATTTGTAAAAACGTTCTCTAAGAGAGATATTTGAAAGCAGTTAAATCAAGGAAAACTTTTTAAACGTGTTCATTTGCATTTGTTAAGCAGTTCTAAAATGAACTGTATTAATCATTATTCAGTTTTAGAGAAAATGCTTATACATGTATAGTTTACAGTTCATTACATGGGGTGCACGTTACGACAATAAGTCTTTGCACAGATCAGTGTGTAGGATGCACGTTACGATGGTGTCCGTGCACAGACCAGTGTGTAGAATGCACGTTACGATGGTATGTCCGTGCACAGACCAGAGTGTAGGATGCACGTTACGATGATATGTCCGTTCACAGACCAGTGTGTAAGATGCACGTTACGATGATATGTCAGTGCACAGACCAGTGTGTAGGATGCACGTTACGATGATATGTCCGTGCACAGACCAGTGTGTAGGATGCACGTTAAAATGTTAGATCCGTGCACAGACCAGTGTATAGGATGCATGTTATAATGGTATACCCAAGCACAACCCAGTTTATAGGATGTGTGTTATGATGGTTGTTCACAGTCCAGTGTGTAAAATGCGCGTTACAATAGTAGGTTTGTGCCTAGACCGGTGTGTATGATGTACATTACACTGGTAGGTCCGTGCACAATTTAGTGTGTAGAGTGCTTGCTATAATAGTACATGAGCAGACCAGTGATATGTCCGTGTACAAAGCAGACAGTAAGACAGGACATACACATACCATTGTTACGTGCAACAATGGTATGTGTATGTCCTGTTAAAGGCCGTGTACACTAGTCTGGTTAATATTTTTTCCGGATGATCTTAAACCTCAGGGGTAGGACCACTCGTTAAAACACTGGTAGTTAAGTGGGTTTAATGACAATTCTTGTAATACTTTTTTCCAGATAATCCTCTTAATTCTGGGATGGGGTATGAAACCGCTTCAGAGTAGTTTTTAGCTCACCTGAGAGCTTAAGTGGGCTTTCTGATAACTTTTTGTCACACGTTCGTCTGTCTGTAATAGGTCAAAAATAACGTTTTTTCATAAAATACCTGTTTGCTCGAACTCCTCTTACATTTCCAGCAGTAGACAAATCATCTCTTGGAATATGTCTTGGGGTGTCCTATAGATGCGCAAGAAGGTTTCGGAAATTTCAATTCTGTCCTTGGGTCATTTAGGGGAAGGGGGGGGGGGGGTAAAAACAACTCCTGGGAGCCATGTACTTTATACCATTTGATGTATCATAATACAAGAAACAAAAATATATATATATATATGGTTTAATGGCCACATCTCAACAGTTTTCAAGATATTTGATAGTTTCCTCTTTTATGGGGGTCAGAACAATCCCATAGGGTCATGACCTACATAACATTTGATGTGCCATAATACATTAGGAACAAAATATATAGGATGTAATGGTTTTAAAAGATATACTTTGTCATTTTCAAGTTCAGGGGGGGGGGGGGGTGACCCCAGGGGCAGGGGCCATGTCTCAAATGTATCTTGACATGATCAGCAGAATCGGACAAAATGATCACTATAGGGCATCTGTAGAGTGGGGCCCTAATTAAGTTGTTAATAGTTACAAAATCAATCTTCAAAAAATATTGACAATATGTTATATTTAGAAATGTCTATATTTTCAAAACGATTAACAAATTAATCAGTCAAAATGAGTTATGAACAACCGATTGACAATTCTACAATTGATTAACTGATTACTGTCAATTGTGTGTGTGTGTGTGTGTGTGTGTGTGTGTATTTATCTCATACGTGTAGTGTATACTACTCGTGTGATAAACCTTTGCTTTATCAAACGGGTGATGCTATATCAAATACTTCCGGTCCGAACTATTTTTGACACAGCCCCTCGCTTCAACGCTTCAGTGACCTATTTTCGAAGACTTTCTAGTATTTTCCATAAAGCTATATCTACAACCAAAAATTGATTTAAAATGGAGTTTGGCGAAATTACAAATATAAAGGAAAACACATAACTGTGAAGTTTATAAAACTGCAAATCACGTTATATAGCTATCAACGAGTTCATTCTGACGACGAAATGAAAACAGAACGCTTTGGTTGTGTTTCTATACAAGAACTTACCGAAATAATGTCTCCCATGACTTTTATTTCAACAGCAGTAAGCATCCTTATTCAATATTTTCAACTTCGAATCATTAGGCCAGTGTTCGTATTATAAAACATCAACAACTGTTCCTCGTTCGAGTCACTTCAAACGAACGAGCATTCGCAACTTTGTGTATGTCAACAAACTTGATTATTCAAGTCTTCTGATCAGTATTTCCATTTAATTAAGTGATTAAGCTCTAAGAAAAAATATTTAGAGATAAACAATTATTTTAAGGTTTATTTCCGTGAAACTTTACATTAAAACAGTTATATTTATCTCCGAAATGACGTACTAAATTGTATTGCACAAGGTCACACTAACCGCATAACACAACGTTGCATCATCGTTTAATCTTTGAAAAAAACACTTCGGATCATATTTCGGGTCATATTAGGGGCTGTCTCAAAAGCTTCATAATATAAATCAAATTGTATGAGATAAATAGAACATCTATAATTGTGTGATTTTATATTTACTTTATCCAACCCGTTGAAATGGTTATATTCGCTAGGCAAGCCTCGCGAATATATACACCATTTCAACTCGTTGGATAAAGCAAATATAAAATCACACAATATAGATATCCTATATATATATATATATATATATATATATATATATATATATATATATATATATATTTGTTGACAATCAGGATTAAAATGCACAAATTTTCATGAGTCATAAATCTTGACATACCACATATCTCTTGACAAAAAAGAACAAGCAAAATAAAATAAAATTACACTCATTTACACTTTTTCTATTACTGGTGTGTGATGATAGGGTATGGGGTTTAATGAAAAAAAAAGCTGCAGCATGCCTTCATTCTCACTAGAAATGTATAAAATCCACACATCCTGGGAATGGGGAAAGGTTAAGACCCCTTCCCCTTCTTCTTTATTATAACTCATATAAACATAATATTCAATGCACAAATTTAATAATACAAAATGTTACATAGTCAATATGGAGTCAACTCAATAGTGTAAGTCTGACAAATAAACAAAAAATAGGAAAGTTGATTATGACAAGCTCATTTAAATAATGATGATGATACAGTATGCTGGCAAAGGGAGACCACTTTTTAGAAAGCGAAAGAAAAATGTAACTGTTTTGTATACCGGTGTCTTTATTGCGCTACTACATGTATTATACTTACCTATATTGGTCAACATCATAATGATAATCCAATTAGAGCACAATACGAATTCCTTTAGCTGATCACCACAAAAGAAACGTTTATTCTTGTTAATTAATCTTTAAACACATATACATGTACACCACGTGAAACCCATCTACATGCAACCAAAGAGCTGGGTAAAACTAGTACCCGCTAATGCAACCTGTAGACCTGTGTTAGGCACGGAACTTCGGACAAATATCATTTACTTGTAACATATTGCATGTATTTTCATAACTTTATTCTTTAAAACCCCTTGCACAATTGTATTAGGTAATGAAACATATAAAGCACAGTTTTCAGGTGGTATTGGACACCTGCATATTGTGATTGAACTATTGAACTAAACAAATAAAGTATAAAATATAATATTTTCCCACAGAATAATGCTACCTAACAGCATAGCGCAGTGGGTTAGAGCGTTAGCTGTGTCTTTAAGTAGAGAGTTCGAATCCTGCTGGGGCTTATCTAATTTTACCTAAGTTTCCAAAAAATTTAAAAACTTATTATTTTTTGCCAAATATTGTAACATTTTTAAATTCTAAAACGGTTAAAGTATCTGAATTATAATATAACTATATAATATACATAACGCGCTTTTATCCACATAGTTGTAATAATTATATCGACTATAATAAGTCTAGGACATGAAATGTTTAGATTATTAATTTAAAATCGACATGCAAATAGGTCAACCCCAAATTGTTCATATGAAGCCAATATGTGTATTATGGGATGGGATCTTATTCTTTATGAAAATTATAACTTTTAAAAAGTACCGGAAATTGCATGTGGCCTTCTTTTTGACTAAAACATGTACAAGAGAGTGTTATTTAGGGGCGAACACTTGGTGCGGGTATTACTATCTAATGACAGCATCTAGTTTAATTAATGATATCGTTTCTTGTTTATATAAGGTCCCCGTGAAATCGTGAGGCATTAAATTTAAGTTAAATAAAGAAAACTATAATTGCAATTTATTTGAAATTTAAAATGAAGCCCATCAGTTTCAAAGTGGAATCATCTGTTTTCCGTCCACTCGGGAGTGACATGTAAAAACGTTGACCATGAAATTTTAATCGGGAAGAACTTTCAGTTGAAACTATTGTTTTTTTGTTACTAAATTCGTATAAAAGGAGCCAAATTTATGGAATGGAAAAACTGTGGGAATACTTAATTAAATAAACTTCTAATTTAAAATTAATTTACATTTCGTGACGCAAAAACTAAACAAATAGACAGGTAACGGATCTTACTACTGTCATCATTGACATGGTTTAGTGTTCGTGTTGAATGCGTGACAGAGAGGAAGGAAACAGTGAATAATGATAAGTATATATACATTTCTATTATGAAGTTACAGATGACATTTAAACCATGTTATTTCATCCAACTTAGTTCCAAAATGGGACTGACATTCAAACTTTATATTGTGATATCTATTTTGTGTCTAAAAGGTAATACTGGGTTTCAAATGTAACTTTGTTTGAATTTATAATTTTGAAATTGAATGTAGCAACTCTAATTTAAGTAGTTTTTCCCTTGAAAATAGATGACCATGTAGCATTGTTGTTGCAGATATCCACAGCACGCGTACAACACGTATTTCTACGACAACGAAATATGCATACAAGTACTTAGACGAGTATGGAATTTCCACAAGTGGTTCAACATTCATCACTTTTCAGGTACAAGCATGTAACGACGCCCATATAGCCTTAAAATCTCTAAAGAAAGAACAACCAATCGAAATCGTTTTAGGTGGATGGAGAAATACACGATCTTGTATACGGCTCACTCCGCAAGGCAGTTGCCCAGTAACAAACCTAGGAGCGGTTTTGGATTGTAAACAATACCTCTCTTTTACTGTGTATTGGGGAGACGGACATATCCTTGTAGAGAAAGGAAATACCACGGCCGAGAAATCCAACATCTTTCTTAGCCTTCCTTTGAATTATAATCTTGGTGACGTAAACGTAGGGATATCTACAGGCTTTGGGTCTTCTGGAAGATGGATAATTGAAGGTACGTATTGGCAAAATATATACGATTCACGAATATCTTCACTCCTAAACGGCGCAAATGATACTATTTATAACCAAACGGCGCACGCACTGAACAACACGTGATGTTTTATGCTATTTAAAGAACTTAACGTACGGAGTAGCTGCAGGTCTGTAGCTCCCGGTTTGAGCAAATTCGGATGGACGATCTGTGAGCTACACTTCCATTGCGCTAGGTCTGGACTGTTCAATCTTATTTTCACACAAAATATGTGGACAAAACTAGTACCATTAAATTTTTAAACTTTATTTGCCATAGACTTTTTCGTAAACATGTTAACCGAACTCGGAAAATGAAGTATATGAAATTCACGTGCAGATCGAAAGTCGCCATATTTTTACATCTGAGCAAACTGCACCACTTCACTTAACGAGGCTGGTGATGGTGTTTAAAAGAATATTAGAGACAAGATAAGTGACAATATTTGAAGTAAGATGTCCGGTGTTTTTTTTTTTGGAATGAAATATTTGTACAGAGTATATGAAAGTAAGATAAATTAGTCAAAAACTAGCGCATTTTTTGTGTGCGACGTAAATTTCAGCTTTTTAACACGCAAGAAACTGTAGCTCACAGGTTGTCAATCCGAATTTTTTTTTCAGACCGGGAGCTAAAGAACTGCAGTTTAGTACGGAGCAGTACTGTTGGCAGAATTAAGTATCAAATATTAAATGAATCAGTTATATTAACACGCAAAATTTGTCATGAACAGTCAATTGACTTATTGGACGTTCGGCTATTTCCGTTCTACCGAGATCTGACGAATATATTAACTAGCTGTGACGTAGAGCGGTCTCACAATTTTGATGTTGGACCGGCAGACCAGTCAACATCGAAGTTGTGATACCGTCTCAATAAACATTCGTTTTGGTAGACATCTTGTTGGTAATAATCAAACAGAAGAAAATTTACAGTTAAGGGTAAAAAAAAAATAATGCAGTAGATGGTTCAGTATGTTGAATTGTTATCGTAAGTGGGGCGAGAGAGGAAAGAAAAAAATATGTAAAAACAAGTACTTACATCATATGTTATAGAGTCAATGAGCTTAAAACATCCTAGTAGAGGTTTTGAAAATGGAACATCTCCAAAGTAAGTCTTTTCTCCCCCTGAAAATAGATGTATCACTGTTATTTGCAGATATCCACTGCACGCGTACAAGACGTATTTCTACGACAAGGAAATATAGATACATGTACTTGGACAAATATGGAATTTCAACCAGTGGTTCAAGTTTCATCAGTTTCCAGGTACAGGCATGTAGCGACGCTCATATAGCCTTAAAATCCCAAAAGAAAAAACAACCAATCGAAATCGTCATAGGTGGGTGTAAAAATAAACGGTCGTGTATACGGCTCACTCCAAAAGGCAAATGCTTAGCAACAAACCAAGTAGCAGTTTTAAATTGTAAAGAATACCGCTCATTTTATGTGTATTGGGGAGACGGCCAAATCCTTGTCATGAAAGGAAATACCACGGCCGGGAAATTCAACATCTTTCTTAGCCTTCCTTTGAATTATAATCTTGGCGACGTAAACGTAGGGATATCTACTGGCTCTGGGTCTTCTGGAAGATGGATAATTGAAGGTACGTGTTGGCAGAATATATACGATTCAAGAATATCTCCATTCTTAAGGTAGACCTATACTTGGCACTAAATAGGCTCAATATTGAAAGCTTAGTTTTAAATTAGATATACATTCTAACAATGCATATATGAAAGAAAAATTAACTGTTTACATGCAAGTTGTTTGTTATCACCTCTCAGAATCGTGTACACTCTTGTCAAAATTATTGACAATGATGAAAATTGCAAAACGTCTGTTTGCTCCTCCCAAAAATATCAATTTTGGGTAAATTAGAACTGGATGTAAAAAAAATAGTACAAACGCCTTTTTAAACAATATAACGTCAAGCATTTGTCTGTCAAGGACTGTCAACAATGTTGGAATCTTTAAAACGTTAGTAAATAAACGGTCAATTTAATACCCAAATGGCTTCTGGCTCTAAAATTTAAATGGTTTGAGCAAAAGAAAAAAAGAAGAAAATATGTGTCTGTGCGTGTGTATGTGTGCAAGTGGGGAGACCCCCACATATCAATCAAAATAAAGACGATGTGAACATAGTTATGATCATAACTTAGCTTGGTAAATTAAGTGTCCGATATCTGTGTGATGCTGGCATATTACAACAATCCCATCGTTTACATTTTATTAAAATAATTTGTTGTATTGTTAGGGATAGGAGTTATTACGCTATGGATATGCTATGATACATCAAAACATTATTGAAATGTTCAAAATGATTTAATTTCATTTCCCCGTTACCGAGTATACATGTACATGTATACAGGTATAGATCCCAATTAAATTGGTTGTTGGTAATGAAGCATACCTGATGTCCTGATAAATAGGTGCAATTTTATCCTGAGTAATGCTTTTTTCAACTTTGTTTCTTACATAATCGTGCTTCTTAACACCAATAATTTCTATCTCTCAGTTTTTCATTCATTACTGTTCTAATTGGTTATTATTGGCATTGTTTACAAGAGCGAACAATTAAACACCGGATATCTAAAACGCTGTGTAAAAGTAAATCAATATTGTAAAATCCAGATTTTGAATTAATGCGATACTCTGATCACTTCTATGCCACTTTTAAGAAGGATAGATGCTCTTAAATATTTTAAAAGAAGATTTTTTTGTTTAATTTATGCGAAAGCAGAAAATTTGTTTTAATTGGAAGAAGCACACTGTAGAGTTTAAAATTTGGTTTGAATAAATACATTTTATTATTAGCGAGCACAGCGAGTCCATAGACAACGTTTACGAATGGAGGAAATTCGAATAGAAATCTGTTCATTGTTCAAAGAATTTTTTATCCTGCCACGTGAAAAAATTCTAAAATCCCAATAATCTTTTACAGTGCATAGCAACATGGTGGAAAGAAAAAAAGCATTTCCAATGGAGTCCTCCATGTCATTTTGTTTGAAAAGTATGAGAGGACACCAATGAACCCCCTTCATATTTTTTTTAGATTTTTAAATCTTCAAAATAAGTCTGTACCTGCGCAGTTCGACCTGTTCTGAGTGATTAAAAAGGCATTGTCCTGTTCTTGTATGCATACTTTTCAAACAAAATGACATGTAGGACTTCATATTTATTGCTTTTCTATCTTTTGGCAACATTTTTGACCAGTTTCGGGCAGACACAAGCCAGTTCAAGAATTGTTTACATTCTTATCCTCAAATGTAGAAGATGGCCGCACATCCCCCTTAAAAACACATATGCTTACTTAAAAAAAACATCATTCCCTCCCACGAATTTTCCCGACACAGTTCTACGCTAATTACCAAATTTACGAAAATTCGAACCAAGTGCACATTGATTCTATGGATTTCTTTGGCGTCAGTTAATCGGACCAACAGTTACCCGTTTTCATCGGACCAGCAGTTTCCTCTTAATATGGTTTCCAACTCCATGCTCTCACGAGAACCAGCAAGATAAATATAAATAATGACCATGTAAATATACTGCTAACAAAATATATTCACGGATATATAACACTCAACCTCTAACCTCGGTATTCTTTCAATCAAAATACAATCGAGTGACGTCACATTGGTTTGAACATTGATCCTCGACCCACACTGCAATTCCAAGCATTGCATATGGCGTTCTATCGTTCTCGCGAGAATCAAAGTAAAACTTTTAAGCGCCAGAAAAAATGTATAATTTCAAAAAAGTCATGCTTTTTAGGTAAATAAAACAATATACCATTCGTAGTTTTAATACTCAGGGGAGTTTTTAGAGAGTCAGACGACACAAAAGCGACGTGAACTCTGACGTCACAACCACTTTAAATAAGGGAAAATACCTATAATGACTTTAACTGAACTATGATCTACTGGAATGACCAAAATCCTCTCAAAATCTTTCAAAAGCTAACGAATGAGGACATTTCTTAAGAGAAAGGAAACAAACTTGCACTCATTTGAATGAATGCTCATATTTATTTCATTGCCTATATTTACGGTAATATCTGCATATTTCGGTTATTAGTAACCCTTGATTCTCAGGGGAGTCTTACCAGACACCACTATACATGGAAAAGTGAACTGACGTCATAATGACCTTAAAAAGGAAACAACTCTTACTGTACATTATTTTACAATCTTTATTATTCAACGACATTGTATCCGAGATTAAACTATATATAGTTCTACTCATAAATCAATAAACAAAATCTTATATACTGTAGCGTAAAATTATAACTTAGGAATTTACTGAAAAAGAAGGTATATTGTATTTTATTTTGTATTCAAATTTATTTTCGTTGCTCTTTTTTAAAATTAATTTACCATAATTATTTAGTATTTAATCATGTGCTGCGCTCGCCCTAGCGGTTGCACCGCAAAAAAAAATTATTTATATTATCTACACAATAGTGTTTTCACAACAGGCGTTAATAATTTCTTTATCCCTGCTTGTTGTTTTATTCTATTTTCTTGGCAAATTGTTCGGAACATTGTTATACTTTGACAGAAAATGTCATCTGGATTCTGCTCTGCTATCATGACGTCACAATGTCTAGAATGAACACGGAGAGGATTTATATAGGCAATGCCTTATATCCCATGCGTTAATGTGATGCATAATAAAACATTGTTTAAAAATTAAAAAGAAATGAATATGCTTAATAATTAAATAGATAGGCGGATCAAACTATGCACGTTTCTAACAATCTGATCGCGTATCCAGTGATTCTGAATGTGAAACTTTGATCGTGTTATTGGCTTTGGGATATAAACGGCCACATCAAAAAATTTGATGTTAATTCGTGTATATATAATGGTGCATGAAATATCTTTATTCAGTTTTTTTTTTAATTCTGTTGATGCATCCAAGCTATTATTCAACGTTATATAACATATGTACCTGTGTGTATTGAATTAGATTTTATGATGCGATATTAATGAAAATAAAACCCAATCTTTTGTTCAAAAATTTCAAATGGATAAAATCTTTTAAATAGATGTATCTTATAGAAAAGAAATATAAGACAATCCTGTTAAAAAAGAAATTGATTCAAATTAACAAAATGTTAGAAATATTAGTTTAGAAATTATTCTGTTTTGCACAAATATAAATGCTATGATTCACTAGTGACTCTAATAGAGTCGATGAGCCTTAAGCGTCTTTGTGCAGTCTTACTAACATTTAGCCACGTGCTATAATTTCCAGAAAGAGCAGTTTGAGTTTCACTTTATTCTTTACAATAATAATATGCAATAAACATTTCAACTTACCTAGAATGTATGATATGAACCATTGCCATTTGTAGATATCTACTGTTAGCAAACAACTTGTATTTCTACATCAACAACATCAACATGTGGATACATGTACTTAGAGGGGTATGGAATTTCAACCAGTGGTTCAACTTTCATCACTTTCCAGGTGAAAACATGTAGTGCCGCCTATATTATTTTAAGTTCCCCAAAGAATAAGCAACTAATCGAAATCGTCATACGATGATGGAATAACACATATTCGTGCATTTGGCTCACTCCACAAAGACTGTGCTCCACAACCACTCTTGGGGCGGTTTTGGATTGTAAAGCATATCGCTCTTTTACTGTGTATTGGGGAGACGGGCAAATCATTGTAAAGAAAGGAAATACCACGGCCAAGAAATCTAACATCTTTCTTAGCCTTCCTTTGAATTATAATTTTGATGACGTAAATGTAGGAATATCTACTGGTTTTGGGTGTTCTGGAAGATGGATGTTTGAAGGTATATGTATTTTTTAATGATAAACTGACAGAACGAAATATAGTCTGTGTTTTGAATACTCTTAGCTCTCAATGATATCCATTGTCTTGAATTGCAAACACGTAGATGAACCGGCCAGTGGGACAAGAACAACAACTGGTCTGATGTTCGTTGCTTTTTCCTTCAATCAATTAAAAAATGTTTGTATTTTGTAAACTCTTGAAATAATCCATCCAGATCCATGCCTAAATTTTATGATGTCATTGATAGATACAATTATATACATTATACACCTTCAGGAACCCCTTACAAACAAATAAATTAGTACGTATATTTTGATGCTGGGTTGATATTTTAAAGTTACATTTCCTGTAATTGGAAACAAAACAACTTTATTTAACAGAAAAAAACCCTGAATTGTTTTCCCTGGAAAATAATAGATATGATGAGTACATCCATACCACATTCATAAATGAAATGTTTACATGTATATATGTTGTAGATATGTTAATAACAAAAGTTTGTAGAATATTAAATCTTATAGTAGTGCCATACATGTTTTTAAAATGATATAAAATGTCATAATTCAAATTGATTAGATTTATATAATGAAGTGTTGAATAAAAATAAAATATGTATTGCACCTTTATTATATTTTATATAATAGTTGCAGCGGTGGTCATTATTTGAATTATTGTTGGGTATTCATGAGCTTGAAAAACTGCAATAAAACTTGTATGTAAAATAAATCAATCTTCTTACAAATGTTTTGTTCTTGCTATAGATAAAAAAAACTAGTTGTAATTATGTCCATCAAACTCCAGGATAGATATCCTTGCTAACGAATGTCAAGCTATTGCTATGTGAAGAATATATCAAACCTGTAAGAATAGTGTATTTTGTCTACAAAAAATTAATTGATGATTTATATCCGATAGTGTCAACTATATCCGACTTGAGAACGTACTCACTTTTTTGTGTTTTTAAAAAAATAATTTTTAGCAATACAACATACATACACATGTAGAAATGTCTAAGTATAACAAAATATGAAGGAAGTACTTTCTGTACTTTAACGACTATATTTACAAACATTTACTTTATCTTGAGGACGCCGTTGTTTTAGTTAGCATTTTTTTTTATTATAATGGACAAAACATACACGATACATAAAATGACAATTCAATGTTTATTTTAGATTTTAAACTAACTATATACATCCTACTTCTTAGATGTGTAATAAATTTATCCACAGACAGGAAACAGTTCATCCTATGTAATTGAGCTGTCACCATTGTTAGCTAGAGTTTTTTTTGTCTTAAGTGACATGCTATATATTATTGTATCGAGTGTAGTACAAGTATAAGTAATTTTCCATATGACATCAAATTTATAAAGGGTGGTGACAAAAGTGAGTAAATTGGCAGCCATTTTGGATTCTGATTGTAAACAAATCAGGGTAATAAAAAAAACTACTTTCCTTTCTGCTGAGTTTTATTTTGTCCTAATATTTTGTAATATGGCCTTTTGATCTATCTGATAACTAACTGTAGTCGACGGGGAATTGAGGAAGACAAGTTCTATATGTACATTAAATGGATTGATAGCCAGGCATGCTGAAGTACTGCTTTCAGATCATCAACTGTGTCAATGTTCATCGTATGTCTTTTTACTTGATTTTTTAAAAAGCAACCAGATATTTTCGATTTTATTTATATCCAGAGACTGAGCAGGCTTTAGTCATCCTTGAGGCATGAGGTGGTACATTGTCATCCTGAAACATGTATGGCTTATGTGTGAATTATTTGGCTTTGACTGGCCACAGGTTCTCATCTAATACGTTGATGTATTTCTCACTATCCATAGTTCTATCTATGAAAGTCAATAACCCCTGACCATGATAGGTAATACAACCCCACACCATCACTTTTCAATGACCAATGCATTTGGGAAGGTACTTCTCTCGTTTCGTTCTCCAGACTTTAACAACCCCACAACCACTAACAGTTACTGCCGCCATTTCGTCACTAAATATGATCTTACTCCAGTTTTCAGCTACTGTCCATGTTAACTTACTCCTGGCCCACGAGACACGACGGACTCTATTTATTTGTCGAACGTCCAATTTCTTGGCGATAGCTCGCTTTCTTAGGTACTATTTATGAATGGATCGCTGGATTGTCCTTTTTGACACAAATACATGATAAAAAGTGTTAAATTCATTAGTGATATCTACCAGCGTTGATATACGATTCCCTCGAATGATTCGATTTAGAGTCCGGCAACTTCGATCGTCCATCTTTTCAGGTCGTCCTGATCAGAGTCGATTTTCAATGGCGCCGCTTTCATGATACCGCTTCAAAAATCTACAGATAGTAACTGGACTTATTTTCAACACTTTAGATTTTTCACTGTTTGAAACCGCTGTCAAATAGCTAAAAATAATTGTTTTCGTGTTATCTGTAATTTTCTGTCGTTTGGTATCTATTGTAAACTAATGGCGGTCGAAAGCAGAAGCAGACGTTTGAACCTCTGAACACAGAAGAGCTGGCACAGTCGTACCCAAACTCATTCTTATGCATGTCAACAATAATATTTGACGGTATGTATGTATCGAGAACTTTATTTTTACAAACTCGACAATAAGAATCAGAATTCAAAATGGCGGAAATTTACTCATTTTTGTCACTATGCTGTATATTTGCATATCCATTGTCTTTTCCCACTGTGAGTCCACACCGAGGAGTGCATATATTTTTCTATAATCGCAACTGCACTCTGTATCCGCAATTGCCTCACAGACTTTAAGGTAGCGAATTTTCAACAATTACAAAATGATTTTTACTTGTAAATATGGTGAATATATTTAATAACAAAAATAATCATGTAGTATTCATATAAATTATATAAAGTTTAAAATATTATACAAGGTATTTTAGTTTTATTCCTATTTATATTTAATCAATTACAAATGTTGTTTATTATTGTATGATAAAAATATACCGAAATAAGACAAATGTGTTTGATTTTTATATTTATTTGTACAAATTCAATGTACAAGGAAAGATAACTCTTCCTAACTATACCATGATTTATGTACAATATCTTTGGCGTACTATGACGTCATCAAGGTGTGGCGGTATATACTTTTCCATGACGTTATAACATATCATTCATTCTGTTAACAAATATAATCTTGGCAAATATGTTTTCGTTCCTGTAAATTTTTACGAATGAAAAACGATTATATGCATGTAAGGAAAGTTGATTTACTGCGTTATCTTTTATCCCCCCCTGAGACTTAGCATTATTTCATTGGTCCAAGAGCATAAAGAGTTGGCATTTAAGCTAACTTGAGATTAGCTAAGCTGTATTTATTCAAGACATATTAAGCTGATTTCAGCCAAACTTGATACAAAATATCCTTAGGCCAAGTAAATTGAAGTCAAGAGGCCACGCATCTTTTTAGGGGGATAAAAAGTGTTCACAAACACTTATTTGCTAGAAAAGAGGTAAATTGTGTTGAATCATTGGATAGTGTTTTTTATAAAAGTGGTTATTTACGTGTGGGGGGAATTTACACGAGGTACGCGGTAAGCATAAAAGAGCGTAATATACCCCCGCGCGTATGGTAAAATATCAAAACTTGCGTGGGGTAAAACACACAGACGCGTTTTAATACCATGGCATATTGTTTGACTTTAAAAAAAAACCATGTGCTTTACCACCAGCCTAAATAGCGAATTTTACAGTATGTATTCAAGTTTGTTGAAATCATGACACGTGATTATATACAAGTATAAAATACACATCTAAATCTTAATGCACTTTCTGACCCAAAAATAAATAGACACCTAACGGATCTTACCACAGTTCATCTTGCACACTCTCTAGTGTTTGTGGTGACTAAGTGACCAAGAGGAAGGAAACAGTTAATAATGATAAGTATATATACTATCATATAGTCAATGACCAGAGTAAATCTCTGTAAGGTTTTGCAACTTATTGCCAAAATGAAACTGACAATGAAATTTTATATTGTGATTTTTATCATGTATCTATCAGGTAATGCTTGATTTTGACAATTATTTTGTAAGTGTCAGTTTATGATTTTGGAATGAAATCGCATATCTCTAATTTAAGTCCTTTTTTATATGTAAACACGTATCATTGTTATTTGCAGATACCGACTGCAACCGTACAACACGTATTTGTACGACAACAAAATATGGATACATGTACTTAGACCAGTATGGAATTTCAACCAGTGGTTCAACATTCATTACTTTCCAGGTACAAGCATGTAGCGACGCCCATATAGCCCTAAAATCCCAAACGAAAGAACAACCGATCGAAATTGTCGTAGGTGGATGGAGAAATACACAATCTTGTATACGAATCACCCCAAAAGACAATTGCTCTGTAACAGCCCTCGGAGCGGTGTTAAATTGTGCAGAAAATCGTCCCTTTACTGTGTATTGGGGTGACGGTCAAATACTTGTAAAGAAAGGAAAGAGAACGGCCGAGAAGTCAAACATATTTCTTAGCCTTCCTTTGAAGTCTAACATTTCTGATATAAATGTAGGAATATCAACCGGATATGGGTTTTCTGGAAAATGGATGCTTGAAGGTAAGTGTTCGCAGAATATACGATTCACGAATATTTCCAATCTTCAACGGCTCATGTGAGCAATGGATTGCTAATAAACACATTAACTATTATACAATACAATAAGTTCAAAGACTGCGTCACAGTACTTTTGACAAAATTGAAATGTAAATCATTAAATGAATTTGTTATAAACAGTCATAGACGATTTGGACAAAAGCTCAGAGGTGAAAAAGTTTGCAAAAGTCCATAGGTAAAATTCAATAGGCATTTAAGGGATTTAAAAGACACAACAGTGATGGCATTGAAAGAGCGTCAGCATTTTAAAAACTCACAATGTTAACGGGAATAAGTTAAGTGTACGTAAATTATAAAAAGAGCAAACTAGTATTGTGATTTCATCGAAATTTGTTTAATACAAATTTTCGTGGATTTCCTTGGTGAGTCGAAAGTTAATGGCAATAGAAATGCAATATACGATAAAGTATTGTACAGAAAGAAACATTTGCCACGGATATAGTATCCTTAACCGTTAATCCATGAAAATAAGGACCATAATATCTTTGAAACCATAGTTGCTGCAGCTCAATCAAATTTCGCAGTAGGACACGCTTACTTTAAGAATGATTACTGCATTGATTTAAGAAAAAAAATAAATTCTTTGAGTATTATGAAATAATAATTTTGCCGAGAGGCATATTAATAGATTTTATTACACCCCGATCATAATATTTCATAACAGTATGCAAAGAATTTTCAGAATCTGTAAGATTAGATATGAAATTATTGACATTTCGATTTCATTTCGATTACTTATAAAAATCCTGCTTGCGCCCCATAACTCTGAGGTTTGCGACATTGATGAAATTTATTGAACCATACTTTACGATTTTAGTTCGTTGTATTATCAGATACAAAGACACTGGAAAATGTAAATATATAACTCTAAAATCATTGAAAAGTTTTATTTGCTATAGGCAGATATTAAAGGATCTTATTTCACGATATATTTGACTCAGTCCCATTCTTATGGTGAGTGGGGCGAGAGCGGAAGGAAATACTAGATAAGAATAAGTATTTGCACATTACGTAAAAATATTAATGAGCTTAGAACAGCCTTGTAGATCTTACTAAATTTTTGCCACGTGTTATATATTTAAAAAAAAAATGAGTTCTTGTTTCACTTTATACAATAATAATATGCAAAAAAATTTCAACATACTGAGTATATATAATATGAACCATTGCCATTTGTAGATGTCTACTGTTTGCAAACATCCTGTATTTCTACATCAACAACATATGAATACATGTACTTAGACGGTTTTGGCATTTCAACCAGTGGTTCAACTTTCATCACTTTCCAGGTACAAGCATGTAGCGACGCTCATATAGCTTTACGTTCCCCAAAGAAAGAACAGCCAATCGAAATCATCATAAGTGGATGGAATAACACACAGTCGTGCATACGGCTCACTCCACAAGGACTGTGCTCCACAACAACTCTTGGGGCTGTTTTGGATTGTAAAGCATATCGCTCTTTTACTGTGTATTGGGGAGACGGGCAAATAATTGTAAAGAAAGGAAATACCACGGCCGAGAAATCTGACATCTTTCTTAGCCTTCCTTTGAATTATTATCTTGATGATGTAAACGTAGGGATATCTACTGGCTATGGGTTTTCTGGAAGATGGATAATTGAGGGTATTTATATTATTCAACAATACGCTACCTGAATAGAAAAATGTGTTTTAAGTATTCTAATTTCCAATTAATATTCATTGTCTTGAGTTTAGATGAACCGGCCAGTTTGACAAGTAGAACAACAGAAGGTTCGATGTTCGTTGCTCCATCTACTGTAGTGATAAGTACATTAGGTAAATAATTATCGAATTTCGTAAAGTCCTTGCCTAAGTTTTAAGTTAATATTTTAAGTTACATTTTCTGTAATAGAAGAGAAAGCAGGCTTACTTAAATAAAATCTGACTCTCTGGGAAATAATCAATATGGTGATTACATCCATACCATACGCAAATACGAAACGTAAACATATTTGTTGATTTATTAAAAATGATGGTTTGGAGGATACTAAACCTTATAGCAAGACTAAGAAATATTTTTCACAAGAAATGAAATGATGCACAAAATTCAAATTGATTAAAAGATAGCATGGAGTGTTTAGAGTAAAATTTTGCTTTTTTTTTTTAATTTTATATGATAGTTGGAGCGGTGTTTATTTTCGGAACAATTTTTGGTGTATGCATGGGCTTGAAAAGTTGCGAGAAATCTGGTATGTAAAATACATCAATATTCTTACAGATTTTTTTTTATTCTTCCCATGATTCATAAAGTAATTATATGTATCAAACTCAAGGCTATATGTCTCTGCTTACGAATCTAATAATAAATACTGCATGTATTACTATGTGTCGAAAATATCAAACCCGTATGAATAGTGTATTTTGTCTACAAATGATTTATGATGATTTATATAGGGTAAAATGTTTTAACAAGAGCATCGCAAAGTGGAGCATCCCTTTGGTACATGCAATATTGTGCGGAATATGCATTATTTGAAATGAGACTAAATTCTTTTGTGGAAAATCAGCTAGGACGACGTATACTATGCATTTATACATAAAACTTCGTTATAACACTTGACGTTATATCTTTTTCTCATAATAAAAAAATATATACCCCATATCTAATAATACACAAGGTACATCTTGGATTTATTGCATACTGTCACATCAGGTGAAATGTTTGCTTAGAATTCATCAGTAAAATTATTTCGCGAACATCAACGTCTTCTGATCGGTCCTTTACGATCTAAGCTTACAAACGATTCATCCAAAACGGTGCTTTACACCTGTCATTTATAAAAATCAACCTTCGATCGGCATCCACTGCCTTAGATATGCGATAAAGGGCTAAAGGGTGGACGGAAGTTGTCACATTTATGCAAATGACATTTCCCTGTATTGTGTGTTTGTGTCAATATTTCAAAATATATGCATTTATAAAAACATGATTATGTAAACTTTATGTAATAAAAGTTATTATTGCCAGTATATATTATCCACTTACACCAGTTTAACTTGTATGTTGATCGAATTCAAAATCGACGCCTTTTGAATATTCGTATCAGTGCTATATTTGGAGGGGATTGCCAAACGTATGACGCAATTATGTCAACTTGTAACCTTTTATCGCACATCTAAGGCAGTAAATGTCGATCGAGGGGTTAGTTTTAAAAATGACAGGTGTAATGCACCGTTTCGGTTGAATCGGTTGTAATCTCAGATCTTGGAGGACCGACCAGAAGACGGCAATTTTCGCAAAACAATTTTACAGATGAGTTTTAAGCAAACATTTCACCTGATGTCACAGTTTGAAATAAATCCAAGATGGCGGCGATTGCTACATTGTGCGTTATTAGATAGGGGTATATATTTTTATGATGAGAAAAATAGATAACGTCAGGTGCCTGTGGTTTTATTGTTGTGGCTAATCGTTATTTGATTAGTTGTCTTGTTTCTTAATGTAATTATTAGTATATACATAAAGAATGAAAAAAAGGTTAACACGTTATAACGATCAGAGTTAATATGATGACACAAGTATTTACTTTCATGTAACTTCAATGAATTAATAATATATCTTTTTTTTTTATCCCTATCATCAAACTCTTTGGTGAATACATGTATATTGAGGTGAGGGAGATTACATTGACGTGATTGTACAGTTCCCAGTTTAAAGTTTATTAAATTAGCTACATTTAGCTTCATTAAGCATAAGCGATTCGTGTAAGCAAATTTATATCTTATATACATAAAACGTAGCTGAAGATCTAGCGATATGTAGTCTAGTTTGATGAAACATGTGGAGTTGGCATGTCCTATGTCAAACCAAAGTAACAGATCTGCAGCTATTACTCTGAAACAATTTTCCGGCGATATGTGTTAGCGATGATGGTCAAAGTCTCTTCTGAATCTTGGACTACTTCCTTTCTTAGTAAATCGGAAACTTTTTCCCGAAATTCGACTGCTTGTTTGGATAAAAATAGGATGGTTCAATCTTCTGTCCGCTTCAACTTTTAACTTTGGACATTCTTCTAACACTCCATTACTACAAAACGTTTGTTTTTCACCTTTACAAGGTCTAAATTCCAAAAATATCAAGTTGCTAATTTGAACTGTTTACTTTCACTATATTTTCGTAGCAATGAAACCGGAAGTCAGTGTTGTCAAAGCGTACATGAAATTGATTACTAAATTATTGTTATTTGAACGATATTTCAAATAAATATTTAACCAATTGATTCAAAAAATCAAAAGGGTTCGTCCTTTAACCATGCCAAGAAAGTGTACGAACTTTGATTAACATTCATGAGAGAGTTTTGTTTGAATCTTGCCCACAAGTTGAACATACATACATACATACCTAAATACATACATACATATACACACACACACAATCGCACAACAGCGATACTATATTCCCGTGGCGACATGTTGCGCGAGGAGATAATTAAGTCTGACTAAAAAAACGTAGTCACAGGACTATATATATCCTACTTCCAAGATGTGTAATAAATTTATCTACCTACCGGAAACAATTGTTTGTATGTATGAGATGTCGCCATCGTAATGTAGCGTGTGTTGTCGTAAATGACATGTGATTTATTATTGTCTGGAGTGTAGTAAATCGTCTAAAATGGCTTTAGAAAAGCTAAAACAATACCAACAATTTTTTAATGGTGTTATAACTTTAACGTTTAGACTTCCGGGTTATACAATTTGTAAAGATTAACACGCAAAATATTTGCTATACTAAAAAACACTCATTTTTACTTCACGAATTTACAAAGTTCTCGTACCAATCTTTTAGTCTCTGAAATGTTTTCTTGATTTCTGATTGCAATAAAATATTATAGTGGAGCTAATCCTCCTTACCGTATGTATGATGCTGCCTTTTAAGTTTTGGCTTAAATAATCATTTTTCCATAGAATTTCAAAAATATATCTTAATACATCGAATCTGTCATAATGCTTGTAAATGCTTCTATTCGCGGGTCATTTGTATATTTATTTTTAGTTTCATGATGTATAGTTAATAACATCATATTCCTACAATTGATATGTAATTGAAAACATTTTTCTGTTATTTTGCATATTAAATTTCAGCAAAATCACCAAATTCTCAACCTGAATGTTGTACCAATGCAACGTTTGAACCGGAAAGGGAACACAGATTGGGAATATTGAGCGACCACCTGTACGATTCAATACCAGACACCAGTGTCCATACATATCAGGCTCTTTGTTAACAATATGGTAAATGGAACATCATGGCAAAAAAAATGACAACAGCGTTACAATCCCTGCAAATCCAGTAATTTCCAAATTATAGTTTCAACAGTCCGCCATTACAGGAATCCGACTTTCAAATTCAGAATATAGTTCCTCAGTATCACAGTATCTGTATAAGTAAACAACATGACAAGCATAGATTGACATTGGTTATTGAAAAGTTATAATTTTGCACTCAATAAAGGTCAAACCGTTATTTGCAAGATTCCACATTTTTTTGCTACTGAATCATAGTAGGTTATAATACAAAACAGACAAATATAAACCGTTAAAACAACTGCAGCTTTCTCAATTTCAAAACTAGAAGATTTTATTATTTGTTTTCTGTATAAGTCAATTATTAGAAATAATGTAAGGTAAAAACAATCTCATACCTAATCAAATATTTTGTTTAGTGAGGGAAGAATGAAAAGTGCACGATAAAGGATGGGATTAAAAAGCATAAAAACATGTATGATATTCATAAAATCATTTATCTATGTGTGGTAGAAAAAAATGTATGAAATATCTTTAAATTAGTCAGCAATCGATTGACATAAAAAGAAGGATTCGAATTTTTATTCATTGGGTCTAATGTCTTTTTTGCTTACTAGACAGAATAGGGAATATCTAGTAAACAAAATTATACAGTTTCATTAGGTTTTAGCGAAATTAGCTCGTGTTATCAATAGAGATTATGAATGTAAGTTTAAACACTTTGTTCCTTCCAAATATGTTAACAGAACAAGATATACAAGAAGTTGAGTATACCCTACCTGAAGCAATGAAGAGAACAACGTTTCCCATATAGTCTGTATTGGCTTAATAAAATTGTTATCATCAACAAATTCTAGACAATTGTATGCTTTCTGTTTAACATAAATATTAATATTTACAGTACCAATTTGCAGATTCTACATTTGAATTGTTCTTAAAATATATTTCGTTAAAGTAATTTTTAATCATTTTTATTATAGATTTATTTATATCGAATCTAGAACTCCTATTAATCTATTATATATTTACAAAAGGGTCCCGTTTTTTTGATACATGTAATTGTTATACTATAAAGTCATTCATTCTTTGGTTATGTTTTTGAAGCGCACTAACAGTTAGCTGCATAACCAAGCCCCTTTTTCTCAATTGTGATGGTGTTCGAATTTAATGGTAATTACCTTCGTTTTATTTCTGCGTTTACACTCAACATTTACCCAGGCAGTATTGTTTTGTGTCATTTGATGATATTATTGAAAAAAAAACTTCTATAAATAATCATAACGAACAAAAATGCAAAATGCTAGAGTCCCACAATGTCAATAAACCTGTAAACGAGATTGTTTTAAATATGTTGTACTAATAGAAAAAATAACACAAAGTATATGTTTATATTATTATACCTCTTGTTTACTTAATAAATTTCCCGAGCCTTGGCGAGGGGAAAAGACCACGCAACGAGTTGGATAAAAATCATTTACCATCCTAAATAATGAGAAGTTCTTTTTATCACATGTTTTACCACTTCTTTTGTTTTACCTCAATCGTTTCCGTAAAAAAATAATTGTGAGCCGCACAACACTTTTACTCCAAGACGTCAACAACTTTACGCATGGAAAAAAGTTCCTTAAATATTAATAAACAAACATTGTATTTTCGAACATATTTTTATATATTCATGAAAAAATAAATAAAACAACATTAAATGAATGATACACATTTACAACTCCACACTTTTCAAATGAATGCTTTTTTTTCCCTTTTTTACTCTATGTCAATCAACCGCCTAAACCTACGTAATGTTTAATTATGACGTCAGGTTTGGTAAGAATACAGAGTGTAATATCAAAAAATTATTACATGAGTGATATCCACCGCATATTGAGATAAACATGTGATAAATAGTTATTATCAACATAAGTCATAATTGCAATGTTTTCTATAATTTATGATTAAATGGTAAAAAAAATCATTATCAAAAATGACGGAATGCATAATTTTGGGGGGATTCGTTATTATATTTTGGTAGTCAAAGCTTACTTTGGTTGATTGCAAGTAAAATCGTTTCTACAATCTAGCAAGTTTTCTCGTTTATTGTTTTATGCTCCGATAGTCACCGATGCTGTTACAGTAGTTCTGTCAATTTATTGTGTCTGCTTAAAGAGTACTGAACTGCGAGGAAAAGTAACTGAATTGCAGAGTTATGACATTCAGTCACCTTTAAGTTAAAGACATGGGACAATGTTAATTAATTACTTTTAAGGTAGACCCAGTGTTTAAAAAAATTGCATCAAACCAAACTTTTTTTTAATTTGAACAGTTAAAACAACTCATAAACTTACTAAAGAGACCAAGACATCTATACCTTTGCACGTTTGTTTTCCTTTAGTGAGCTTTAGCTTACAAGGTCCTGAAATTCAACAGCCAATGAAGCAAGATCTCATAATTTATTAAACTATCCGCCAAAATAGCAAAAATACATAGTTTATCTGAATTGACCAACTAGTTTTTCTTTAATAGTATCTTAAACATGTATACCCCCATATTGTTTTATTTAATTTTACAAGTTGTTTTTTGCAAACATTGGAAAAAAAATGAAATGTAGGAAATAGACATAATCTAAAAAGTATATACATGTACACATTCAAACTGTATTATAAATATTAAAATTGTGGTCTTAGGTGGCAAAACCATAGAAACAAGTGCAGAAGTACCCACTCCCCCCTTTCCACCAAATGTGTTTTTACATATTCATGTTTGTCCTATCCCTTTGAAAAATGAAAAAAAAAATGACAATAACAAACCTTCAACCATCTCAAAAATCCATAAAACGAAATACAAATTCAAAGCAGAGCAACACGGACCTCCAAAAAGATAGAGGTAGGATCAGGTGCCTAGGAGGAGTGAGCATCCTCTGCTGACCGGTCGCAACCGCCGTTTGCTCCTTGTCACAATTGGGCATGTCATAATCGAGGTAAATGTCAAAATCGGGAAAATGTCATGATAGGGAAAAAGCGAAACGTTGATGATCTGGTTCTTTGTGATGGTCAAAAGACAAACCTTGAGCAAACACGGGCCTCCATTACATTGGAGGTAGGATCAGGTGCCTAGGAGGAGTGAGCATCCTCTGCTGACCGGTCACACCCGCAGTGTGCTCTTTGTCGTAATCGGGAAAAAACGGTAAAGTCCGTACACAATTAGGTGAAAAATTATGGTCTAACAATTAGTATGAAAAACGTCAGTCAGCAAGCGACCCAGTGGATGATTGTATTTGCTGACAAGGTCGTTGTATCGACCATAGAACTTACGAAAAGATGACTTCAAACGAGCCTGTTGATAGTCCTGTTTTATCAACTTGTTTGTCAGTAGCTTGCCTCGCCTTAGAAACTGTTCATACGAAGAGCATGCCCTTGCGTATCGAATTAACTGAGAGAAAAAAAGACGATATGCAGGTGATGAAGGTATATTGCTACATAAGTAAGGAAAGTTGACTATAGAAAAATTGAAGTCATCGCGTTTATCATAAAGTTTTGTTGTTAAGATACCATCAATGTCCATTTTCAGTAGAATATCCATATATGAAACAGATGACGCAGACTCTGTAGTATCTTTTATTTCAAGTTCACTGGGATATATCGAGTCGACGTAAGTATGGAAACAAGAATTGTTAATTGATAATACGTCGTCGATATACCTGAATGTTGAGTTGAAGGCCACAGCGAGTGATTATGAGCGATACATTTGTACTGAAGCCACCGAGCCATACTTAAACAATACTATAAATCAAATACATGTCATCTTAAATGATCATTGACTTGTCCAAAACTATAATCAGAAATTCGCGCTGTGTAAAAATAGAACCGGACACGAAAGCCACTAGGTCTACCTTTATAGACACGTAAAAATATAATATTATTGGGCTTCATTTATTATATATGTCATGTGTCGATATGTTGTTTGCAATTTGATCTTGAATCAGTAGAAATGTTTAGAACTCTAATAAATCATAATCAGACAAGACAAAGAAGATCCATCATTCTCTATGTCAATGATCAAGAAAAGCAATCAAATCAAAGCATGTCAATATTACAAGTTCGGCATGCTTTAAGACCTAAAACGTCAGAGAGAATAGAAAAAACCCCAAAACTTAATTGATCATAAAATACTGTTTAATGACTGTGCGATTTGGCTAAATAACCACAACATGTACACAAGATTTTGAAAAATTTGGACGGTTTCTTGGGTTTCTAATTTCTTGGCTTGACGTACATTGCAATTTTGTTATTAGTAAATAAAGGCGGTTGGTAATGAAGCTTGATGAAAGAAATCATGTTTCAAAATTCAGAAGTCTATATCCTACTTTCATTTACTCGATCTTGACTATAACTTACTTAAACGTAACCTGGTAAGTACCATTTCATATTATTTCTAGCTTCGCGGGTAGGCTATGGCAAATCTGAATTTAATGATCCTTGAAGTTATGGTCATTTAAACATTGTTTATTTAAGAGGATAACGATGCTGAATATTAGTAAGAAGTGGATTGGTTCAATTATTAATCACCTGTGTGCTTCAGAATCGAGTCGCTTATGAAGCTATCGTACTATGGTATCACGTGAAAATTATAAATAGATCCCGATTCTGCCCTAACAAAAATTCAAAACGTATTGGAGAAGCGACATAGTTAAAAATGACAGATTTCTTTAATAAGATATGACATCTTGCTGCTTATTGTGACCTCGTACTGATCGGAACATTGTTTATTCAATCGATCGCTGAGAATTGCCTTATCCATCCCGCTTGATATTCGCATATTATGGTATCAACAAATTAACTTTGAATAATATTTTTCCAAATCTGATTTTTGACCAAAATATACTTTTTTAAGTAACGGATTCTTTTATATAATCTGATTGTAAACTTTTCCATTATATAGCAACGAAGAAAAAAATGTTCAGTCAATGATAGGAGACAGTTTACGTTTTACATCCAATATTTATCATTTTTCGATCGAATGGTTAAAAAATGTCCCATTTTTGTTCTACGTGCTTATGACATACTAGTACGCATAAAAATTTGGCAATGACATACTTACGACGCATAAAATGACTCAGCCTTAACATATAAAAGTATTTATTGAAAATCTGCGCATATGTATCAGCTTACGGAAGATATCATTTTCTTTTTAAGGGTTCCTTGTTAGTTTAGCTGCCCAGATTGAAGTTTTACACAATCGATTGGACATTTTCCTTGTTAAAGTTAATGTGTAGTTACACTACGTGAAAATAATTTCGTTTACCAAAGTATATCTCGCTTCAACAGTTGTCAATTTATAATCTGTTTACCACCACGCTAATGTTTTCCAGGACATAATGAGGTTATTAACTGTTATTTCGTTTGTGTTTCTGCTGGATTATATTGATTGCTTTGGTATGTATAATGATGATGCATTTATTCCAGACACATTTTGTTCTACTTTAAAATGAAAAGTATTTTTCAAAATGATTAAGGACACACGAGACTTTCCTCAATTTTATATATATTTTCCTTGATATATTATTTCTTATTTATCAACATTTAAACGTTTAAATGTTAATTCCCAAAATATTCAGGGTACATTTACAGCTATTTTTGGAGCTAGAATATTCAGAATTTTCCCTACAATAGCATGAAAAATAGAACTGAATATTTGGAGCTAGAATATTCAGAATTTTCCTTACAATAGCATGAAAAATACAACTGAATATCTATTAATAAAGTCAAAGTATATATTTTCAATTGAACACTAAATATCTAAATAAAAAAAAAGTATCATATAACATGAAAATATGATTATAGAATTAATTAGTGGAAATCTTCACGTTGTGGAGATTGGAAAAAAAAAAGAAAATAATGGAAGATACGTCGCGTCTGACCTTAAGAATACAAATGATCATTGTATTAGTAGTTCAACTAAATACATGTAAATTTCATTGGTGTTTTTACCCAGTATAAACAACAGTTTTATAGCTTGGAACTAAACAAGTTGGTTTATATGATATTATTGAATGGGTGCGTCGTATGCATATTATGGAATATATTGCGCCACTGTTGATTGCATCATGTTACTGCGACTTATGTTATAGAAATTCCAGATATCTGAGAAAACTAAGGGACAAATATCTTTTATACATGTATTAATCTCTTTTCTTGGTTATTTCTAAATCAGATCATATTCATTTATATACAAGTAATGTTCTGTAAAAATATAATTAATGACATAAGCCATTTCCTTTCGTTTGATATTATGATCAGAGGTTCATATTTTAAAATATTGTTAGCTTGCATGGTTAGAAGTCAAACTTAAATTTACCTTTAGAATGCAAGTGTAGTATAAACGAATTGCCATATATAATATATAATGCTTTTTAAACCCGGTGAATAAGTATTGTTATGGCTGCAGAATTCATGGTACAATATCGGTTTCTAATCGAGCACACTTTGTTCTACAAACCGCAAAGCAAATGTGAATGTTTTAACCTCAATACCTAATGCACGTTTTTTTCAACATACACTACGTTATATTTAATTTGATACTTTGTGTACATATACAAAGCAATGCAAATTTCAGATAACATTTACGTCTAAGCGTTATTTATATCAATACACATATCATATATAATGTAATCTATATCCAGAAATGCCATAAATTCAAGTAATAAGAGTTTATGGTCCCAAATATCATACTTTAAAGTTTAAGGCAGCTCTGATGGTTAATTAGTTGACCATCCAGCCTTCATAATGTAATGTAATATGTCTAACAGGTTATACCAAAAACTAATGATTTGTGATTTACTCGCAGAAAACTTATGTAGAAGAAGTTCAACATCTCTTCTACTGAGTTCAACGTACACAAATCACGTTGCAACTTTAGCAAATGACGGTAATCTGGACACGACGGCATCCTACTGTTCGCATACCGACATAAACAAAGACATTGCTTGGTTACAAGTGGATTTTGGAGAATCGTACAGCATAACAAACGTGACAATATATTATAGAAAAGAGGGTGAGTTATTCAATGAATATTAAACTGAGCTTTTACACTGTCAAACACACGGAGACAACGCATTAAATAACACAGTCAGTGCATGCTAAAATGCATTACATTGTTGTCGTATGTAACAATGTTATTTTTAATGACAAATAATATGTTGTTCAATTATATATTTTTTCCCTTTAAGATGTGTGTTTTATTTTTTTCGTTTTTTGTGATTCTTTTTAAAGTGGTTAGATGTTATTGTCGAAAAAAGTTATATAATTAAGGTAATGAAGGTATGCATTATTTAATTAAGATGATGCCAGTGTGTATTATTCAATTAAGGTGATAACGGTATGCAGCCAATAAGGTTTAGACAATTTTATCTTGATGTCTCCAACTCATCAGCCACACAGTCAAGTACGATACGTAGAGTACGCTGTTATACTGACAAAACAACCGCCCCAGGCGTACCTTCAAATATCTTAGGCATACCGTGTAAACATACAGCAAGATACGTCATTGTGGAGACCACGTACGACGCCCCCGATGATGGGTCATACACAGGAGCCATGTTGGAAATATGTGAAATAGAGGTTTATGGTAAAAATGTTTATTTCTTATGATCAGCTTCATTCTTGTTTTCAGTTTTTATTGTTTTTTATTTTGATAAATATATTTGGACTCCCATCGTGCTGAATCTTATTCAATCAAATCACAGATAAACAAAAGTTCTTATAATTTCTATCATGGAGACAAGCGCGACATTATAGTATCATAGACCTAGAAGTGCATCAGTATACATGTATGATACATGTACACGTTTTAGACTTGGTGAGACATCAGCCATAATCTGGAGCTGTATTGACTTTAAGACTGAGATAAATCTGTTTCGAGGGGTTCTATTGGCCAATAGTTAAAATTCGTAAATTGCGTATGAAAACATTATTAAGGTATTCCGTTTTCAACGGAAGACATTGTACTGTAACTTTTTAGTTTAACTTTTTTTGTGAACACATACAGAACAAGAAATGTGCAAAATATCAGGGGGTTTTTACTTGACACCATTGAAAAAAGGGCTGACCCCTTAAATTTGGAGCCTAAAGCCATTAAAAGTCTTTGCTTTATAACTAAAAAATGGTTAATATTTGATATACCTGTTGCAGAAAATGTTGTTTATTATGATGTTATCAATGTCGTTATAAAATTATTTTGTACCGGTATTGCGCAGTATGAGTGTAAAAACTTGTTTTGAATTTTGATTTCTTATAAAAGTTTATTCATCTTACATTGATTAAAACTAAAGAGTGTTTAAGAAATATAAAAGCAATACAATTCTCAATCTGAAACACAGACATATATCAATGGTGGGTATGTAAGTCTAAAAATATAATACTTATGTAATACTTTTAAATCATTATACTGAAAGCATTTCAAATCTACATGCACTTGGGTTGACATATTTAAATGACATATATCAATCATTATGGTGTGTTTGTAAGTCTAAAATGTTTTAAAAACTGTAGAAATAATGTTTTAGATCAACAAAAGAAAAGATTAAACCTTTTAATGATGAAATCTGTTTTATCTTCATCATTGAAAAACGATTGATATATTTGTGTGGTAGTAGTTGTTGTAGTAGTCATTACAAAGGGTGTTCCTTGCTATCTTGTCGATGTCATGAAATTGTTGTATTGTTTATAATAAAACACTTATTAAACTGCAAACCTTTTAAACTCAACACTACCACGGATATTTGTGTATACATTTACATAATCCATCCTTTGCAAATGGTCTGGGAGATCCCGCGCGAGTAGACAAGAGATCCGAGGCAGCCAAATAGACAAGCCAGACTTCGTCTGCTTTGACCATCACATGTGCATGATATTGATTAAATACAATACAACGCCGAACTTTTGACCGTTTCATGTAAAATCGACTAGCCTTTCAACTTAAGATTAATAAATTTACCAATGACCATTCTCGTTGATTACTACTGAGACATTAATGCATTCACACGACAGACGTCCACAATTTTTAGACGATATTCACACCCTGCTTAATCAACCTTAGAATTCATGAATTAATGTTCGGCTTACACAAAGTCTTGAAGTGAATAAAGTATTATAACTGTTCTTATAAGTTGTACAAAAATGAGAGAAAGTGAGAAAGAGAGAGAGAAAGAAAGAGAGAGAAAGCCAGAGAGAGAGAGAGAGAGACAGAGAGAGAGAGAGAGAGAGAGAGAGAGAGAGAGAGAGAGAGAGAGAGAGAGAGAGAGAGAGAGAGAAGAGGAGAGAACAAAATCGAATTTGAATGCATTAATTTAACAGGATGCAAAAAATAAAAGATTTTTTTTTAAAAACACTCTCCAAGCGTTTATTGTAAGGAAGTTTAAAACCAAAGGTCCGTGTTGCAATGATACATGTATGGGGGAGGTGCTCGCACAAAAAACAAACTATCTAATCAATGTCCAGAATTTAAAGATTCATAGATTACTTAAGGTATATTCACGTGGATTTTTAAACAGATTCTGTTTAGATTCAGTCCGTTAAAGAGATATGTTACGGAAGCATGATCGCTTTTAGTGTTTTTTTTCTATATGGTCGTTCGAATCATTGTAGAAGCAAACTCATTGCAAATACTGTTTATATCTTTTATTTTCATGGGAACATAATTATGTGAATTTTAAACAAAATTTGTTGATATTCGAAAAGTAAAAGATTTGTTGAAAAAAACCCAAATAATTATTGATTAGATTCGGGCAGTAGTAGATCGAGTAGAGGTCATATGTTTGAAAATGCAACAAATCCGTAGTTTGCGGAGATTTTCATTCGTGCGAACTTTACGAGTCGAACTTGTGCGTATCCGTTGCACGCGCAATCGAATGGTTGTTATATTTTTTTCACAAAATCATTTTGATGTGTGTGTATGTTTTCTGATCAGCGCTTTTACTTCTCCCGCAAAATGAGCGAACGGAGATCACATTATCAATGTACAACACGGGATCAACTACATGCGTACAATTTTTAAAATGTTTACAACTTTTAACTAAACAAAATCAAATAAAGTCATTGAGTCCGATGACTTTAATGATGGGTTAGGGTTAGGATTAGCCACCCATCCACCCCCTCTAGATCCGCGCATGGACGTCAAATAGTACTAAACATCGCAGAAAAGTTTAAAAATTATTAAAATATGTCCAGGACCAGTGTACAAGCTACATTTACCTAGATAAATTGTGACCACATTTTTTTCAAAGCAGATTATTACTGGCATTTGATACTTTCCTAAAACACAAATGCAGCATTATTCGTTATGTATTAGAAGACAATGCAAAAATGTATTATTATAAATATGGCATTTGCTGTTAAGCAGTTGCTAATAAATTCGATCTTCATACATGTATTTCGCACACATTTTCATCCATAAGTTCGCTGTCAAATGTATTAAGAAGAGAAACCACGTGTTTTTCCGTAATTGAATTATTACTGGATTGGAATTGCTGTCTTCTTCAATAAGGGGTTGATGCATGCTGTCCATTTACTCATTTATAAGCACTAGTATATAACATCATGACTGTTATCATATTGACAATCCTTTTTCGACACGAATCTGCATTAGAAGACCTCCACGTTGCTTTTTTGATGTTCGTTCGGCAGGCAGGTCGACGTCAAAATCGAAATTGTAAGACTGGTTAAATTAACATTTGTTTTCTTAGAATTTTTATTACAACTACATCTATATAGAAGAATACTTATAAGGTTATAACAAGGTTATAGACCCAACCGACAGTGTGGTATTAATTATGTAAAGCTTCGTGTTTCGTAAATTGAATAACTAAATAAACAGCAAGTTAATAAATTCAACATGATATGAACTTTGTTGGACATGTGATCAAATCGTGTGAATCTCAAAGGACTTCTAAAAGGATTTGATGACTTACGAACCAAATGCATGATCATATCCCGGTGAACGTTTAAAATAATGCTGTTAATTACTTATTTTTAACGTTTGGGAATGGCAAATCATCCAGTATAACATTACCGCGTTTTTATGTTTACAGTTAAGCAACTTTCAGACGATAAGTGCGAGCGGTAACCAATGTGACCTCATTAAAACGTTCATGCAAAATTGAACACTTAACTATTCTATAGGTTCATATGATGAGACACATTTACTTAGATAAATATTGTTGACTGAAAAGCACTGTATATGTATGAAGGGGGTAGAATACTTCATGTCTGAAAATGTGGGTTCGATCTTTCGATTTTCTATTTATTTGTTTCTGATAAATCTTAACTTTTATACGTTTTCCCTTACAATTCAGCTGGGCACAAATGATATCATAATGTTTCCGTTACCTTTTCTTTCTTTGTTATAAATGTATAAATAACTAAAGTTATATGTACAGTAAACATATTAAGGATACAAACAACTTTTTGGAATGTACACTAAACCAAAGTTCTAGGTGTTCACCCAATGTAATGTATTAATTATATGAATTAACGCATTCGTTTGCTTTGCCGTCGGTGTGACTAATTACCATCTAACCCTCAAGATGTTAGTAACGGTGAAGCGATGATGGCCTCTGGTTGCAACCGGAGAGCAGGATCGTTGAAGGATATCATAGAAACTTTCGGTTGAGTTTTCCCCAGAGATTTTTGATTGTTGTTAGTTGTCGATGGAAATGACGATAGACTTTTAGCATTGCAAAATTATGTTAAAAAAGCTTTTTATATGTATTGCAAAATATCTAAACAATATAAAGTACGACATGAACAGTAGATTAAAGAACAACCCGTTTCGTAAGAACAATTTAGACACCAACATTCCAACGGCCCTTAATGGTTATCCTGCACATTTTAAGTGTTGTCTATTTAGACTATTTGGAAATTTTACTTAAGATTAATATCAATCGTAAAAAGTTGCCATTAATATGCTGCAAGTGCTGGAACACGTCATTGTTTTGTTTTCAGGTTTCGTGACGGGAAATTAATTTTAATCAGTATTGTTTTATTCCATCTGTAATATTGTTGAGAAGATGAATCGGCTACGAAATGTTCAAAATTTTCATATTATTTAATGTCATGATTTTCGAGTTATTTCATTTATCAAAATGAGCACTTAGAGATTTTTGTAGATGCATTGGCTAGGACAATTAAATCCGATTTGCTTTTGGTTTTTGGCCTTATTGTACTTTAAAAGATTGCTTTATAAAAGGAAATAAACTATTGAATATGTTTAATACAAAAAGAAATCCAGAAAGAACAGTTCATTTATATATAATCTCAATGTTTTTAGTTTTGAAAGAAAATTGGTTGAAGATTAAAAAATTGATGAGCTTCTTTCAGGTTGTGAGAGAGGCAAATATGGTGAACAGTGTATGCCATGTGAAGGATGTGAAACATGCGATATTAACAACGGGCAATGTGGTAAGCTCAAATATAAATTAATAGAAGCTGTTAGTTAGTTGATAAAATATAACATTGGTCGCATACATGCGTGACGGAAGCGATATGATAACCAGAAGTGTAGGTTTTTCCCAGTCCAAACTACCCACCCTCTTCTTCCATCAAGTCTTTATGTGATAAATGATGTGTATTGAATGATGAAACAATTAATATATATTTATTAATAAATAAATTTAATTTCATTTTTATTCTTTGATATAAACTAAAAAATGATATTTTAAATTGGTCTTTGGAGAATGATACTCTTTAAACGTGTCAATATGTAAGAACCGCTTGTTGAATATACAAATAAGAGAGTGGTTTATTTTTCTGTCAAAAAACACAGTTATACATGTATAAGGATATATTTGTTATGGTTTGGTTTGAATTTATTTTACAGTTTATCCATATAATATTACGAAACACACAACAAATATTGGACCATCACAGCATGAACAAATAGATGGTAGCTCCCCTAATCTAATGTTTTATTAATTATTATCATGATAACTGTTAAGATTTTCTTATTTTATTTGGAGGGGTGGGGGGGGGGGTTAAGATGGATGTTGGGAAACAAACTAAACAACTCTGAACACAGAGTCTGTATTTGTAATTTATACTTTAGGCAGTTAAATGTATTTTGAAATAACAACTCAAAAATGTATGCTTTTAGTGTAAATAGTTATATCGCATAATATAGATGAATGTACACCTGGACGGTATGGACAGCATTGTACAAGTATTTGTGGACATTGTATGAATGGCAAGCCATGTCAACATGAAACAGGAGTTTGTGATCTAGGATGTGATCCGGGATACCAAACACCTTACTGTGTAGAAGGTCATTAATACTATCAAAATATTCTAAAATAAATTGTGTTATGTATTATTTTATGACCCGGGCAGAACAATTTGAAATGCGCCCTACTTTAAGATGCTAAGCAGAGTTATACTTTTAAAAATAGTTTTTTATCTCTACTTTTAAATGTTATAAATTTAGGTCGTTGCTCGTAAATAGTGCAATAGATTTTTTTCTCATTAATGTTTCGTTATTTAAGTTAGGTATATTATCATACAATTGACAAACAGAAACGATTTTATTTAAATCTTTCTTTAAATGAAGAAAATATAAATATATTTTTTAATTTCATTCAGTTTAATACCTCCAAAGTAATTATTGCAAACACCATTTTGAGATCTAGAATGGGTTTGTTTGTTTTTGTTATACTCAATAAAAAAAAATTAACACTTTCATTCTAAAAAAGGATGAAGACTTTCGCGCGGTATAATCAAAGTTGCATAACATTTGTCAACTCCATTTCTACTGTTCGTTGACATTTCCACAATATATCCATTGTATGAACTTCAGAAAAATTATGACATCACTCTTAAATGATAACGATTTCACAGCATGTGCAAGTGGTGTGTATGGACAGAATTGTAGCCTATCTTGTGGCGAATGCTTGGAGAACGAACAATGTCATCATATCAACGGAACATGTTTGAACGGTTGTGAAAGAGGTTACCAAGGTTTTAATTGCACAGAAGGTCAGCACTTATTACACTTCACAACTTGTTTAATACAATTCTTCTGCAATTCCTTGTTCACTAAAATAGTTCAGTTTGTTATTAATACATCATTTTGATACATATTTTGTTTAAACATTTTGTTTCAGTAATGTAAAGATTGCAATTTCGGAGAGAATTGTTAGAAAAGATACAATTCAACCTGTAAAAGTCCTTTTTTACAAATAAAGATATATATTTAAAGTTGATCGTAAAAGTCAACATAAGATGGTTTGATCACGTGTTACCTTTGAATTAATAATACCCGTATTGTTATATTATTGCTGGTCTATTTCATTTTTTAAAGTTAAAGTTGACATTTAACATTAAGAAACACAACCACAATAGTAAAAAAAGGAAATAGATATTAATTAATACACACTCTGTTTGCTAAATTGACAAGTATGCACTGCTGGATATTATGGAGAGAACTGCAGCAGCATTTGTGGACACTGTCTTCGTAACTCGGCATGTGATCATGCTACTGGAGTTTGTGAACGGGGATGCGAGCCCGGATATCAGGGGGAAAATTGCACAGAAGGTACAGATGTAACAATAAGGTAGAGGCAAATGCGAAAGAAACTCAGAATGAAAAAGTATATTGGAGGATTAATGAAATTTTTATTTGAAGCGTCGTAATGTTTTTTAATAGAAAAAGTATGAATGGATTTGAAATTAACGATCGTGCCAAAGCAAATATTCAAGACATTAATGTAGAAAAAATCTAAGTGCATCCTTTTCATCTGTTTAAAAGCAGTAGATTTCTCCAGCCTTGATTTTTTAAGGAGAAATCCATGTTTTCTTTCTTTTTTTCAATTTGAAGACTAATATGTATAAATTCAAATTGAACTAAAATATTGATATTTTGCAAATACTTTTTTTTTATTCTGAAAGATCGAACACAGGCACACTAACAAAACAATAATAGCGACGATTGCTCTCCAATTAAGCATCACATAAAATTTAATGATTTCCATAAATAAAGCAATTTTGTAAAGCAAATTATCACATTCTTCATTCATTTTAACATTTAAAATTGCAGGTATAAAAGCTGTCACATTTACAGTTTATTTTGATACAATTTTTCAAATAGGCAAAAGGGCAATTTAGCACAAAAAAATGTCTATAACGTTTTTGAATAATAGTTCAAACTCACTGAAAATTAGTACATTTGTTACTCATTATACATCCTATCAAATAAATATTGACCTTGTCAAGTAAAATAATTACTTATAGTGTTTGTACACAACTGCATTTGTACGGTTTTATCAGTTTTTCATTGAATTCAGCGATTTCGTCTAACAACTTTTCAAATTGCTGAATATTATTGTCATTTCACTTTACAAAGATTAAAGTGCGTTAAAACAAACTATAAATCCAGACATATTGGCAACACCATGAATCACATTACACTAATATTAAAGCCGATAACGGTAAAATATTTAAGAATGCCTCCGATGACGTCATGCAACAATCAAAAGACCTCAATCTGAAACTCCATTTTTAGAATTGAAATATATTTTACTACTGAATACCGATTAGAATGTGCAGAAATTTGAAAAATAATTTGAGTATTTTTTTACTGTTCATATCTTATATTATATATATATCCATCTGTTTACAACTTATACTTATAGTTTCATGTATAATGTTTACAGCTTGTAATGGTGGAATGTATGGAACAAATTGCAGTTTGACTTGTAGAAATTGTTTCGAGTCTCAGCAATGCCATCATATCAACGGAACATGTATGAATGGTTGTGGAAGAGGTTACCATGGTTTTAACTGCACAAAAGGTCGGCACTCATTATAGAAAAGTATACCTTGTATCATAATATATTTTTGATTCTCATAAAGTAATGGTTTGATTCATATTTTCTTTTAAACTTTGTTCTGTTTCAAGAATGTGAAGATTACTTTTTCGGAGCATAGCAGAGATTTATCCGGTTTTTGTTTCATTCTTTAAGTATAAGTTAATAATTACATGAAGAAACAAGACAACTATCAAACCGAAATAAGAAAATAATGATTAGCCGCAATAATAAAACCACAGGCACCTGACGTTATCTATTTTTCTCATCATAAAAATATATACCCTTATCTAATAATGCACATTGTACCAATCGCCGCCATCTTGGATTTAATTCAAACTGTGACATCAGGTGAAATTTTAGCTTAAAACTCATCTGTAAAATCATTTTGCGAACATTGCCGTCTTCTGGTCGGTCCTCCAAGATCTGAGATTACAACCGATTCAACCAAAACGGTGCATTACACCTGTCATTTTTAAAACTAACCCCTCGATCGGCATTTACTGCCTTAGATGTGCGACAAAAGGTTACAAGTTGGACGGAAGTTGACATAATTGCGTCATACGTTAGGCAACCCCCTCCAAATATAGCACTGATACGAATATTCAAAAGGCGTCGATTTTGAATTCGATCAACATACAGGTTAAACTGGTGTAAGTGGATATTATAAACTGTCAAGAATAACTTTTATTACATGAAGTTTACATAATCATGGTTTTATAAAAGCATATATTTTAAAATATTGACACAAACACACAATGCAGGGAAATGTCATTTGCATAAATGTGACAACTTCCGTCCACCCTTTAGCCCTTCATCGCATAGCTAAGGCAGTGGATGCCGATCGAAGGTTGATTTTTATAAATGACAGGTGTAATGAACCGTTTTGGTTGAATCGGTTGTAAAGTTATATCTTAAAGGACCGATCAGAAGACGGTGATGTTCGCAAAATAACTTTACTGGTGAATTTTAAACAAACATTTCACCTGATGTGACAGTTTGCAATAAATCCAAGATGGCGGCGATGGGTACATTGTGTATTATAAGATAAGGGGTATATATTTTTTATAACAAGAAAAGTATATAACGTCAGGTGCCTGCTGTGAATAAAACAAATAAGTAAATACGGATTAATACTCAAAATATTTGTTCAATTGAAAAGTGTGCACTGCTGGATATTATGGAAAGAAGTGCAGCAGCATTTGTGGACATTGTCTTAATAATTCGACATGTGATCATGTTACTGGAGTTTGTGAACAGGGATGCGAGCCCGGATATCAAGGGGAAAATTGCACAGAAGGTATGTCACACCTAGGTTGATATTAAGAAAATCAGACACTTGGAATTAAACGTACACTGGACGTTTTATGAAACAAAAGTGTGTTTTGTTTTTCCAGAGAGATGATTACATTTGAAATCAAGGATTTTGCCAGAATCCGTATTCTTTGCAAAAACTAATTAAATTAATCTAGAGATATGGAAGTGCGCTGTTTTCATCTCTTAGAAGGCAGTACTATTTCAGCAGAAACATCTTGCTCAATTGAAACACCATTTTATGAAATCAAAATATTTTCATCTAAGAAAATAGTGATTAAATTGTTGAGCAGATTGTTTTTATAACAAGATATCTTGAGTATGTCTACACTGTTTTTATCTTGTAATGTTGTCCCACACAGGTTTTATAGATTGCACATATAGTTTCATTTATAATGTTTACAGGTTGTAATGGTGGAATGTATGGAACAAATTGCAGTTTGACTTGTGGAAACTGTTTCGAGTCTCAGCAATGCCATCATATCAACGGAACATGTATGAATGGTTGTGGAAGAGGTTACCATGGTTTTAACTGCACAAAAGGTCGGCACTCATTATAGAAAAGTATACCTTGTATGATAAAACATTTTTGCTTCTCATAAAGACATCGTTTGATTCATATTTTCTTGTAAACTTTTTTCTGTTTCAAGAATGTGAAGATTACTTTTTCGGAGAGAACTGTGAGAAAAGATGCAATTCAACTTGTAGAAACTGCAATAAAATATCAGGTGAATGTGATTATGGTTGTCATCCAGGATGGAAGGGACATTTCTGCCAGGAAGGTATTGCAATTTTCTTTATAATCAAAAATGTACATATTATTTAATTTAGATCCCTACAGCTAACATGAATATCATGATAACGTGTTGGTTATGATTTAATGAAACCAGTATGGTTGATTATTGTTGGATTCAGAGGTTGAACCTGTGCCATTCAGTTAACCGAATGTTAGGTCTGGAAATGTAAAATCTGAATAGCAGAGATTTTTTACTGGGTTTTGTTTTTTCATTCTTTAAGTATAAGTTAATAATTACATTTAGAAACAAGTCAACTAAGCATATAAAAATTAGCCACAATAATAAAACCACAGGCACCTGACGTTATCTATTTTCCTCATCATCAAAATATATACCCCTATCTAGTAATTCACAATGTACCACTCGCCGCCATCTTGGATTTATTTCAAACTGTGACATCAGGTGAAATTTTAGCTCAAAACTCATCTGTAAAATTATTTTGCGAACATTGCCGTCTTCTGGTCGGTCCTCCAAGATTTAAGATTACAACCGATTCAACCAAATCGGTGCATTACACCTGTCATTTTTAAAAATAACCCCTCGATCGGCATTTACTGCCTTAGATGTGCGACAAAAGGTTACAAGTTGGACGGAAGATGACATAATTGCGTCATACGTTAGGCAATCTCTTCCAAATATAGCACTGATACGAATATTCAAAAGGCGTCGATTTTGAATTCGATCAACATACAGGTTAAACTGGTGTAAGTGGATATTATAAACTGTCAAGAATAACTTTTATTACATAAAGTTTACATAATCATGTTTTTATAAATGCATATGTTTTGAAATATTGACACAAACACACAATGCAGGGAAATGTCATTTGCATAAATGTGACAACTTCCGTCCACCCTTTAGCCCTTCATCGCATAGCTAAGGTAGTGGATGCCGATCGAGGGTTGATTTGTTTATAAATGACAGGTGTAATGCACCGTTTTGGTTGAATGGGTTGTAAAGTTATATCTTAAAGGACCGATCAGAAGACGGTGATGTTCGCAAAATAACTTTACTGATGAATTTTAAACAAATAAACATTTCACCTGATGTGACAGTTTGCAATAAATCCAAGATGACGGCGATGGGTACATTGTGTATTATTAGATATGGGGTATATATTTTTGATAACGAGAAAAGTATATAACGTCAGGTGCCTGCTGTGAATAAAACAAATAAGTAAATACGGATTAATACTCAAAATATTTGTTCAATTGAAAAGTGTGCACTGCTGGATATTATGGAGAGAAGTGCAACAGCATTTGTGGACACTGTCTTAATAATTCGACATGTGATCATGTTACTGGAGTTTGTGAACAGGGATGCGAGTCCGGATATCAAGGGGAAAATTGCACAGAAGGTATGTCACACCTAGGTTGATATTAAGAAAATCAGACACTTGGAATTAAACGTACACTGGACGTTTTATGAAGCAAAAGTGTGTTTTGTTTTTCCATGGAGGTGATTACATTTGAAATCAAGGATTTTGCCAGAATCCGTATTCTTTGCAAAAATAATAAAATTAATCTAGAGATATGGAAGTGCGCTGTTTTCATCTCTTAGAAGGCAGTACTATATCAGCAGAAACATCCTGCTCAATTGAAACACCATTATACGCAGCTAGGTTAAGGACGCCCATTCATTACCGTATGAAATAAATGCTCTAAAAACAGACTTAATTTCAGAAAATGTTTACAAACTCATCCCAATATGGTAATCATAATGTTTATACATCATTATGTTACTATCGATCTCCCTTACATTTTGTACCGGAAAACAGCCACCGAATCAGCTGTGTATCACGTGACACGCTAAAAATATAATAGCTACATATTACTTCATTTATCGCAAAAGTTCAGCGATATACGAATGAAAGATTCAATTGTTGTTTATATCACTTAAAAGAAAATTAATTGCTTAATCTAAAAAGCAACTATAGCAATACCAGCAACATACTTAATTTTTGCATGAATCGTTCAAGTATTAGAAATTTTGTCGATGACCGAGTTAATTCATGTGTCAAAAAACTATTTCCTTTCAAGCCACAACTTGCTCCCAGCATTTTTTACAATCACTGGTATTCAATGAAAATGAAAAAGTCAAACACAATCCTTAAAATTGACGAGGTATCGTTGAACTTTTGCAATTTTAAACAGGTATACACGATTTTATGCAAACGAGCCAATTTTCAAACGCACTGATGATCAGGATCAAGGGCAGATAATCTTACGTTGTGAAGCGCGGAAAATTTAAAGATTGACATCGTTTATCGTTGGTTATTCCTTATCTGCATATTTCATTAACCTTTTGAACCTTTCAATTCGTAAACTAAAAAGGGATATTACCCATTCATTATTTCTTTGTTCAGTTTAAACAGGATAGAGTGATGATTTCCTCAATGCACAGATAACCACATGCGCGGATCTAAGATTTGGGGTGGGGCTGGTTTTTTAAATGTCTTCTCTCTCCATGTAGCTTCAGACAAATTTAAGTGTCTAGATAACAGGCTTAGAACTCTTTTGAAAATGAAATAAAAAGCCAGATCTACCTTTAGAAATTTTTAAAATCCTTTAACCCCCCCCCCCCCCGTTTATTAAATATGTAATTTAATATATTAATATTGTCACATGTTATGAAGTCAGTGTGCCTCTGCCTCGATCAATATAACATTATCTTGCTTATAAGTGCATACCGTAAAGTCAGGATAATTTTTATCATTATAAGATACACAATTCTTTAATATGTCCTTTCAAAGATACCCAGAACCTCATATTTGTCTAGATTTTCATAACTAATTGAATAAAATTGTCATCAAAAAGGCGCATTTGATCTCAAATGAATACAAAATAAATGAAACATAATATATTTTTATTGGAAAACAAAACTCATAATTGTATATTTCTTTAAGCAGCTTTAATTTTCTTTTTTTAAAATGTCTTAACACATTGAAAATACACCAATGCATAATGATGAGCACTTTCTTATTGTTCCATCTCATTTATGCATTATCAGATTTAATTTAAATTATATAGTCTGTAGAACACAGGGAATATGTGGGATGGGGTGACAGGGTAACCTCAAGAGCTGAAACCACAAGAGTCGATTTGTAAAACCCATGTCGCCAGGTGGTAGCAGAAGCCCATGTTTGGCTGAAATTAAAATTTAAAAAATCAATTAGCTGTGTTAACATATGCATAGCAAATACATGAATATTTGTTGAATACACTGACCAATGACGATGCAGTGTAATAAGTATGACCTAACAATATGTGACATGTAAATGGCAGTACAAAAACTAAATTTGCATATCAGGTCATACTATCATAAACACATATCAAATTGAGAGAGAGAGAGAGAGAGAGAGAGAGAGAGAGAGAGAGAGAGAGAGAGAGAGAGAGAGAGAGAGAGAGAATGCTTTACTCATAGTGTGATAGTAAATATTTATTTTCTTTTAATATACTGTATATCTCTTCTCGAGTAATCTTTTACTAAATTATAATTCCATGAGTTTCATGTTTTTTTTTTTAATATCAATGAAATGTCCATAATGTCAAATATAAGCTGAGGTATCTGAGCTCAGAAAGAATTAAACCCTGGACCACATATACATGTATTTGTCTTATCTCAAAATTGTTGGTATACAATGTACATGTGCTTTGCATGAAAACTTTACCTATAGAAATGAATCAATATGTATATTTACATTAAAAGAAAACCTGACTCAAACAAATAACAATGATTCTGCAGAAAAATTAAATCCTCAGAAGACTGTTTTATGAGTATCAGTGAACATTCTATTACCCTAAAATTCTGACCTTGATGTAATATGAAGTTCTTTTCAATTATAAGCTTAAAATCTTCTTTTAACATGTTTAAGTTATTAAAAAAATGAATTGTAGAATAGCATATAAGTTTCACATTGGTTAATCAAAAAAAATAATCTGCTATTGAGAAAATGAATATGTTATTGTATGCATGTACATGTGGATCAAGTAGTGAATAATAATAACAAATCAGGTAGTGAATAATAACTACAAACCATTGCCCCCCTGAATATTATCTAGCCACTATGCTATATGGTCTCAAGCGACTGAGTCTGACCACCACATATGTAATATTTTATGGGTTGGGGTTTATTATTATGAAGTCTGACTGCAGAATACTTAACACATCAAATATATTAATCATATCATTTCAATGCACATACAAACATGTACAAATCTTTCTGAATTTTTGAATTTATAAATAAAGTGAAAGGTAATGTGGTACAAAATTGTTTTATTCAAATTAGGTAAAGAAATCATGATGCAAACATTACTTTGATTACATCGCTCTACACTTTGTACCTTGGGACTCAACCTACCCCTTTCAAATGCAATGTTTACAGTGTTTGCCATATAATTAGATGTTAGTTCAATAGTAAAATAAGAATTCAAAACGGTGTTATAGATATCTATTGTAAGCACAGATCCAGCAAAATGAATTATATCATCTTAGCTTCAACAATTTATTGTTCAATGTGCAAAAAACAATGTTGCACGTGTAATCATCATACAAACATGCATGCACTTTGTTTACAACATTCTACAATTGTGTACCCTGGGAACCCCACCTATTTTAAATGCACTGTTTACAGTGTATGGTGTGTAGTTCAATACACTAAAAGAAATACATGCACAGCAAAATAAGAACAGCGGTGATGTGCAAAACAAACACGTGTAGATACACTGGACTGAACAGAGCAAATGCTTTGAAAAGAAAAGGTAAACACGACATATTCTGTATTGAAACATACCTTTATAATCTCTCAAACGATGGTTGAGCTGCATTATCCACTTTCGGCGTCTTGCAGGCCATGCATCTTATGAAAATGTTGACACACCGTTGTCAGCTGTTCGCAACCAAAACAAGGCGAGTGAAAGCGCTCTCTTGACGCGGATGGTAAGCAAACGACAATGCAGTTTTAAGAAATAAACGCATTTAATCACAGATTTCGATTCAGTATTGTTTAAAATAAAACTAAAAATTATTATTTAAAGCAATCCATCGATAAATTTTAACAGCGATCGCTTCTCTAAATCAAAATTAGGAAATTGATGAAAACATGAATAATGGGCGGAGCTAACGTCTGAAAGGTCACGTGATATTCATGAGCTGAAATCAATGGGAAGCCTTAACCTAGCTGCGTATGAAATCAAAATATTTTCATCTAAGAAAATAGTGATTAAATTGTTGAGCAGATTGTTTTTATAACAAGATATCTTGAGTATGTCTACACTGTTTTTATCTTGTAATGTTGTCCCACACAGATTTTATAGATTGCACATATAGTTTCATTTATAATGTTTACAGGTTGTAATGGTGGAATGTATGGAACAAATTGCAGTTTGACTTGTGGAAACTGTTTCGAGTCTCAGCAATGCCATCATATCAACGGAACATGTATGAATGGTTGTGGAAGAGGTTACCATGGTTTTAACTGCACAAAAGGTCGGCACTCATTATAGAAAAGTATACCTTGTATGATAAAACATTTTTGCTTCTCATAAAGACATCGTTTGATTCATATTTTCTTGTAAACTTTTTTCTGTTTCAAGAATGTGAAGATTACTTTTTCGGAGAGAACTGTGAGAAAAGATGCAATTCAACTTGTAGAAACTGCAATAAAATATCAGGTGAATGTGATTATGGTTGTCATCCAGGATGGAAGGGACATTTCTGTCAGGAAGGTATTGCAATTTTCTTTATAATCAAAAATGTACATATTATTTAATATAGATCCCTACAGTTAACATGAATATCATGATAACGTGTTGGTTATGATTTAATGAAACCAGTATGGTTGATTATTGTTGGATTCAGAGGTTGAACCTGTGCCATTCAGTTAACCGAATGTTAGGTCTGGAAATGTAAAATCTGAATAGCAGAGATTTTTTACTGGGTTTTGTTTTTTTCATTCTTTAAGTATAAGTTAATAATTACATTAAGAAACAAGACAACTAAGCAAATAAAAATTAGCCACAATAATAAAACCACAGGCACCTGACGTTATCTATTTTCCTCATCATCAAAATATATACCCCTATCTAATGATGCACAATATACTAATCGCCGCCATCTTGGATTTTTTTCAATCTGTGACATCAGGTGAAATTTTAGCTTAAAACTCATCTGTAAAGTTATTTTGCGAACATTGCCGTCTTCTGGTCTGTCCTCCAAGATCTAAGATTACAACCGATTCAACCAAAACGGTGCATTACACCTGTCATTTCTAAAAATAACCCCTCGATCGGCATTTACTGCCTTAGATGTGCGACAAAAGGTTACAAGTTGGACGGAAGATGACATAATTGCGTCATACGTTAGGCAATCTCTTCCAAATATAGCACTGATACGAATATTCAAAAGGCGTCGATTTTGAATTCGATCAACATACAGGTTAAACTGGTGTAAGTGGATATTATAAACTGTCAAGAATAACTTTTATTACATAAAGTTTACATAATCATGTTTTTATAAATGCATATGTTTTGAAATATTGACACAAACACACAATGCAGGGAAATGTCATTTGCATAAATGTGACAACTTCCGTCCACCCTTTAGCCCTTCATCGCATAGCTAAGGTAGTGGATCCCGATCGAGGGTTGATTTGTTTATAAATGACAGGTGTAATGCACCGTTTTGGTTGAATGGGTTGTAAAGTTATATCTTAAAGGACCGATCAGAAGACGGTGATGTTCGCAAAATAACTTTACTGATGAATTTTGAACAAACATTTCACCTGATGTGCAAGTTTTCAATTAATCCAAGATGGCGGCAATGGGTACATTGTGTATTATTAGATATGGGGTATATATTTTTTATGACGAGAAAAGTATATAACGTCAGGTGCCTGCTGTGAATAAAACAAATACGTAAATACGGATTAATACTCAAAATATTTGTTCAATTGAAAAGTGTGCACTGCTGGATATTATGGAGAGAAGTGCAACAGCATTTGTGGACACTGTCTTAATAATTCGACATGTGATCATGTTACTGGAGTTTGTGAACAGGGATGCGAGCCCGGATATCAAGGGGAAAATTGCACAGAAGGTATGTCACACCTAGGTTGATATTAAGAAAATCAGACACTTGGAATTAAACGTACACTGGACGTTTTATGAAACAAAAGTGTGTTTTGTTTTTCCAGAGAGATGATTACATTTGAAATCAAGGATTTTGCCAGAATCCGTATTCTTTGCAAAAACTAATAAAATTAATCTAGAGATATGGAAGTGCGCTGTTTTCATCTCTTAGAAGGCAGTACTATTTCAGCAAAAACATCTTGCTCAATTGAAACACCATTATATGAAATCAAAATATTTTCATCTAAGAAAATAGTGATTAAATTGTTGAGCAGATTGTTTTTATAACAAGATATCTTGAGTATGTCTACACTGTTTTTATCTTGTAATGTTGTCCCACACAGGTTTTATAGATTGCACGTATAGTTTCATTTATAATGTTGACAGGTTGTAATGGTGGAATGTATGGAACAAATTGCAGTTTGATTTGTGGAAACTGTTTCGAGTCTCAGCAATGCCATCATATCAACGGAACATGTATGAATGGTTGTGGAAGAGGTTACCATGGTTTTAACTGCACAAAAGGTCGGCACTCATTATAAAAAAGTATACCATGTATGATAAAACATTTTTGCTTCTCATAAAGACATCGTTTGATTCATATTTTCTTGTAAACTTTTTTCTGTTTCAAGAATGTGAAGATTACTTTTTCGGAGAGAACTGTGAGAAAAGATGCAATTCAACTTGTAGAAACTGCAATAAAATATCAGGTGAATGTGATTATGGTTGTCATCCAGGATGGAAAGGACATTTCTGTCAGGAAGGTATTGCAATTTTCTTTATAATCAAAAATGTACATATTATTTAATATAGATCCCTACAGTTAACATGAATATCATGATAACGTGTTGGTTATGATTTAATGAAACCAGTATGGTTGATTATTGTTGGATTCAGAGGTTGAACCTGTGCCATTCAGTTAACCGAATGTTAGGTCTGGAAATGTAAAATCTGAATAGCAGAGATTTTTTACTGGGTTTTGTTTTTTTCATTCTTTAAGTATAAGTTAATAATTACATTAAGAAACAAGACAACTAAGCAAATAAAAATTAGCCACAATAATAAAACCACAGGCACCTGACGTTATCTATTTTCCTCATCATCAAAATATATACCCCTATCTAATGATGCACAATATACTAATCGCCGCTATCTTGGATTTTTTTCAATCTGTGACATCAGGTGAAATTTTAGCTTAAAACTCATCTGTAAAGTTATTTTGCGAACATTGCCGTCTTCTGGTCTGTCCTCCAAGATCTAAGATTACAACCGATTCAACCAAAACGGTGCATTACACCTGTCATTTTTAAAAATAACTCCTCGATCGGCATTTACTGCCTTAGATGTGCGACAAAAGGTTACAAGTTGGACGGAAGATGACATAATTGCGTCATACGTTAGGCAATCTCTTCCAAATATAGCACTGATACGAATATTCAAAAGGCGTCGATTTTGAATTCGATCAACATACAGGTTAAACTGGTGTAAGTGGATATTATAAACTGTCAAGAATAACTTTTATTACATAAAGTTTACATAATCATGTTTTTATAAATGCATATGTTTTGAAATATTGACACAAACACACAATGCAGGGAAATGTCATTTGCATAAATGTGACAACTTCCGTCCACCCTTTAGCCCTTCATCGCATAGCTAAGGTAGTGGATGCCGATCGAGGGTTGATTTGTTTATAAATGACAGGTGTAATGCACCGTTTTGGTTGAATGGGTTGTAAAGTTATATCTTAAAGGACCGATCAGAAGACGGTGATGTTCGCAAAATAACTTTACTGATGAATTTTAAACAAATAAACATTTCACCTGATGTGAGAGTTTGCAATAAATCCAAGATGGCGGCGATGGGTACATTGTGTATTATTAGATATGGGGTATATATTTTTGATAACGAGAAAAGTATATAACGTCAGGTGCCTGCTGTGAATAAAACAAATAAGTAAATACGGATTAATACTCAAAATATTTGTTCAATTGAAAAGTGTGCACTGCTGGATATTATGGAGAGAAGTGCAACAGCATTTGTGGACACTGTCTTAATAATTCGACATGTGATCATGTTACTGGAGTTTGTGAACAGGGATGCGAGCCCGGATATCAAGGGGAAAATTGCACAGAAGGTATGTCACACCTAGGTTGATATTAAGAAAATCAGACACTTGGAATTAAACGTACACTGGACGTTTTATGAAACAAAAGTGTGTTTTGTTTTTCCAGAGAGATGATTACATTTGAAATCAAGGATTTTGCCAGAATCCGTATTCTTTGCAAAAACTAATAAAATTAATCTAGAGATATGGAAGTGCGCTGTTTTCATCTCTTAGAAGGCAGTACTATTTCAGCAAAAACATCTTGCTCAATTGAAACACCATTATATGAAATCGAAATATTTTCATCTAAGAAAATAGTGATTAAATTGTTGAGCAGATTGTTTTTATAACAAGATATCTTGATTATGTCTACACTGTTTTTATCTTGTAATGTTGTCCCACACAGATTTTATAGATTGCACATATAGTTTCATTTATAATGTTTACAGGTTGTAATGGTGGAATGTATGGAACAAATTGCAGTTTGACTTGTGGAAACTGTTTCGAGTCTCAGCAATGCCATCATATCAACGGAACATGTATGAATGGTTGTGGAAGAGGTTACCATGGTTTTAACTGCACAAAAGGTCGGCACTCATTATAGAAAAGTATACCTTGTATGATAAAACATTTTTGCTTCTCATAAAGACATCGTTTGATTCATATTTTCTTGTAAACTTTTTTCTGTTTCAAGAATGTGAAGATTACTTTTTCGGAGAGAACTGTGAGAAAAGATGCAATTCAACTTGTAGAAACTGCAATAAAATATCAGGTGAATGTGATTATGGTTGTCATCCAGGATGGAAAGGACATTTCTGTCAGGAAGGTATTGCAATTTTCTTTATAATCAAAAATGTACATATTATTTAATATAGATCCCTACAGTTAACATGAATATCATGATAACGTGTTGGTTATGATTTAATGAAACCAGTATGGTTGATTATTGTTGGATTCAGAGGTTGAACCTGTGCCATTCAGTTAACCGAATGTTAGGTCTGGAAATGTAAAATCTGAATAGCAGAGATTTTTTACTGGGTTTTGTTTTTTTCATTCTTTAAGTATAAGTTAATAATTACATTAAGAAACAAGACAACTAAGCAAATAAAAATTAGCCACAATAATAAAACCACAGGCACCTGACGTTATCTATTTTCCTCATCATCAAAATATATACCCCTATCTAATGATGCACAATATACTAATCGCCGCCATCTTGGATTTTTTTCAATCTGTGACATCAGGTGAAATTTTAGCTTAAAACTCATCTGTAAAGTTATTTTGCGAACATTGCCGTCTTCTGGTCTGTCCTCCAAGATCTAAGATTACAACCGATTCAACCAAAACGGTGCATTACACCTGTCATTTTTAAAAATAACCCCTCGATCGGCATTTACTGCCTTAGATGTGCGACAAAAGGTTACAAGTTGGACGGAAGATGACATAATTGCGTCATACGTTAGGCAATCTCTTCCAAATATAGCACTGATACGAATATTCAAAAGGCGTCGATTTTGAATTCGATCAACATACAGGTTAAACTGGTGTAAGTGGATATTATAAACTGTCAAGAATAACTTTTATTACATAAAGTTTACATAATCATGTTTTTATAAATGCATATGTTTTGAAATATTGACACAAACACACAATGCAGGGAAATGTCATTTGCATAAATGTGACAACTTCCGTCCACCCTTTAGCCCTTCATCGCATAGCTAAGGTAGTGGATGCCGATCGAGGGTTGATTTGTTTATAAATGACAGGTGTTATGCACCGTTTTGGTTGAATGGGTTGTAAAGTTATATCTTAAAGGACCGATCAGAAGACGGTGATGTTCGCAAAATAACTTTACTGATGAATTTTGAACAAACATTTCACCTGATGTGCAAGTTTTCAATTAATCCAAGATGGCGGCAATGGGTACATTGTGTATTATTAGATATGGGGTATATATTTTTTATGACGAGAAAAGTATATAACGTCAGGTGCCTGCTGTTAATAAAACAAATACGTAAATACGGATTAATACTCAAAATATTTGTTCAATTGAAAAGTGTGCACTGCTGGATATTATGGAGAGAAGTGCAACAGCATTTGTGGACACTGTCTTAATAATTCGACATGTGATCATGTTACTGGAGTTTGTGAACAGGGATGCGAGTCCGGATATCAAGGGGAAAATTGCACAGAAGGTATGTCACACCTAGGTTGATATTAAGAAAATCAGACACTTGGAATTAAACGTACACTGGACGTTTTATGAAACAAAAGTGTGTTTTGTTTTTCCAGAGAGATGATTACATTTGAAATCAAGGATTTTGCCAGAATCCGTATTCTTTGCAAAAACTAATAAATTTAATCTAAAAAATTGGAAGTGCGCTGTTTTCAACTGTTAGAAGGCAGAACTATTTCAGCAAAAACATCTTGCTCAATTGAAACACCATTATATGAAATCAAAATATTTTCATCTAAGAAAATAGTGATTAAATTGTTGAGCAGATTGTTTTTATAACAAGATATCTTGAGTATGTCTACACTGTTTTTATCTTGTAATGTTGTCCCACACAGATTTTATAGATTGCACATATAGTTTCATTTATAATGTTTACAGGTTGTAATGGTGGAATGTATGGAACAAATTGCAGTTTGACTTGTGGAAACTGTTTCGAGTCTCAGCAATGCCATCATATCAACGGAACATGTATGAATGGTTGTGGAAGAGGTTACCATGGTTTTAACTGCACAAAAGGTCGGCACTCATTATAGAAAAGTATACCTTGTATGATAAAACATTTTTGCTTCTCATAAAGACATCGTTTGATTCATATTTTCTTGTAAACTTTTTTCTGTTTCAAGAATGTGAAGATTACTTTTTCGGAGAGAACTGTGAGAAAAGATGCAATTCAACTTGTAGAAACTGCAATAAAATATCAGGTGAATGTGATTATGGTTGTCATCCAGGATGGAAAGGACATTTCTGTCAGGAAGGTATTGCAATTTTCTTTATAATCAAAAATGTACATATTATTTAATATAGATCCCTACAGTTAACATGAATATCATGATAACGTGTTGGTTATGATTTAATGAAACCAGTATGGTTGATTATTGTTGGATTCAGAGGTTGAACCTGTGCCATTCAGTTAACCGAATGTTAGGTCTGGAAATGTAAAATCTGAATAGCAGAGATTTTTTACTGGGTTTTGTTTTTTTCATTCTTTAAGTATAAGTTAATAATTACATTAAGAAACAAGACAACTAAGCAAATAAAAATTAGCCACAATAATAAAACCACAGGCACCTGACGTTATCTATTTTCCTCATCATCAAAATATATACCCCTATCTAATGATGCACAATATACTAATCGCCGCCATCTTGGATTTTTTTCAATCTGTGACATCAGGTGAAATTTTAGCTTAAAACTCATCTGTAAAGTTATTTTGCGAACATTGCCGTCTTCTGGTCTGTCCTCCAAGATCTAAGATTACAACCGATTCAACCAAAACGGTGCATTACACCTGTCATTTTTAAAAATAACCCCTCGATCGGCATTTACTGCCTTAGATGTGCGACAAAAGGTTACAAGTTGGACGGAAGATGACATAATTGCGTCATACGTTAGGCAATCTCTTCCAAATATAGCACTGATACGAATATTCAAAAGGCGTCGATTTTGAATTCGATCAACATACAGGTTAAACTGGTGTAAGTGGATATTATAAACTGTCAAGAATAACTTTTATTACATAAAGTTTACATAATCATGTTTTTATAAATGCATATGTTTTGAAATATTGACACAAACACACAATGCAGGGAAATGTCATTTGCATAAATGTGACAACTTCCGTCCACCCTTTAGCCCTTCATCGCATAGCTAAGGTAGTGGATGCCGATCGAGGGTTGATTTGTTTATAAATGACAGGTGTAATGCACCGTTTTGGTTGAATGGGTTGTAAAGTTATATCTTAAAGGACCGATCAGAAGACGGTGATGTTCGCAAAATAACTTTACTGATGAATTTTAAACAAATAAACATTTCACCTGATGTGAGAGTTTGCAATAAATCCAAGATGGCGGCGATGGGTACATTGTGTATTATTAGATATGGGGTATATATTTTTGATAACGAGAAAAGTATATAACGTCAGGTGCCTGCTGTGAATAAAACAAATAAGTAAATACGGATTAATACTCAAAATATTTGTTCAATTGAAAAGTGTGCACTGCTGGATATTATGGAGAGAAGTGCAACAGCATTTGTGGACACTGTCTTAATAATTCGACATGTGATCATGTTACTGGAGTTTGTGAACAGGGATGCGAGTCCGGATATCAAGGGGAAAATTGCACAGAAGGTATGTCACACCTAGGTTGATATTAAGAAAATCAGACACTTGGAATTAAACGTACACTGGACGTTTTATGAAACAAAAGTGTGTTTTGTTTTTCCAGAGAGATGATTACATTTGAAATCAAGGATTTTGCCAGAATCCGTATTCTTTGCAAAAACTAATAAAATTAATCTAGAGATATGGAAGTGCGCTGTTTTCATCTCTTAGAAGGCAGTACTATTTCAGCAAAAACATCTTGCTCAATTGAAACACCATTATATGAAATCGAAATATTTTCATCTAAGAAAATAGTGATTAAATTGTTGAGCAGATTGTTTTTATAACAAGATATCTTGATTATGTCTACACTGTTTTTATCTTGTAATGTTGTCCCACACAGGTTTTATAGATTGCACATATAGTTTCATTTATAATGTTTACAGGTTGTAATGGTGGAATGTATGGAACAAATTGCAGTTTGACTTGTGGAAACTGTTTCGAGTCTCAGCAATGCCATCATATCAACGGAACATGTATGAATGGTTGTGGAAGAGGTTACCATGGTTTTAACTGCACAAAAGGTCGGCACTCATTATAGAAAAGTATACCTTGTATGATAAAACATTTTTGCTTCTCATAAAGACATCGTTTGATTCATATTTTCTTGTAAACTTTTTTCTGTTTCAAGAATGTGAAGATTACTTTTTCGGAGAGAACTGTGAGAAAAGATGCAATTCAACTTGTAGAAACTGCAATAAAATATCAGGTGAATGTGATTATGGTTGTCATCCAGGATGGAAAGGACATTTCTGTCAGGAAGGTATTGCAATTTTCTTTATAATCAAAAATGTACATATTATTTAATATAGATCCCTACAGTTAACATGAATATCATGATAACGTGTTGGTTATGATTTAATGAAACCAGTATGGTTGATTATTGTTGGATTCAGAGGTTGAACCTGTGCCATTCAGTTAACCGAATGTTAGGTCTGGAAATGTAAAATCTGAATAGCAGAGATTTTTTACTGGGTTTTGTTTTTTTCATTCTTTAAGTATAAGTTAATAATTACATTAAGAAACAAGACAACTAAGCAAATAAAAATTAGCCACAATAATAAAACCACAGGCACCTGACGTTATCTATTTTCCTCATCATCAAAATATATACCCCTATCTAATGATGCACAATATACTAATCGCCGCCATCTTGGATTTTTTTCAATCTGTGACATCAGGTGAAATTTTAGCTTAAAACTCATCTGTAAAGTTATTTTGCGAACATTGCCGTCTTCTGGTCTGTCCTCCAAGATCTAAGATTACAACCGATTCAACCAAAACGGTGCATTACACCTGTCATTTTTAAAAATAACCCCTCGATCGGCATTTACTGCCTTAGATGTGCGACAAAAGGTTACAAGTTGGACGGAAGATGACATAATTGCGTCATACGTTAGGCAATCTCTTCCAAATATAGCACTGATACGAATATTCAAAAGGCGTCGATTTTGAATTCGATCAACATACAGGTTAAACTGGTGTAAGTGGATATTATAAACTGTCAAGAATAACTTTTATTACATAAAGTTTACATAATCATGTTTTTATAAATGCATATGTTTTGAAATATTGACACAAACACACAATGCAGGGAAATGTCATTTGCATAAATGTGACAACTTCCGTCCACCCTTTAGCCCTTCATCGCATAGCTAAGGTAGTGGATCCCGATCGAGGGTTGATTTGTTTATAAATGACAGGTGTAATGCACCGTTTTGGTTGAATGGGTTGTAAAGTTATATCTTAAAGGACCGATCAGAAGACGGTGATGTTCGCAAAATAACTTTACTGATGAATTTTGAACAAACATTTCACCTGATGTGCAAGTTTTCAATTAATCCAAGATGGCGGCAATGGGTACATTGTGTATTATTAGATATGGGGTATATATTTTTTATGACGAGAAAAGTATATAACGTCAGGTGCCTGCTGTGAATAAAACAAATACGTAAATACGGATTAATACTCAAAATATTTGTTCAATTGAAAAGTGTGCACTGCTGGATATTATGGAGAGAAGTGCAACAGCATTTGTGGACACTGTCTTAATAATTCGACATGTGATCATGTTACTGGAGTTTGTGAACAGGGATGCGAGTCCGGATATCAAGGGGAAAATTGCACAGAAGGTATGTCACACCTAGGTTGATATTAAGAAAATCAGACACTTGGAATTAAACGTACACTGGACGTTTTATGAAACAAAAGTGTGTTTTGTTTTTCCAGAGAGATGATTACATTTGAAATCAAGGATTTTGCCAGAATCCGTATTCTTTGCAAAAACTAATAAAATTAATCTAGAGATATGGAAGTGCGCTGTTTTCATCTCTTAGAAGGCAGTACTATTTCAGCAAAAACATCTTGCTCAATTGAAACACCATTATATGAAATCAAAATATTTTCATCTAAGAAAATAGTGATTAAATTGTTGAGCAGATTGTTTTTATAACAAGATATCTTGAGTATGTCTACACTGTTTTTATCTTGTAATGTTGTCCCACACAGGTTTTATAGATTGCACGTATAGTTTCATTTATAATGTTGACAGGTTGTAATGGTGGAATGTATGGAACAAATTGCAGTTTGATTTGTGGAAACTGTTTCGAGTCTCAGCAATGCCATCATATCAACGGAACATGTATGAATGGTTGTGGAAGAGGTTACCATGGTTTTAACTGCACAAAAGGTCGGCACTCATTATAGAAAAGTATACCATGTATGATAAAACATTTTTGCTTCTCATAAAGACATCGTTTGATTCATATTTTCTTGTAAACTTTTTTCTGTTTCAAGAATGTGAAGATTACTTTTTCGGAGAGAACTGTGAGAAAAGATGCAATTCAACTTGTAGAAACTGCAATAAAATATCAGGTGAATGTGATTATGGTTGTCATCCAGGATGGAAAGGACATTTCTGTCAGGAAGGTATTGCAATTTTCTTTATAATCAAAAATGTACATATTATTTAATATAGATCCCTACAGTTAACATGAATATCATGATAACGTGTTGGTTATGATTTAATGAAACCAGTATGGTTGATTATTGTTGGATTCAGAGGTTGAACCTGTGCCATTCAGTTAACCGAATGTTAGGTCTGGAAATGTAAAATCTGAATAGCAGAGATTTTTTACTGGGTTTTGTTTTTTTCATTCTTTAAGTATAAGTTAATAATTACATTAAGAAACAAGACAACTAAGCAAATAAAAATTAGCCACAATAATAAAACCACAGGCACCTGACGTTATCTATTTTCCTCATCATCAAAATATATACCCCTATCTAATGATGCACAATATACTAATCGCCGCTATCTTGGATTTTTTTCAATCTGTGACATCAGGTGAAATTTTAGCTTAAAACTCATCTGTAAAGTTATTTTGCGAACATTGCCGTCTTCTGGTCTGTCCTCCAAGATCTAAGATTACAACCGATTCAACCAAAACGGTGCATTACACCTGTCATTTTTAAAAATAACCCCTCGATCGGCATTTACTGCCTTAGATGTGCGACAAAAGGTTACAAGTTGGACGGAAGATGACATAATTGCGTCATACGTTAGGCAATCTCTTCCAAATATAGCACTGATACGAATATTCAAAAGGCGTCGATTTTGAATTCGATCAACATACAGGTTAAACTGGTGTAAGTGGATATTATAAACTGTCAAGAATAACTTTTATTACATAAAGTTTACATAATCATGTTTTTATAAATGCATATGTTTTGAAATATTGACACAAACACACAATGCAGGGAAATGTCATTTGCATAAATGTGACAACTTCCGTCCACCCTTTAGCCCTTCATCGCATAGCTAAGGTAGTGGATGCCGATCGAGGGTTGATTTGTTTATAAATGACAGGTGTAATGCACCGTTTTGGTTGAATGGGTTGTAAAGTTATATCTTAAAGGACCGATCAGAAGACGGTGATGTTCGCAAAATAACTTTACTGATGAATTTTAAACAAATAAACATTTCACCTGATGTGAGAGTTTGCAATAAATCCAAGATGGCGGCGATGGGTACATTGTGTATTATTAGATATGGGGTATATATTTTTGATAACGAGAAAAGTATATAACGTCAGGTGCCTGCTGTGAATAAAACAAATAAGTAAATACGGATTAATACTCAAAATATTTGTTCAATTGAAAAGTGTGCACTGCTGGATATTATGGAGAGAAGTGCAACAGCATTTGTGGACACTGTCTTAATAATTCGACATGTGATCATGTTACTGGAGTTTGTGAACAGGGATGCGAGCCCGGATATCAAGGGGAAAATTGCACAGAAGGTATGTCACACCTAGGTTGATATTAAGAAAATCAGACACTTGGAATTAAACGTACACTGGACGTTTTATGAAACAAAAGTGTGTTTTGTTTTTCCAGAGAGATGATTACATTTGAAATCAAGGATTTTGCCAGAATCCGTATTCTTTGCAAAAACTAATAAAATTAATCTAGAGATATGGAAGTGCGCTGTTTTCATCTCTTAGAAGGCAGTACTATTTCAGCAAAAACATCTTGCTCAATTGAAACACCATTATATGAAATCGAAATATTTTCATCTAAGAAAATAGTGATTAAATTGTTGAGCAGATTGTTTTTATAACAAGATATCTTGATTATGTCTACACTGTTTTTATCTTGTAATGTTGTCCCACACAGATTTTATAGATTGCACATATAGTTTCATTTATAATGTTTACAGGTTGTAATGGTGGAATGTATGGAACAAATTGCAGTTTGACTTGTGGAAACTGTTTCGAGTCTCAGCAATGCCATCATATCAACGGAACATGTATGAATGGTTGTGGAAGAGGTTACCATGGTTTTAACTGCACAAAAGGTCGGCACTCATTATAGAAAAGTATACCTTGTATGATAAAACATTTTTGCTTCTCATAAAGACATCGTTTGATTCATATTTTCTTGTAAACTTTTTTCTGTTTCAAGAATGTGAAGATTACTTTTTCGGAGAGAACTGTGAGAAAAGATGCAATTCAACTTGTAGAAACTGCAATAAAATATCAGGTGAATGTGATTATGGTTGTCATCCAGGATGGAAAGGACATTTCTGTCAGGAAGGTATTGCAATTTTCTTTATAATCAAAAATGTACATATTATTTAATATAGATCCCTACAGTTAACATGAATATCATGATAACGTGTTGGTTATGATTTAATGAAACCAGTATGGTTGATTATTGTTGGATTCAGAGGTTGAACCTGTGCCATTCAGTTAACCGAATGTTAGGTCTGGAAATGTAAAATCTGAATAGCAGAGATTTTTTACTGGGTTTTGTTTTTTTCATTCTTTAAGTATAAGTTAATAATTACATTAAGAAACAAGACAACTAAGCAAATAAAAATTAGCCACAATAATAAAACCACAGGCACCTGACGTTATCTATTTTCCTCATCATCAAAATATATACCCCTATCTAATGATGCACAATATACTAATCGCCGCCATCTTGGATTTTTTTCAATCTGTGACATCAGGTGAAATTTTAGCTTAAAACTCATCTGTAAAGTTATTTTGCGAACATTGCCGTCTTCTGGTCTGTCCTCCAAGATCTAAGATTACAACCGATTCAACCAAAACGGTGCATTACACCTGTCATTTTTAAAAATAACCCCTCGATCGGCATTTACTGCCTTAGATGTGCGACAAAAGGTTACAAGTTGGACGGAAGATGACATAATTGCGTCATACGTTAGGCAATCTCTTCCAAATATAGCACTGATACGAATATTCAAAAGGCGTCGATTTTGAATTCGATCAACATACAGGTTAAACTGGTGTAAGTGGATATTATAAACTGTCAAGAATAACTTTTATTACATAAAGTTTACATAATCATGTTTTTATAAATGCATATGTTTTGAAATATTGACACAAACACACAATGCAGGGAAATGTCATTTGCATAAATGTGACAACTTCCGTCCACCCTTTAGCCCTTCATCGCATAGCTAAGGTAGTGGATGCCGATCGAGGGTTGATTTGTTTATAAATGACAGGTGTTATGCACCGTTTTGGTTGAATGGGTTGTAAAGTTATATCTTAAAGGACCGATCAGAAGACGGTGATGTTCGCAAAATAACTTTACTGATGAATTTTGAACAAACATTTCACCTGATGTGCAAGTTTTCAATTAATCCAAGATGGCGGCAATGGGTACATTGTGTATTATTAGATATGGGGTATATATTTTTTATGACGAGAAAAGTATATAACGTCAGGTGCCTGCTGTGAATAAAACAAATACGTAAATACGGATTAATACTCAAAATATTTGTTCAATTGAAAAGTGTGCACTGCTGGATATTATGGAGAGAAGTGCAACAGCATTTGTAGACACTGTCTTAATAATTCGACATGTGATCATGTTACTGGAGTTTGTGAACAGGGATGCGAGTCCGGATATCAAGGGGAAAATTGCACAGAAGGTATGTCACACCTAGGTTGATATTAAGAAAATCAGACACTTGGAATTAAACGTACACTGGACGTTTTATGAAACAAAAGTGTGTTTTGTTTTTCCAGAGAGATGATTACATTTGAAATCAAGGATTTTGCCAGAATCCGTATTCTTTGCAAAAACTAATAAATTTAATCTAAAAAATTGGAAGTGCGCTGTTTTCAACTGTTAGAAGGCAGAACTATTTCAGCAAAAACATCTTGCTCAATTGAAACACCATTATATGAAATCAAAATATTTTCATCTAAGAAAATAGTGATTAAATTGTTGAGCAGATTGTTTTTATAACAAGATATCTTGAGTATGTCTACACTGTTTTTATCTTGTAATGTTGTCCCACACAGATTTTATAGATTGCACATATAGTTTCATTTATAATGTTTACAGGTTGTAATGGTGGAATGTATGGAACAAATTGCAGTTTGACTTGTGGAAACTGTTTCGAGTCTCAGCAATGCCATCATATCAACGGAACATGTATGAATGGTTGTGGAAGAGGTTACCATGGTTTTAACTGCACAAAAGGTCGGCACTCATTATAGAAAAGTATACCTTGTATGATAAAACATTTTTGCTTCTCATAAAGACATCGTTTGATTCATATTTTCTTGTAAACTTTTTTCTGTTTCAAGAATGTGAAGATTACTTTTTCGGAGAGAACTGTGAGAAAAGATGCAATTCAACTTGTAGAAACTGCAATAAAATATCAGGTGAATGTGATTATGGTTGTCATCCAGGATGGAAGGGACATTTCTGTCAGGAAGGTATTGCAATTTTCTTTATAATCAAAAATGTACATATTATTTAATATAGATCCCTACAGTTAACATGAATATCATGATAACGTGTTGGTTATGATTTAATGAAACCAGTATGGTTGATTATTGTTGGATTCAGAGGTTGAACCTGTGCCATTCAGTTAACCGAATGTTAGGTCTGGAAATGTAAAATCTGAATAGCAGAGATTTTTTACTGGGTTTTGTTTTTTTCATTCTTTAAGTATAAGTTAATAATTACATTAAGAAACAAGACAACTAAGCAAATAAAAATTAGCCACAATAATAAAACCACAGGCACCTGACGTTATCTATTTTCCTCATCATCAAAATATATACCCCTATCTAATGATGCACAATATACTAATCGCCGCCATCTTGGATTTTTTTCAATCTGTGACATCAGGTGAAATTTTAGCTTAAAACTCATCTGTAAAGTTATTTTGCGAACATTGCCGTCTTCTGGTCTGTCCTCCAAGATCTAAGATTACAACCGATTCAACCAAAACGGTGCATTACACCTGTCATTTCTAAAAATAACCCCTCGATCGGCATTTACTGCCTTAGATGTGCGACAAAAGGTTACAAGTTGGACGGAAGATGACATAATTGCGTCATACGTTAGGCAATCTCTTCCAAATATAGCACTGATACGAATATTCAAAAGGCGTCGATTTTGAATTCGATCAACATACAGGTTAAACTGGTGTAAGTGGATATTATAAACTGTCAAGAATAACTTTTATTACATAAAGTTTACATAATCATGTTTTTATAAATGCATATGTTTTGAAATATTGACACAAACACACAATGCAGGGAAATGTCATTTGCATAAATGTGACAACTTCCGTCCACCCTTTAGCCCTTCATCGCATAGCTAAGGTAGTGGATCCCGATCGAGGGTTGATTTGTTTATAAATGACAGGTGTAATGCACCGTTTTGGTTGAATGGGTTGTAAAGTTATATCTTAAAGGACCGATCAGAAGACGGTGATGTTCGCAAAATAACTTTACTGATGAATTTTAAACAAATAAACATTTCACCTGATGTGAGAGTTTGCAATAAATCCAAGATGGCGGCGATGGGTACATTGTGTATTATTAGATATGGGGTATATATTTTTGATAACGAGAAAAGTATATAACGTCAGGTGCCTGCTGTGAATAAAACAAATAAGTAAATACGGATTAATACTCAAAATATTTGTTCAATTGAAAAGTGTGCACTGCTGGATATTATGGAGAGAAGTGCAACAGCATTTGTGGACACTGTCTTAATAATTCGACATGTGATCATGTTACTGGAGTTTGTGAACAGGGATGCGAGCCCGGATATCAAGGGGAAAATTGCACAGAAGGTATGTCACACCTAGGTTGATATTAAGAAAATCAGACACTTGGAATTAAACGTACACTGGACGTTTTATGAAACAAAAGTGTGTTTTGTTTTTCCAGAGAGATGATTACATTTGAAATCAAGGATTTTGCCAGAATCCGTATTCTTTGCAAAAACTAATAAAATTAATCTAGAGATATGGAAGTGCGCTGTTTTCATCTCTTAGAAGGCAGTACTATTTCAGCAAAAACATCTTGCTCAATTGAAACACCATTATATGAAATCGAAATATTTTCATCTAAGAAAATAGTGATTAAATTGTTGAGCAGATTGTTTTTATAACAAGATATCTTGATTATGTCTACACTGTTTTTATCTTGTAATGTTGTCCCACACAGGTTTTATAGATTGCACATATAGTTTCATTTATAATGTTTACAGGTTGTAATGGTGGAATGTATGGAACAAATTGCAGTTTGACTTGTGGAAACTGTTTCGAGTCTCAGCAATGCCATCATATCAACGGAACATGTATGAATGGTTGTGGAAGAGGTTACCATGGTTTTAACTGCACAAAAGGTCGGCACTCATTATAGAAAAGTATACCTTGTATGATAAAACATTTTTGCTTCTCATAAAGACATCGTTTGATTCATATTTTCTTGTAAACTTTTTTCTGTTTCAAGAATGTGAAGATTACTTTTTCGGAGAGAACTGTGAGAAAAGATGCAATTCAACTTGTAGAAACTGCAATAAAATATCAGGTGAATGTGATTATGGTTGTCATCCAGGATGGAAAGGACATTTCTGTCAGGAAGGTATTGCAATTTTCTTTATAATCAAAAATGTACATATTATTTAATATAGATCCCTACAGTTAACATGAATATCATGATAACGTGTTGGTTATGATTTAATGAAACCAGTATGGTTGATTATTGTTGGATTCAGAGGTTGAACCTGTGCCATTCAGTTAACCGAATGTTAGGTCTGGAAATGTAAAATCTGAATAGCAGAGATTTTTTACTGGGTTTTGTTTTTTTCATTCTTTAAGTATAAGTTAATAATTACATTAAGAAACAAGACAACTAAGCAAATAAAAATTAGCCACAATAATAAAACCACAGGCACCTGACGTTATCTATTTTCCTCATCATCAAAATATATACCCCTATCTAATGATGCACAATATACTAATCGCCGCCATCTTGGATTTTTTTCAATCTGTGACATCAGGTGAAATTTTAGCTTAAAACTCATCTGTAAAGTTATTTTGCGAACATTGCCGTCTTCTGGTCTGTCCTCCAAGATCTAAGATTACAACCGATTCAACCAAAACGGTGCATTACACCTGTCATTTTTAAAAATAACCCCTCGATCGGCATTTACTGCCTTAGATGTGCGACAAAAGGTTACAAGTTGGACGGAAGATGACATAATTGCGTCATACGTTAGGCAATCTCTTCCAAATATAGCACTGATACGAATATTCAAAAGGCGTCGATTTTGAATTCGATCAACATACAGGTTAAACTGGTGTAAGTGGATATTATAAACTGTCAAGAATAACTTTTATTACATAAAGTTTACATAATCATGTTTTTATAAATGCATATGTTTTGAAATATTGACACAAACACACAATGCAGGGAAATGTCATTTGCATAAATGTGACAACTTCCGTCCACCCTTTAGCCCTTCATCGCATAGCTAAGGTAGTGGATCCCGATCGAGGGTTGATTTGTTTATAAATGACAGGTGTAATGCACCGTTTTGGTTGAATGGGTTGTAAAGTTATATCTTAAAGGACCGATCAGAAGACGGTGATGTTCGCAAAATAACTTTACTGATGAATTTTGAACAAACATTTCACCTGATGTGCAAGTTTTCAATTAATCCAAGATGGCGGCAATGGGTACATTGTGTATTATTAGATATGGGGTATATATTTTTTATGACGAGAAAAGTATATAACGTCAGGTGCCTGCTGTGAATAAAACAAATACGTAAATACGGATTAATACTCAAAATATTTGTTCAATTGAAAAGTGTGCACTGCTGGATATTATGGAGAGAAGTGCAACAGCATTTGTGGACACTGTCTTAATAATTCGACATGTGATCATGTTACTGGAGTTTGTGAACAGGGATGCGAGTCCGGATATCAAGGGGAAAATTGCACAGAAGGTATGTCACACCTAGGTTGATATTAAGAAAATCAGACACTTGGAATTAAACGTACACTGGACGTTTTATGAAACAAAAGTGTGTTTTGTTTTTCCAGAGAGATGATTACATTTGAAATCAAGGATTTTGCCAGAATCCGTATTCTTTGCAAAAACTAATAAAATTAATCTAGAGATATGGAAGTGCGCTGTTTTCATCTCTTAGAAGGCAGTACTATTTCAGCAAAAACATCTTGCTCAATTGAAACACCATTATATGAAATCAAAATATTTTCATCTAAGAAAATAGTGATTAAATTGTTGAGCAGATTGTTTTTATAACAAGATATCTTGAGTATGTCTACACTGTTTTTATCTTGTAATGTTGTCCCACACAGGTTTTATAGATTGCACGTATAGTTTCATTTATAATGTTGACAGGTTGTAATGGTGGAATGTATGGAACAAATTGCAGTTTGATTTGTGGAAACTGTTTCGAGTCTCAGCAATGCCATCATATCAACGGAACATGTATGAATGGTTGTGGAAGAGGTTACCATGGTTTTAACTGCACAAAAGGTCGGCACTCATTATAGAAAAGTATACCATGTATGATAAAACATTTTTGCTTCTCATAAAGACATCGTTTGATTCATATTTTCTTGTAAACTTTTTTCTGTTTCAAGAATGTGAAGATTACTTTTTCGGAGAGAACTGTGAGAAAAGATGCAATTCAACTTGTAGAAACTGCAATAAAATATCAGGTGAATGTGATTATGGTTGTCATCCAGGATGGAAAGGACATTTCTGTCAGGAAGGTATTGCAATTTTCTTTATAATCAAAAATGTACATATTATTTAATATAGATCCCTACAGTTAACATGAATATCATGATAACGTGTTGGTTATGATTTAATGAAACCAGTATGGTTGATTATTGTTGGATTCAGAGGTTGAACCTGTGCCATTCAGTTAACCGAATGTTAGGTCTGGAAATGTAAAATCTGAATAGCAGAGATTTTTTACTGGGTTTTGTTTTTTTCATTCTTTAAGTATAAGTTAATAATTACATTAAGAAACAAGACAACTAAGCAAATAAAAATTAGCCACAATAATAAAACCACAGGCACCTGACGTTATCTATTTTCCTCATCATCAAAATATATACCCCTATCTAATGATGCACAATATACTAATCGCCGCTATCTTGGATTTTTTTCAATCTGTGACATCAGGTGAAATTTTAGCTTAAAACTCATCTGTAAAGTTATTTTGCGAACATTGCCGTCTTCTGGTCTGTCCTCCAAGATCTAAGATTACAACCGATTCAACCAAAACGGTGCATTACACCTGTCATTTTTAAAAATAACCCCTCGATCGGCATTTACTGCCTTAGATGTGCGACAAAAGGTTACAAGTTGGACGGAAGATGACATAATTGCGTCATACGTTAGGCAATCTCTTCCAAATATAGCACTGATACGAATATTCAAAAGGCGTCGATTTTGAATTCGATCAACATACAGGTTAAACTGGTGTAAGTGGATATTATAAACTGTCAAGAATAACTTTTATTACATAAAGTTTACATAATCATGTTTTTATAAATGCATATGTTTTGAAATATTGACACAAACACACAATGCAGGGAAATGTCATTTGCATAAATGTGACAACTTCCGTCCACCCTTTAGCCCTTCATCGCATAGCTAAGGTAGTGGATGCCGATCGAGGGTTGATTTGTTTATAAATGACAGGTGTAATGCACCGTTTTGGTTGAATGGGTTGTAAAGTTATATCTTAAAGGACCGATCAGAAGACGGTGATGTTCGCAAAATAACTTTACTGATGAATTTTAAACAAATAAACATTTCACCTGATGTGAGAGTTTGCAATAAATCCAAGATGGCGGCGATGGGTACATTGTGTATTATTAGATATGGGGTATATATTTTTGATAACGAGAAAAGTATATAACGTCAGGTGCCTGCTGTGAATAAAACAAATAAGTAAATACGGATTAATACTCAAAATATTTGTTCAATTGAAAAGTGTGCACTGCTGGATATTATGGAGAGAAGTGCAACAGCATTTGTGGACACTGTCTTAATAATTCGACATGTGATCATGTTACTGGAGTTTGTGAACAGGGATGCGAGCCCGGATATCAAGGGGAAAATTGCACAGAAGGTATGTCACACCTAGGTTGATATTAAGAAAATCAGACACTTGGAATTAAACGTACACTGGACGTTTTATGAAACAAAAGTGTGTTTTGTTTTTCCAGAGAGATGATTACATTTGAAATCAAGGATTTTGCCAGAATCCGTATTCTTTGCAAAAACTAATAAAATTAATCTAGAGATATGGAAGTGCGCTGTTTTCATCTCTTAGAAGGCAGTACTATTTCAGCAAAAACATCTTGCTCAATTGAAACACCATTATATGAAATCGAAATATTTTCATCTAAGAAAATAGTGATTAAATTGTTGAGCAGATTGTTTTTATAACAAGATATCTTGATTATGTCTACACTGTTTTTATCTTGTAATGTTGTCCCACACAGATTTTATAGATTGCACATATAGTTTCATTTATAATGTTTACAGGTTGTAATGGTGGAATGTATGGAACAAATTGCAGTTTGACTTGTGGAAACTGTTTCGAGTCTCAGCAATGCCATCATATCAACGGAACATGTATGAATGGTTGTGGAAGAGGTTACCATGGTTTTAACTGCACAAAAGGTCGGCACTCATTATAGAAAAGTATACCTTGTATGATAAAACATTTTTGCTTCTCATAAAGACATCGTTTGATTCATATTTTCTTGTAAACTTTTTTCTGTTTCAAGAATGTGAAGATTACTTTTTCGGAGAGAACTGTGAGAAAAGATGCAATTCAACTTGTAGAAACTGCAATAAAATATCAGGTGAATGTGATTATGGTTGTCATCCAGGATGGAAAGGACATTTCTGTCAGGAAGGTATTGCAATTTTCTTTATAATCAAAAATGTACATATTATTTAATATAGATCCCTACAGTTAACATGAATATCATGATAACGTGTTGGTTATGATTTAATGAAACCAGTATGGTTGATTATTGTTGGATTCAGAGGTTGAACCTGTGCCATTCAGTTAACCGAATGTTAGGTCTGGAAATGTAAAATCTGAATAGCAGAGATTTTTTACTGGGTTTTGTTTTTTTCATTCTTTAAGTATAAGTTAATAATTACATTAAGAAACAAGACAACTAAGCAAATAAAAATTAGCCACAATAATAAAACCACAGGCACCTGACGTTATCTATTTTCCTCATCATCAAAATATATACCCCTATCTAATGATGCACAATATACTAATCGCCGCCATCTTGGATTTTTTTCAATCTGTGACATCAGGTGAAATTTTAGCTTAAAACTCATCTGTAAAGTTATTTTGCGAACATTGCCGTCTTCTGGTCTGTCCTCCAAGATCTAAGATTACAACCGATTCAACCAAAACGGTGCATTACACCTGTCATTTTTAAAAATAACCCCTCGATCGGCATTTACTGCCTTAGATGTGCGACAAAAGGTTACAAGTTGGACGGAAGATGACATAATTGCGTCATACGTTAGGCAATCTCTTCCAAATATAGCACTGATACGAATATTCAAAAGGCGTCGATTTTGAATTCGATCAACATACAGGTTAAACTGGTGTAAGTGGATATTATAAACTGTCAAGAATAACTTTTATTACATAAAGTTTACATAATCATGTTTTTATAAATGCATATGTTTTGAAATATTGACACAAACACACAATGCAGGGAAATGTCATTTGCATAAATGTGACAACTTCCGTCCACCCTTTAGCCCTTCATCGCATAGCTAAGGTAGTGGATGCCGATCGAGGGTTGATTTGTTTATAAATGACAGGTGTTATGCACCGTTTTGGTTGAATGGGTTGTAAAGTTATATCTTAAAGGACCGATCAGAAGACGGTGATGTTCGCAAAATAACTTTACTGATGAATTTTGAACAAACATTTCACCTGATGTGCAAGTTTTCAATTAATCCAAGATGGCGGCAATGGGTACATTGTGTATTATTAGATATGGGGTATATATTTTTTATGACGAGAAAAGTATATAACGTCAGGTGCCTGCTGTGAATAAAACAAATACGTAAATACGGATTAATACTCAAAATATTTGTTCAATTGAAAAGTGTGCACTGCTGGATATTATGGAGAGAAGTGCAACAGCATTTGTAGACACTGTCTTAATAATTCGACATGTGATCATGTTACTGGAGTTTGTGAACAGGGATGCGAGTCCGGATATCAAGGGGAAAATTGCACAGAAGGTATGTCACACCTAGGTTGATATTAAGAAAATCAGACACTTGGAATTAAACGTACACTGGACGTTTTATGAAACAAAAGTGTGTTTTGTTTTTCCAGAGAGATGATTACATTTGAAATCAAGGATTTTGCCAGAATCCGTATTCTTTGCAAAAACTAATAAATTTAATCTAAAAAATTGGAAGTGCGCTGTTTTCAACTGTTAGAAGGCAGAACTATTTCAGCAAAAACATCTTGCTCAATTGAAACACCATTATATGAAATCAAAATATTTTCATCTAAGAAAATAGTGATTAAATTGTTGAGCAGATTGTTTTTATAACAAGATATCTTGAGTATGTCTACACTGTTTTTATCTTGTAATGTTGTCCCACACAGATTTTATAGATTGCACATATAGTTTCATTTATAATGTTTACAGGTTGTAATGGTGGAATGTATGGAACAAATTGCAGTTTGACTTGTGGAAACTGTTTCGAGTCTCAGCAATGCCATCATATCAACGGAACATGTATGAATGGTTGTGGAAGAGGTTACCATGGTTTTAACTGCACAAAAGGTCGGCACTCATTATAGAAAAGTATACCTTGTATGATAAAACATTTTTGCTTCTCATAAAGACATCGTTTGATTCATATTTTCTTGTAAACTTTTTTCTGTTTCAAGAATGTGAAGATTACTTTTTCGGAGAGAACTGTGAGAAAAGATGCAATTCAACTTGTAGAAACTGCAATAAAATATCAGGTGAATGTGATTATGGTTGTCATCCAGGATGGAAAGGACATTTCTGTCAGGAAGGTATTGCAATTTTCTTTATAATCAAAAATGTACATATTATTTAATATAGATCCCTACAGTTAACATGAATATCATGATAACGTGTTGGTTATGATTTAATGAAACCAGTATGGTTGATTATTGTTGGATTCAGAGGTTGAACCTGTGCCATTCAGTTAACCGAATGTTAGGTCTGGAAATGTAAAATCTGAATAGCAGAGATTTTTTACTGGGTTTTGTTTTTTTCATTCTTTAAGTATAAGTTAATAATTACATTAAGAAACAAGACAACTAAGCAAATAAAAATTAGCCACAATAATAAAACCACAGGCACCTGACGTTATCTATTTTCCTCATCATCAAAATATATACCCCTATCTAATGATGCACAATATACTAATCGCCGCCATCTTGGATTTTTTTCAATCTGTGACATCAGGTGAAATTTTAGCTTAAAACTCATCTGTAAAGTTATTTTGCGAACATTGCCGTCTTCTGGTCTGTCCTCCAAGATCTAAGATTACAACCGATTCAACCAAAACGGTGCATTACACCTGTCATTTTTAAAAATAACCCCTCGATCGGCATTTACTGCCTTCGATGTGCGACAAAAGGTTACAAGTTGGACGGAAGATGACATAATTGCGTCATACGTTAGGCAATCTCTTCCAAATATAGCACTGATACGAATATTCAAAAGGCGTCGATTTTGAATTCGATCAACATACAGGTTAAACTGGTGTAAGTGGATATTATAAACTGTCAAGAATAACTTTTATTACATAAAGTTTACATAATCATGTTTTTATAAATGCATATGTTTTGAAATATTGACACAAACACACAATGCAGGGAAATGTCATTTGCATAAATGTGACAACTTCCGTCCACCCTTTAGCCCTTCATCGCATAGCTAAGGTAGTGGATGCCGATCGAGGGTTGATTTGTTTATAAATGACAGGTGTAATGCACCGTTTTGGTTGAATGGGTTGTAAAGTTATATCTTAAAGGACCGATCAGAAGACGGTGATGTTCGCAAAATAACTTTACTGATGAATTTTAAACAAATAAACATTTCACCTGATGTGAGAGTTTGCAATAAATCCAAGATGGCGGCGATGGGTACATTGTGTATTATTAGATATGGGGTATATATTTTTGATAACGAGAAAAGTATATAACGTCAGGTGCCTGCTGTGAATAAAACAAATAAGTAAATACGGATTAATACTCAAAATATTTGTTCAATTGAAAAGTGTGCACTGCTGGATATTATGGAGAGAAGTGCAACAGCATTTGTGGACACTGTCTTAATAATTCGACATGTGATCATGTTACTGGAGTTTGTGAACAGGGATGCGAGCCCGGATATCAAGGGGAAAATTGCACAGAAGGTATGTCACACCTAGGTTGATATTAAGAAAATCAGACACTTGGAATTAAACGTACACTGGACGTTTTATGAAACAAAAGTGTGTTTTGTTTTTCCAGAGAGATGATTACATTTGAAATCAAGGATTTTGCCAGAATCCGTATTCTTTGCAAAAACTAATAAAATTAATCTAGAGATATGGAAGTGCGCTGTTTTCATCTCTTAGAAGGCAGTACTATTTCAGCAAAAACATCTTGCTCAATTGAAACACCATTATATGAAATCGAAATATTTTCATCTAAGAAAATAGTGATTAAATTGTTGAGCAGATTGTTTTTATAACAAGATATCTTGATTATGTCTACACTGTTTTTATCTTGTAATGTTGTCCCACACAGGTTTTATAGATTGCACATATAGTTTCATTTATAATGTTTACAGGTTGTAATGGTGGAATGTATGGAACAAATTGCAGTTTGACTTGTGGAAACTGTTTCGAGTCTCAGCAATGCCATCATATCAACGGAACATGTATGAATGGTTGTGGAAGAGGTTACCATGGTTTTAACTGCACAAAAGGTCGGCACTCATTATAGAAAAGTATACCTTGTATGATAAAACATTTTTGCTTCTCATAAAGACATCGTTTGATTCATATTTTCTTGTAAACTTTTTTCTGTTTCAAGAATGTGAAGATTACTTTTTCGGAGAGAACTGTGAGAAAAGATGCAATTCAACTTGTAGAAACTGCAATAAAATATCAGGTGAATGTGATTATGGTTGTCATCCAGGATGGAAAGGACATTTCTGTCAGGAAGGTATTGCAATTTTCTTTATAATCAAAAATGTACATATTATTTAATATAGATCCCTACAGTTAACATGAATATCATGATAACGTGTTGGTTATGATTTAATGAAACCAGTATGGTTGATTATTGTTGGATTCAGAGGTTGAACCTGTGCCATTCAGTTAACCGAATGTTAGGTCTGGAAATGTAAAATCTGAATAGCAGAGATTTTTTACTGGGTTTTGTTTTTTTCATTCTTTAAGTATAAGTTAATAATTACATTAAGAAACAAGACAACTAAGCAAATAAAAATTAGCCACAATAATAAAACCACAGGCACCTGACGTTATCTATTTTCCTCATCATCAAAATATATACCCCTATCTAATGATGCACAATATACTAATCGCCGCCATCTTGGATTTTTTTCAATCTGTGACATCAGGTGAAATTTTAGCTTAAAACTCATCTGTAAAGTTATTTTGCGAACATTGCCGTCTTCTGGTCTGTCCTCCAAGATCTAAGATTACAACCGATTCAACCAAAACGGTGCATTACACCTGTCATTTTTAAAAATAACCCCTCGATCGGCATTTACTGCCTTAGATGTGCGACAAAAGGTTACAAGTTGGACGGAAGATGACATAATTGCGTCATACGTTAGGCAATCTCTTCCAAATATAGCACTGATACGAATATTCAAAAGGCGTCGATTTTGAATTCGATCAACATACAGGTTAAACTGGTGTAAGTGGATATTATAAACTGTCAAGAATAACTTTTATTACATAAAGTTTACATAATCATGTTTTTATAAATGCATATGTTTTGAAATATTGACACAAACACACAATGCAGGGAAATGTCATTTGCATAAATGTGACAACTTCCGTCCACCCTTTAGCCCTTCATCGCATAGCTAAGGTAGTGGATCCCGATCGAGGGTTGATTTGTTTATAAATGACAGGTGTAATGCACCGTTTTGGTTGAATGGGTTGTAAAGTTATATCTTAAAGGACCGATCAGAAGACGGTGATGTTCGCAAAATAACTTTACTGATGAATTTTGAACAAACATTTCACCTGATGTGCAAGTTTTCAATTAATCCAAGATGGCGGCAATGGGTACATTGTGTATTATTAGATATGGGGTATATATTTTTTATGACGAGAAAAGTATATAACGTCAGGTGCCTGCTGTGAATAAAACAAATACGTAAATACGGATTAATACTCAAAATATTTGTTCAATTGAAAAGTGTGCACTGCTGGATATTATGGAGAGAAGTGCAACAGCATTTGTGGACACTGTCTTAATAATTCGACATGTGATCATGTTACTGGAGTTTGTGAACAGGGATGCGAGTCCGGATATCAAGGGGAAAATTGCACAGAAGGTATGTCACACCTAGGTTGATATTAAGAAAATCAGACACTTGGAATTAAACGTACACTGGACGTTTTATGAAACAAAAGTGTGTTTTGTTTTTCCAGAGAGATGATTACATTTGAAATCAAGGATTTTGCCAGAATCCGTATTCTTTGCAAAAACTAATAAAATTAATCTAGAGATATGGAAGTGCGCTGTTTTCATCTCTTAGAAGGCAGTACTATTTCAGCAAAAACATCTTGCTCAATTGAAACACCATTATATGAAATCAAAATATTTTCATCTAAGAAAATAGTGATTAAATTGTTGAGCAGATTGTTTTTATAACAAGATATCTTGAGTATGTCTACACTGTTTTTATCTTGTAATGTTGTCCCACACAGGTTTTATAGATTGCACGTATAGTTTCATTTATAATGTTGACAGGTTGTAATGGTGGAATGTATGGAACAAATTGCAGTTTGATTTGTGGAAACTGTTTCGAGTCTCAGCAATGCCATCATATCAACGGAACATGTATGAATGGTTGTGGAAGAGGTTACCATGGTTTTAACTGCACAAAAGGTCGGCACTCATTATAGAAAAGTATACCATGTATGATAAAACATTTTTGCTTCTCATAAAGACATCGTTTGATTCATATTTTCTTGTAAACTTTTTTCTGTTTCAAGAATGTGAAGATTACTTTTTCGGAGAGAACTGTGAGAAAAGATGCAATTCAACTTGTAGAAACTGCAATAAAATATCAGGTGAATGTGATTATGGTTGTCATCCAGGATGGAAAGGACATTTCTGTCAGGAAGGTATTGCAATTTTCTTTATAATCAAAAATGTACATATTATTTAATATAGATCCCTACAGTTAACATGAATATCATGATAACGTGTTGGTTATGATTTAATGAAACCAGTATGGTTGATTATTGTTGGATTCAGAGGTTGAACCTGTGCCATTCAGTTAACCGAATGTTAGGTCTGGAAATGTAAAATCTGAATAGCAGAGATTTTTTACTGGGTTTTGTTTTTTTCATTCTTTAAGTATAAGTTAATAATTACATTAAGAAACAAGACAACTAAGCAAATAAAAATTAGCCACAATAATAAAACCACAGGCACCTGACGTTATCTATTTTCCTCATCATCAAAATATATACCCCTATCTAATGATGCACAATATACTAATCGCCGCTATCTTGGATTTTTTTCAATCTGTGACATCAGGTGAAATTTTAGCTTAAAACTCATCTGTAAAGTTATTTTGCGAACATTGCCGTCTTCTGGTCTGTCCTCCAAGATCTAAGATTACAACCGATTCAACCAAAACGGTGCATTACACCTGTCATTTTTAAAAATAACCCCTCGATCGGCATTTACTGCCTTAGATGTGCGACAAAAGGTTACAAGTTGGACGGAAGATGACATAATTGCGTCATACGTTAGGCAATCTCTTCCAAATATAGCACTGATACGAATATTCAAAAGGCGTCGATTTTGAATTCGATCAACATACAGGTTAAACTGGTGTAAGTGGATATTATAAACTGTCAAGAATAACTTTTATTACATAAAGTTTACATAATCATGTTTTTATAAATGCATATGTTTTGAAATATTGACACAAACACACAATGCAGGGAAATGTCATTTGCATAAATGTGACAACTTCCGTCCACCCTTTAGCCCTTCATCGCATAGCTAAGGTAGTGGATGCCGATCGAGGGTTGATTTGTTTATAAATGACAGGTGTAATGCACCGTTTTGGTTGAATGGGTTGTAAAGTTATATCTTAAAGGACCGATCAGAAGACGGTGATGTTCGCAAAATAACTTTACTGATGAATTTTAAACAAATAAACATTTCACCTGATGTGAGAGTTTGCAATAAATCCAAGATGGCGGCGATGGGTACATTGTGTATTATTAGATATGGGGTATATATTTTTGATAACGAGAAAAGTATATAACGTCAGGTGCCTGCTGTGAATAAAACAAATAAGTAAATACGGATTAATACTCAAAATATTTGTTCAATTGAAAAGTGTGCACTGCTGGATATTATGGAGAGAAGTGCAACAGCATTTGTGGACACTGTCTTAATAATTCGACATGTGATCATGTTACTGGAGTTTGTGAACAGGGATGCGAGCCCGGATATCAAGGGGAAAATTGCACAGAAGGTATGTCACACCTAGGTTGATATTAAGAAAATCAGACACTTGGAATTAAACGTACACTGGACGTTTTATGAAACAAAAGTGTGTTTTGTTTTTCCAGAGAGATGATTACATTTGAAATCAAGGATTTTGCCAGAATCCGTATTCTTTGCAAAAACTAATAAAATTAATCTAGAGATATGGAAGTGCGCTGTTTTCATCTCTTAGAAGGCAGTACTATTTCAGCAAAAACATCTTGCTCAATTGAAACACCATTATATGAAATCGAAATATTTTCATCTAAGAAAATAGTGATTAAATTGTTGAGCAGATTGTTTTTATAACAAGATATCTTGATTATGTCTACACTGTTTTTATCTTGTAATGTTGTCCCACACAGGTTTTATAGATTGCACATATAGTTTCATTTATAATGTTTACAGGTTGTAATGGTGGAATGTATGGAACAAATTGCAGTTTGACTTGTGGAAACTGTTTCGAGTCTCAGCAATGCCATCATATCAACGGAACATGTATGAATGGTTGTGGAAGAGGTTACCATGGTTTTAACTGCACAAAAGGTCGGCACTCATTATAGAAAAGTATACCTTGTATGATAAAACATTTTTGCTTCTCATAAAGACATCGTTTGATTCATATTTTCTTGTAAACTTTTTTCTGTTTCAAGAATGTGAAGATTACTTTTTCGGAGAGAACTGTGAGAAAAGATGCAATTCAACTTGTAGAAACTGCAATAAAATATCAGGTGAATGTGATTATGGTTGTCATCCAGGATGGAAAGGACATTTCTGTCAGGAAGGTATTGCAATTTTCTTTATAATCAAAAATGTACATATTATTTAATATAGATCCCTACAGTTAACATGAATATCATGATAACGTGTTGGTTATGATTTAATGAAACCAGTATGGTTGATTATTGTTGGATTCAGAGGTTGAACCTGTGCCATTCAGTTAACCGAATGTTAGGTCTGGAAATGTAAAATCTGAATAGCAGAGATTTTTTACTGGGTTTTGTTTTTTTCATTCTTTAAGTATAAGTTAATAATTACATTAAGAAACAAGACAACTAAGCAAATAAAAATTAGCCACAATAATAAAACCACAGGCACCTGACGTTATCTATTTTCCTCATCATCAAAATATATACCCCTATCTAATGATGCACAATATACTAATCGCCGCCATCTTGGATTTTTTTCAATCTGTGACATCAGGTGAAATTTTAGCTTAAAACTCATCTGTAAAGTTATTTTGCGAACATTGCCGTCTTCTGGTCTGTCCTCCAAGATCTAAGATTACAACCGATTCAACCAAAACGGTGCATTACACCTGTCATTTTTAAAAATAACCCCTCGATCGGCATTTACTGCCTTAGATGTGCGACAAAAGGTTACAAGTTGGACGGAAGATGACATAATTGCGTCATACGTTAGGCAATCTCTTCCAAATATAGCACTGATACGAATATTCAAAAGGCGTCGATTTTGAATTCGATCAACATACAGGTTAAACTGGTGTAAGTGGATATTATAAACTGTCAAGAATAACTTTTATTACATAAAGTTTACATAATCATGTTTTTATAAATGCATATGTTTTGAAATATTGACACAAACACACAATGCAGGGAAATGTCATTTGCATAAATGTGACAACTTCCGTCCACCCTTTAGCCCTTCATCGCATAGCTAAGGTAGTGGATGCCGATCGAGGGTTGATTTGTTTATAAATGACAGGTGTAATGCACCGTTTTGGTTGAATGGGTTGTAAAGTTATATCTTAAAGGACCGATCAGAAGACGGTGATGTTCGCAAAATAACTTTACTGATGAATTTTAAACAAATAAACATTTCACCTGATGTGAGAGTTTGCAATAAATCCAAGATGGCGGCGATGGGTACATTGTGTATTATTAGATATGGGGTATATATTTTTGATAACGAGAAAAGTATATAACGTCAGGTGCCTGCTGTGAATAAAACAAATAAGTAAATACGGATTAATACTCAAAATATTTGTTCAATTGAAAAGTGTGCACTGCTGGATATTATGGAGAGAAGTGCAACAGCATTTGTGGACACTGTCTTAATAATTCGACATGTGATCATGTTACTGGAGTTTGTGAACAGGGATGCGAGCCCGGATATCAAGGGGAAAATTGCACAGAAGGTATGTCACACCTAGGTTGATATTAAGAAAATCAGACACTTGGAATTAAACGTACACTGGACGTTTTATGAAAAAAAAGTGTGTTTTGTTTTTCCATGGAGATGATTACATTTGAAATCAAGGATTTTGCCAGAATCCGTATTCTTTGCAAAAACTAATAAAATTAATCTAGAGATATGGAAGTGCGCTGTTTTCATCTCTTAGAAGGCAGTACTATTTCAGCAAAAACATCTTGCTCAATTGAAACACCATTATATGAAATCGAAATATTTTCATCTAAGAAAATAGTGATTAAATTGTTGAGCAGATTGTTTTTATAACAAGATATCTTGATTATGTCTACACTGTTTTTATCTTGTAATGTTGTCCCACACAGGTTTTATAGATTGCACATATAGTTTCATTTATAATGTTTACAGGTTGTAATGGTGGAATGTATGGAACAAATTGCAGTTTGACTTGTGGAAACTGTTTCGAGTCTCAGCAATGCCATCATATCAACGGAACATGTATGAATGGTTGTGGAAGAGGTTACCATGGTTTTAACTGCACAAAAGGTCGGCACTCATTATAGAAAAGTATACCTTGTATGATAAAACATTTTTGCTTCTCATAAAGACATCGTTTGATTCATATTTTCTTGTAAACTTTTTTCTGTTTCAAGAATGTGAAGATTACTTTTTCGGAGAGAACTGTGAGAAAAGATGCAATTCAACTTGTAGAAACTGCAATAAAATATCAGGTGAATGTGATTATGGTTGTCATCCAGGATGGAAAGGACATTTCTGTCAGGAAGGTATTGCAATTTTCTTTATAATCAAAAATGTACATATTATTTAATATAGATCCCTACAGTTAACATGAATATCATGATAACGTGTTGGTTATGATTTAATGAAACCAGTATGGTTGATTATTGTTGGATTCAGAGGTTGAACCTGTGCCATTCAGTTAACCGAATGTTAGGTCTGGAAATGTAAAATCTGAATAGCAGAGATTTTTTACTGGGTTTTGTTTTTTTCATTCTTTAAGTATAAGTTAATAATTACATTAAGAAACAAGACAACTAAGCAAATAAAAATTAGCCACAATAATAAAACCACAGGCACCTGACGTTATCTATTTTCCTCATCATCAAAATATATACCCCTATCTAATGATGCACAATATACTAATCGCCGCCATCTTGGATTTTTTTCAATCTGTGACATCAGGTGAAATTTTAGCTTAAAACTCATCTGTAAAGTTATTTTGCGAACATTGCCGTCTTCTGGTCTGTCCTCCAAGATCTAAGATTACAACCGATTCAACCAAAACGGTGCATTACACCTGTCATTTTTAAAAATAACCCCTCGATCGGCATTTACTGCCTTAGATGTGCGACAAAAGGTTACAAGTTGGACGGAAGATGACATAATTGCGTCATACGTTAGGCAATCTCTTCCAAATATAGCACTGATACGAATATTCAAAAGGCGTCGATTTTGAATTCGATCAACATACAGGTTAAACTGGTGTAAGTGGATATTATAAACTGTCAAGAATAACTTTTATTACATAAAGTTTACATAATCATGTTTTTATAAATGCATATGTTTTGAAATATTGACACAAACACACAATGCAGGGAAATGTCATTTGCATAAATGTGACAACTTCCGTCCACCCTTTAGCCCTTCATCGCATAGCTAAGGTAGTGGATGCCGATCGAGGGTTGATTTGTTTATAAATGACAGGTGTAATGCACCGTTTTGGTTGAATGGGTTGTAAAGTTATATCTTAAAGGACCGATCAGAAGACGGTGATGTTCGCAAAATAACTTTACTGATGAATTTTGAACAAACATTTCACCTGATGTGCAAGTTTTCAATTAATCCAAGATGGCGGCAATGGGTACATTGTGTATTATTAGATATGGGGTATATATTTTTTATGACGAGAAAAGTATATAACGTCAGGTGCCTGCTGTGAATAAAACAAATACGTAAATACGGATTAATACTCAAAATATTTGTTCAATTGAAAAGTGTGCACTGCTGGATATTATGGAGAGAAGTGCAACAGCATTTGTGGACACTGTCTTAATAATTCGACATGTGATCATGTTACTGGAGTTTGTGAACAGGGATGCGAGTCCGGATATCAAGGGGAAAATTGCACAGAAGGTATGTCACACCTAGGTTGATATTAAGAAAATCAGACACTTGGAATTAAACGTACACTGGACGTTTTATGAAACAAAAGTGTGTTTTGTTTTTCCAGAGAGATGATTACATTTGAAATCAAGGATTTTGCCAGAATCCGTATTCTTTGCAAAAACTAATAAAATTAATCTAGAGATATGGAAGTGCGCTGTTTTCATCTCTTAGAAGGCAGTACTATTTCAGCAAAAACATCTTGCTCAATTGAAACACCATTATATGAAATCAAAATATTTTCATCTAAGAAAATAGTGATTAAATTGTTGAGCAGATTGTTTTTATAACAAGATATCTTGAGTATGTCTACACTGTTTTTATCTTGTAATGTTGTCCCACACAGGTTTTATAGATTGCACGTATAGTTTCATTTATAATGTTGACAGGTTGTAATGGTGGAATGTATGGAACAAATTGCAGTTTGATTTGTGGAAACTGTTTCGAGTCTCAGCAATGCCATCATATCAACGGAACATGTATGAATGGTTGTGGAAGAGGTTACCATGGTTTTAACTGCACAAAAGGTCGGCACTCATTATAGAAAAGTATACCATGTATGATAAAACATTTTTGCTTCTCATAAAGACATCGTTTGATTCATATTTTCTTGTAAACTTTTTTCTGTTTCAAGAATGTGAAGATTACTTTTTCGGGGAGAACTGTGAGAAAAGATGCAATTCAACTTGTAGAAACTGCAATAAAATATCAGGTGAATGTGATTATGGTTGTCATCCAGGATGGAAAGGACATTTCTGTCAGGAAGGTATTGCAATTTTCTTTATAATCAAAAATGTACATATTATTTAATATAGATCCCTACAGTTAACATGAATATCATGATAACGTGTTGGTTATGATTTAATGAAACCAGTATGGTTGATTATTGTTGGATTCAGAGGTTGAACCTGTGCCATTCAGTTAACCGAATGTTAGGTCTGGAAATGTAAAATCTGAATAGCAGAGATTTTTTACTGGGTTTTGTTTTTTCATTCTTTAAGTATAAGTTAATAATTACATTAAGAAACAAGACAACTAAGCAAATAAAAATTAGCCACAATAATAAAACCACAGGCACCTGACGTTATCTATTTTCCTCATCATCAAAATATATACCCCTATCTAATGATGCACAATATACTAATCGCCGCCATCTTGGATTTATTTCAATCTGTGACATCAGGTGAAATTTTAGCTTAAAACTCATCTGTAAAGTTATTTTGCGAACATTGCCGTCTTCTGGTCTGTCCTCCAAGATCTAAGATTACAACCGATTCAACCAAAACGGTGCATTACACCTGTCATTTATAAAAATAACCCCTCGATCGGCATTTACTGCCTTAGATGTGCGACAAAAGGTTACAAGTTGGACGGAAGTTGACATAATTGCGTCATACGTTAGGCAATCTCTTCCAAATATAGCACTGATACGAATATTCAAAAGGCGTCGATTTTGAATTCGATCAACATACAGGTTAAACTGGTGTAAGTGGATATTATAAACTGTCAATAATAACTTTTATGACATAAAGTGTACATAATCATGTTTTTATAAATGCATATGTTTTGAAATATTGACACAAACACACAATGCAGGGAAATGTCATTTGCATAAATGTGACAACTTCCGTCCACCCTTTAGCCCTTCATCGCATAGCTAAGGTAGTGGATGCCGATCGAGGGTTGATTTGTTTAAAAATGACAGGTGTAATGCACCGTTTTGGTTGAATGGGTTGTAAAGTTATATCTTAAAGGACCGATCAGAAGACGGTGATGTTCGCAAAATAACTTTACTGATGAATTTTGAACAAATAAACATTTCACCTGATGTGACAGTTTGCAATAAATCCAAGATGACGGCGATGGGTACATTGTGTATTATTAGATATGGGGTATATATTTTTGATAACGAGAAAAGTATATATCGTCAGGTGCCTGCTGTGAATAAAACAAATAAGTAAATACGGATTAATACTCAAAATATTTGTTCAATTGAAAAGTGTGCACCGCTGGATATTATGGAGAAAAGTGCAACAGCATTTGTGGACACTGCCTCAATAATTCGACATGTGATCATGTTACTGGAGTTTGTGAACAGGGATGCGAGCCCGGATATCAAGGGGAAAATTGCACAGAAGGTATGTCACACTTAGGTTGATATTAAGAAAATCAGACACTTGGAATATAACGTACACTGAACGTTTTATGAAACAAAAGTGTGTTTTGTTTTTCCAGGCAGATGATCACATTTGAAATCAAGGATTTTGCCAGAATCCGTATTCTTTGCAAAAACTAATAAAATTAAACTAGAAAAATGGAAGTGCGCTGTTTTCAACTGTTAGAAGGCAGTACTATTTCAGCAAAAACATCTTGCTCAATTGAAACACCATTATATGAAATCGAAATATTTTCATCTAAGAAAATAGTGATTAAATTGTTGAGCAGATTGTTTTTATAACAAGATATCTTGAGTATGTCTACACTGTTTTTATCTTGTAATGTTGTCCCACACAGGTTTTATAGATTGCACATATAGTTTCATTTATAATGTTTACAGGTTGTAATGGTGGAATGTATGGAACAAATTGCAGTTTGACTTGTGGAAACTGTTTCGAGTCTCAGCAATGCCATCATATCAACGGAACATGTATGAATGGTTGTGGAAGAGGTTACCATGGTTTTAACTGCACAAAAGGTCGGCACTCATTATAGAAAAGTATACCTTGTATGATAAAATATTTTTGCTTCTCATAAAGACATCGTTTGATTCATATTTTTTTATAAACTTGTTTCTGTTTCAAGAATGTGAAGATTACTTTTTCGGAGAGAACTGTGAGAAAAGATGCAATTCAACTTGTAGAAACTGCAATAAGATATCAGGTGAATGTGATTATGGTTGTCATCCAGGATGGAAAGGACATTTCTGCCAGGAAGGTATTGCAATTTTCTTTATAATCAAAAATGTACATATTATTTAATATAAATCCCTACAGTTAACATGAATATCATGATAACGTGTTGGTTATGATTTAATGAAACCAGTATGGTTGATTATTGTTGGATTCAGAGGTTGAACCTGTGCCATTCAGTTAACCGAATGTTAGGTCTGGAAATGTAAAATCTGAATAGCAGAGATTTTTTACTGGGTTTTGTTTTTTCATTCTTTAAGTATAAGTTAATAATTACATTAAGAAAAAAGACAACTAAGCAAATAATGATTAGCCACAATAATAAAACCACAGGCACCTGACGTTATCTATTTTCCTCATCATAAAAATATATACCCCTATCTAATAATGCACAATGTACCAATCGCCGCCATCTTGGATTTATATCAAACTGTGACATCAGGTGAAATTTTAGCTTCAAACTCATCTGTAAAATTATTTTGCGAACATTGCCGTCTTCTGGTCTGTCCTCCAAGATCTAAGATTATAACGGATTCACCCGAAACGGTGCATTACACCTGTCATTTTTAAAAATAACCCCTCGATCGGCATTTACTGCCTTAGATGTGCGACAAAAGGTTACAAGTTGGACGGAAGTTGACATAATTGCGTCATACGTTAGGCAATCTCTTCCAAATATAGCACTGATACGAATATTCAAAAGGCGTCGATTTTGAATTCGATCAACATACAGGTTAAACTGGTGTAAGTGGATATTATAAACTGTCAATAATAACTTTTATTACATAAAGTTTACATAATCATGGCTTTATAAAAGAATATATTTTTAAATATTGACACAGACACACAATGCAGGGAAATGTCATTTGCATAAATGTGACAGCTTCTTGTCCACCCTTTAGCCCTTCATCGCATAGCTAAGGCAGTGGATGCCGATCGAAGGTTGATTTTTATAAATGACAGGTGTAATGCACCGTTTTGGTTGAATGGGTTGTAAAGTTATATCTTAAAGGACCGATCAGAAGACGGTGATGTTCGCAAAATAACTTTACTGATGAATTTTGAACATTCATTTCACCTGATGTGAGAGTTTGCAATAAATCCAAGATGGCGGCGATGGGTACATTGTGTATTATTAGATATGGGGTATATATTTTTGATAACGAGAAAAGTATATAACGTCAGGTGCCTGCTGTGAATAAAACAAATAAGTAAATACGGATTAATACTCAAAATATTTGTTCAATTGAAAAGTGTGCACTGCTGGTTATTATGGAGAGAAGTGCAGCAGCATTTGTGGACACTGTCTTAATAATTCGACATGTGATCATGTTACTGGAGTTTGTGAACAGGGATGCGAGCCCGGATATCAAGGGGAAAATTGCACAGAAGGTATGTCACACCTAGGTTGATATTAAGAAAATCAGACACTTGGAATTAAACGTACACTGGACGTTTTATGAAACAAAAGTGTGTTTTGTTTTTCCAGAGAGATGATTACATTTGAAATCAAGGATTTTGCCAGAATCCGTATTCTTTGCAAAAACTAATAAATTTAATCTAAAAAATTGGAAGTGCGCTGTTTTCAACTGTTAGAAGGCAGTACTATATCAACAACAATATCTTGCTCAATTGAAACACCATTATATGAAATCAAAATATTTTCATCTAAGAAAATAGTGATTGAATTGTTGAGCAGATTGTTTTTGTAACAAGATGTCTTGAGTATGTCTACACTGTTTTTATCTTGTAATGTTGTCCCACACAGGTTTTATAGATTGCACGTATAGTTTCATTTATAATGTTTACAGGTTGTAATGGTGGAATGTATGGAACAAATTGCAGTTTGACTTGTGGAAACTGTTTCGAGTCTCAGCAATGCCATCATATCAACGGAACATGTATGAGTGGTTGTGGAAGAGGTTACCATGGTTTTAACTGCACAAAAGGTCGGCACTCATTATAGAAAAGTATACCTTGTATGATAAAATATTTTTGCTTCTCATAAAGACATCGTTTGATTCATATTTTCTTGTAAACTTGTTTCTGTTTCAAGAATGTGAAGATTACTTTTTCGGAGAGAACTGTGAGAAAAGATGCAATTCAACTTGTAGAAACTGTAACAAAATATCAGGTGAATGTGATTATGGTTGTCATCCAGGATGGAAAGGACATTTCTGCCAGGAAGGTATTGCAATTTTCTTTTTATTAAAAAATGTACATATTATTTAATATAGATCCCTACAGTTAACATGAATATCTTGATAACGTGTTGGTTTTGATTTTTATGATTTTGTTTACTCAGGGTTTGAGTTCTCAAATTTGGATTGTTATAAATATCAATGTCATGAGTAAAATTTGTTATAAACACAAAAAGTATTCATGAAATGAATTATTATTGACATAACATTTGATATTTTTACTATGTTATGGAATTAGGCTTAAACAAAGTTAGGCTTTTAGCAAATCAGAGGAAATTTGTACTAAATTCTTCAGATTTTGTTTTTCATTAAATATATTTGGTAGTACTATAATATGTAAAGTTAGGATTTTATTTGTTAGTCAACATAATTTTGCATATTTTCTGTTAGTTTTATCTCTCTTTTTCATTTAGATAATCGTGTGGCACATGTTATAAAAAATATTGAAAAATGCTTAAAAACAAAAAAAGACACAATATCTAAAGATGTTGATCACTGACCTCATATAAAGTTTATGCCAGCAGAGTAAGGTCAATATACCTAGTTTTACACAATAAATGTTTTAGTAATATTATCATTCAGTTTTTTGTTAAATTGAATCAAAATTGGGTAGGATGAAAAATAACACTACCATGAACACACAACAGATGGCTTTTCATTATCATGAGTGGAATTTTTTTTCATTCTGAGTAAACGTAATCCTTAATGAAACCAGTAGTGTTGATTATTGTTGGATTTACCATGTAAGCCTGTGTCATTCAGTTAACCGATTGTTACTTGAAAGGTCTTGAAATGTAAAATCTGAATAGCTGAGATTTATCCTCTTTTGTTTCATTTTTTAACTATAAGTTAATGTTTACATTAAGAAACAACACCACTAAAAACATCAAATAAGCAAATAATGATTAGCCACAACAATACAACAAATAAGTAAATATTGATCAATGCACAAAATATTTGTTTAATTGACAAGTGTGCACTGCTGGATATTATGGAGAGAAGTGCAACAGCATTTGTGGCCACTGTCTTAATAATTCGACATGTGATTATGTTACTGGAGTTTGTGAACAGGGATGCGAGCCCGGATATCAAGGAGAAAATTGCACAGAAGGTATGTCACACTTATGTTGATATTAAGAAAATCAGACACTTGGAATTAAACATACACTGGCCGTTGTATGAAACAAAAAGTGTGTTTTGTTTTTTCAGAGAGATGATTACATTTGAAATTATGGATTTTGCAAGAATCCGTATTCTTTGCAAAAATTAATCAAATTAATGTGGAAAAAAAGTGCGATGTTTTCAACTGTTAGAAAGAGTACTATTTCAGCAAAAATATCTTGCTCAATTGAAACACCATTATATGAAATCAAAATATTTTCATCTAAGAGAATAATGATTAAAATGATGAGCAGATTGTTTTTATTACAAAATATATCTTGAGGATGTCTACACTGTTTTGATCTTGTAATGTTGTCCCACACAGTTGTTTATAGATTGCACGTATATTTTCATGTATAATGTTAACAGGTTGTAATGGTGGAATGTATGGAACAAATTGCAGTTTGACTTGTGGAAACTGTTTCGAGTCTCAGCAATGTCATCATATCAACGGAACATGCATGAATGGTTGTGACCAAAGATATCAAGGTTTAAAATGTATTGAAGGTAAGGATATTCAAAGAAGGGGAACATAATATTGGTGTGTACATGTACTTCCTAAAGAATAATATGCCTTCTTGAAACATGAATTGAAAATTTATTGCTCCATGATATTTGTTTTCATTAACAGATCAATTTAAGTTATATATTTGGCTCTTAAAAAAATTTATCCGATCTGTGGATACTCTGCCAGTTATCTCCATCTAGTTTTAACAATAGCAAAGCCAGCCTTAATGCAGGTCATCTTTGTATAATGTAGTAATTATGTGCCAGTTGTTCGATATTTTTAAATGATTTTGTTGCATAGAGTACCACAGTGATAATGACTTTGCTGCAACCAAAAAAGGTTTTATTTTTTGCATTTGATCTGTGTGTAACAATTTTATTTGTTTACATAAGATAATAATGATGTTTGTCTTATATGTGAAAATAGTCAGCATCAACTTAAATGAACTTATGAAACTTTTGTCGTAAATTACGGAATTTGAAGGGTAAAATCACGATTCGAAAGTGTAGGCATCTTTACACTTTCTATGGGACTTGTTGGCTATTCTTGCAAATGTACCTTCCGAATTGTGTTAATTGGGGTAAGGTCCATTATTTATTTTCTCAAAACAACGTGTATTAAACGCAGCGAAACTATTAACGAAATAAATATGACGATCCAGATGTTTTTTATTTTTATTCTAGACATACTACAAATACTTCAGTTTATAAGCAACAGTTTGGAATTGAGAGAAGGCAAGCCTGCCTGGTTTGAATTGCAAGTATTTAGTCATTCAGATTTTAAGGTTGAGTGGTTTCACGATGGATATATGATTACCAACTCAGGAGCAAGATTCATTATTACATCTCTTGATAGGAAGAACGCAACATCGTTTTATACTTTGCAGATTGATAGAGTTTTGCAGCGTGATAAAGGTACATTTTCATTCAGCTATACTTAACAAATCTATAGCCTCCTTTTTTTTGGAAAGGAATATCTGTATTTCTCAACACTTGTCATTGTAGGTGAATGGAAAATAGTTGTATCTAATAACGTGACATACGTAACAAGGAAAGTGTCAGTTACAGGTTAGATTTCCGTTTGAAAACCATTTAAAAATGAAATTATATTAGTGAGTTTGAGGACAATATATAATTACTTTGGAGATAAACAATGCTGTGTAAGTTTGTTTTTCCTTTTTAATTCGTGGAAGCTATGTACATTGTACTTTTTTCTATAAATATATTATATGGAGTACAATTTTCTGTATTTTTATAGTTATTCCAGGATTGGTACTTAAGATGAATCCGCAATTTGACTTTTCAATACAGAGTGGTGGCAATATTTACCTTCAATGTACAGTTACTAATCCAGAATCTTTGTATTATGTCACTAATGGAAGGCTTGTTTTCACGAAAAATGGCTCCCAATTTACAGGTCTGGTAAATTATACGATTTTCTGAAAATTCATTTCCTCAAAATATCAGAGAAAAATATTTCCATCGTAGTCTCCAAGGGCTTCAACGAATTCACAAAGTAGTGTTCATGTAAATTTTCAGATGTTGAAAGTTATACAAATTTGTCCAGTATATGGAAGAAGTTGTCAGCAACAGGCGATGACTCAGGTAGATACACCTGCTCACATTCCGGATACGATGACCCAGTTTCTGTTTCCGTCTATATAACTGTTATTCAACCAGGTGAGTTCAATTGAACTATTTAAAATCAAGGAGCAGTAAAACAAAGCAATCCAATAAGCTAACACAACAGAAAAACACTAATTATCATTTGAAGTTAGGAAATCCAAATGGAAAAATGTTAAACAATTCATTTTGAATTTTTGAACTAGATATATAATCATTATTTATGCTATTTTGCTACCTTGTTTGGGAGGTGTTGGGGAGGGGTTAGGGAGGGTCTGGGTTGGGGAGGGGCTGGGGGAGGGGTTGGGTGGATAGATTGAATTGACTGCAATGGATTATTGTTCATTTTGATTGCATTTTTTATTTTTAAATCTGTAGAACAGAAAAGATGTAAAAGTGAACAAACAGACGGTATACTATGGAATACTACACTTGCAGGGACAACTAAACAGGAACGTTGTCCAGAAAATCAAATCGGTACCGCAGTTCGATTAAACTGTCTGCATAAAAAAAAATCTAATGCATGAATAAATACATGCTCAATATTTAAAACAAAATATCTTATTTAGGCTTTGTATCCAGATACTGTAACTTAAATGGAATATGGGGGTCGCCTAACTTTGTCAATTGCATGGACGAAGCTTTAATGACTGCATCAACTCAGGTAGTTCCGTTGTTGTATGATACATACTATGTCTGGACATATATACATATGCATATTTTTTAATAAGACACAATTATACTATCAAAGGTAAAAATACTTTATAGTTATCAATTTCAATTAAAAAAAATTGCATTATTTATTAGTTAGACAGTATAACACAAGACGGAATTCAAAATAAGGAGAAAATTCAAGAGACGGTGAACAATACTCTACAAATCATGCAAAATCTAACATCGTCAAAGAATGAGATTAGTTCTGGAGACCTTAGTTCCTCTTTGGATATCTTAGAAAAAATTGTTAACGTCACAAATTCTACCGGGTCAAATATCGAGACAGAGGTAACATACCTTTTTTTATCGTTCAGTAATCATATTTCTTGATAAGTTACAAGTCATCTTTTAATTTTTTTAGCTGCTAAAAAGAGTAATGAGAGAAAAAAAATATGATATTTTTAGTTCTTGCTCAAATGATTTTAGATCCGATTCTAATATAAAACTTATTTTGGGTCAAGTAGACGATGTTTATTGCACAGTTAATTATATTAAAAAATGGTTATTCAAAGTTGAAATAGTATTTTGGAATTGTATGATACATAGGGACAGCAGAGCCAATCTAATTCCTTCGGTTTATTTTAATCACTTCGACTTCGATGTGAGTGGTATGTTTTCTTCATTGCTTATAAAATTGTGTAATTTTAAATGCTCACAGGTGTTTTATGCTGTTGTCGATAATGTTTTGTCATCTAATAACACAAGGTCATGGTCGTCTGTCAGTAAAGAGGTATATATATTTTGAATTTTGAAGGGCATTCACTATAAACTCCTTTCTAAAATTTCCTGGTTACATTTTAAAATGACTAAGCAAATTGCCTCTAATTTTTATCAAATATCAACAACTATTCCCGTTTCATCTGTTCTTTAGACTGCTCTTTAATCACACATTTTTCACATTTCTTTAGTCAGAAAAGGACGCTAGTTCTCTCTTAAAGACTATGGAGCGCCTTAGTGACATTGTTATTAAAAAAGACAATATTACCACGACTCGGTTTAGTGGCTCAAATTTTGGTAAATATATTTGAACAGTTCATTTTTTATTTTTTCTAGAACGGTAGTCTATTTACGTGTTTTGTTTTATTTCTTAAGAGCTCAAAATTGACAAAACTAATATAGACCAAAGAGAAATCCGTTTTCCCGATCAGACTTCAGTAAACCTTTCTAGAAATTTAGAAGACACATCTTCCTATCTCGAATTACCAAAACAAGGCGGACATGCTGAAAAGGGTATGGATATAAAACTTTTTCGCAGTTTTTAAATATACCTATTAAAAACCACTCACAGAAAAATAAGTCACGAAAATTTAGATAAACTGACAATAGGGAATGTATTACTTTTGAAAAAACACCCGGATACTTGTATTTATCCTAATGAAATATTTTATTTTATTTTTACAGCAATCAACTATGTGGCTGTAATTTATAAAAGCATGTCAGACATTTTGTCCCCTGATTTCCACAGGTGAATCATTTGTATTCTAACTGTAATCGCGATAATACATATAAGAGAAACGGTTACGTTCTCGTTTTTATTAAACTATTTTGGACATTTGTTTATATTCAATCATGGGATTTTAATGAATATCTTAACTAAAAATATAGTGTGTGCTTTTATAATGAAAATTATTGCAAAATAAACAATTTTGAAAAAAAATAACCTATAAGGGAATGACCTACAACGATTTTAGGAAATGCATTTGTTGATCAGCATTTACACAGCACGTTTAAAGTGTTCTTTAAAAATCTTAATGAATTTAGACTTGTAACGTCTTAGACTTAGAAATGTAAAAAACAAAACAAAACAGGCGCATCTTTTTGTACTAACATTTTTCATGTCTGGGAAGTCATGATAGATACCAAAATACAAAAGACACTTGAAATTTAATAAACAGCATATTAAATGCAACTCTGTACTACAAAAAGACTGCTCCTCTGATAAGATAGTCACATAGTGTGAACAAATGTACCGAACTGAGGTGATAAACAATTTTCAACATTCCAAGGGCATACCAAATTCACAATTTCAATGATATCAAATTCTAGATTTGTGCCTCTCTTGTTGATTTGAAAATCTTCCGCTGTTTTAAAAAGGTTTTTGTCTTTTATTTAAATTAATTGCAAAGAAATGAACTGAATTTGAAATGTATGCGATTTTGTAAAGTATTTTACATACTTATTACAGTCATTCTATAGATACTTGTATGATCGAGGAGCAATACATTTAAAAACTAACCAAACATTTAAAAGCTGATAATGATTTTCATGGATGTGAAAGGGGGATATAAACAGAAATTTCAACGTCCATCACGTCAAACATTTACATAAAACTGGTATATATAGTTTTTCATGGTATATAAAGAATTTGTAAATAATTGTTCCGTTTAAATATGAAATACTTTTTTTCTGTGTTAAAAACTGCTTGATTTTGCCCCTCTCTCTCTACACACATAAAGTTCGTCAATATTTACAATGTGACATCATATTGACAAGTGTATTGCAATCAGCGTGCTGTTTTATTTAAAGGTGTTTGATTGAAATTGCCACAATGTTTAACGCAACAGTAATTTTAATGTGGTATGTTTTCCTATAAAGGAAAATCAGGAATAAATTCATTTTCTAGCATTTTTGATGTTTATGGAATGTCAAATAAATTATTTCCCATACATTTTTACCCTAAACAATGCCCTGCCTACTTTATTTTTTTAAATATAGTTTAATATTCCTTGAACCATTCTTTCTTAAGAATGAATGTGATTGCACGATGCTTCACTAAACAAAAATCTTTTCTCGTAAACATTTGATTCCTGAAAATAAATTTATTGCATAGTTTTAACTTAATATATTTATGCATTTATATAACACATTTTTAAATAAACAGAAATGATAATGAAGAGAAAGAGAAAGTGTCATCAGAGAAACTAGAGTTTATCAATTCTGCAGTACTCTCTCTTACACCACAAACTGATTTAGGGGAGTTGGATCCACCACTTAATTTAACGTTTAAACACGCCAACCAAGTAAGAATTCTTTACTTATGATATAAATTATAATAGACAGTCAATATATCTTGTTTATATAACATATGAAAAATAATATATTTTGTACAATAAAAATATTTTTGAGAAATCAAGTGGATGTGTATAAGAGTGTACTTATATCTTCGAGTTGGTACATGATGAAGAAAACCCAATCATAAATGAATTTAAAAACAATACGAAATTTGTACCCATAACAGCTTGTATGTATATCCCCTAATACTGAAGCTTAAAAAATGATACAGTATCGTTTATATTTACATATGTTGTACATGGTGATATTAACCTTGTTTTATACGTTTGTTGTGTTGACATATAAAACCTGCTTCAATTAGAATGACAACTCAATATTTGTTGAAAAAAGATGTAAATAGTTTAAACCTGTGTACAAAAATCAATGAGATAACGTCGGTAAAAGTTCAGTTCTTCTTTCGAAGTAAAAGTGGTTAAGCGGTTAATATTTTAAAAACACTGAGATGGAAATCAGATTTAGAGGAATTGTAAGTAACAATCGTGCCGCAGACGGAAGAACTCGCTTTCAAAGCACTGACTGTGTTTTTCCCCGGACGATTTAGAAACAAGTTCTTTAATTTGTTTATTGAACGAAACAGTCAGTGAGGAAAAAAGGCGCTTAAGTTGACATAGTATACATACATTGTAAATGCACTATACACTAAAGGTCGGCTATAATACATTCGAGATTTTGCTAGGGATTTGCGAGAAATTAAGACGTAACCAACTGAGTGTTTGACTTCTTTGACAGTTTGCGAATAGTCACGATGTCGACCATTGCATATGATCTACGATAACTTATAAAGATTCGTAAAAATAAATAAATAAATACAATTTTGAATTGCAAACAATAAAAATGGTTTAAATGAAGTTATCATTAACGTTAATGTGTTTTCATTTAGATATTAGGTTGGTTCTAACATCAATCAGTTAGTTTCCTCAAGTGGAAAAAGTCGTCACCCAGTATATTTATGCGATTCTGTTACATTTCTACAACGTATTGCTGCTATCCAATAAAAACAACGATTTGCTCAATTAGATTTAGTGTAAGGGATAACAATTCCAAGTGTTTAAAATGTAATATATCGCAAATGAATTACAATGAACAATATCTGGTTCCTAATTTTTTCATTCTATTTGCATTATTTCTACGTTAGATTGAATCTAAGGGAATGCAAATCATATGCGTCTCCTGGGATTTTGCTATACGGTATGCTTTCCTTAAAGGGAAAGGTCAGGCAAAAGTAAAGAAGAGTTGAAATAATTGTATTTACCATAAAAATGATGTCAACCATTAAATTTTTCTTAACATGACCATAATGTAGCAACAATCACTGATTGAAGATGAAAGTCTGACAAAGTCATGTGAGCTGCCATTTTGATGCTCTTCACTGCTTAGAGTTAAATATGCTGTGGCTTATCAGCGGGTTTTATCGCAGCATCCCGATAACTTCCAAATGCTCTGTGATGTCAGCAGACCCCATTCACAGTTCTTATTAGTTCACAAGCGTGGTCAGTGTCAAGGGAAATTACACGTCCTTGTTGTTTCTTAAACATCATAAATTGAATAAAAGCAATGGAAAGAACACCTGGATTAAGAATTAGAAGATGAATTGATCATGGTCAGTTATACAACCTAGCTCTCCAATATCCCCAATTGTATAATCACAATGTTTACAACATATGCATTCCTCGGCAGTGGGCATGACCTCTCACTTTCAACAGGAACACCATTCCTCTAATGTTGAATAATTGGACTTGATGAATTATTATTGGCAGGGATATTTTCAAGTTCTTCAGTATATTCAGGTTTAAATGCATAAGGTACTATCCCAAATATATTTTCTTGCGCCATTCTTGCAGAGTTGTGTTATACAATTAGTGGGTCAGTTTATCGAAGTGGTGTGCTGACGTCACAGAGATGCTATCATGGCAGTCTCCATGCACTTGCAGGAGATTTAACACTGACCAGATATTTAAACCAAGTTTTATGGCTTAAGATGAGATTATGAGATAAAGTATATGGTGGATGTTTTAAACAAACTTTAGTATATCTATTTCACTAGAGATGTGTTATACCTGACCTTTCCCTTTAACGATGTTGTTTACTCTAGATGTAATTTGTTAAGGATTTTTTTTGATTATTAAAAAAAGTGAATAGCCACTTACTAATAAAGACGCTTATTGACCTATTGTTTAAAGTGACAAAATAACACTACAATCAAAGATCTATAACATACAATATATTATTTTCTCATTATCTTCGGTGAATTTATTTTTATATTATGAGTAAACATCATGCTTAAGGATTACGTTTACTTAGGTGCGAAAAAAAATCTACTATTAGGAATGAAAAACTACTTATTGTACATTGTAGCCCTACTATTGTGGTGTTATTTTTCACTTTCAAATAACTAGGTAAATGGCCTACTTTTCATGCTAGTAACCTCTGAGCGTTTATTGAAAAAAATTGTAAAACGTGTCCACCCTTACCAAGGTTTTCTTTATTTTGAAATTATTAGAAATAATAAAATAATTTGTTGGTTGGAAGATGATAAAATACGAATAGCTTTACTAATTTGATATTTTAATGAATCATTTTAAGCTCATATTTTGAATTTAATTTATTCCGAATTACCTGTTTCAATTTTCAAAATTTCACCCATTTTTGATCCATTATTACAAAAAACAGACTATTAGGAGCTCCAAACCATTTATTGCCTAAAACTATTTTTATTGTCGATATTCTGTTGACATTAACTTTATATAAGGTCAATGATCAAATATTCGAGATATTCTATCTGAAATTAATTTTATGTATTTTTTAAGTTTTTCCCTTCGCGTGCCAGCCAGTAATATAAAATTATGCACAAGATAATACACCATAAAATATGTAAAATTACATTGAAGAAAACCGTAGAAACTTGACTTTTGCAATTACATTGCTACAGGAAGATAATACGAGAAAAAAAAAATGAAAAAAATAGTCCGAATTTTCTCTGTTTCAAAGTAAATCTACCATTCCCGTAGCATATCTTCCTCTAATGAACAAAACATGGATATTAATATCGATATTTGTTTATAACATTGTTATTTTGTGTTTTTAAAACAATTTTTGACTTCAGGTATTGAACTTTGTAAAGATGTTTTTTGAAATCCCAAACCCTGAGTAAACGTAATCATTAAAATATATTTTCTATTTTAAAATATAAAAGTCTTTACTTTGTTTGACTTATGTTTTAGGACAATAACGGATATCAATCGTTGTTATCTCCAAATTAATATATTCAAACTTTACATTTACTGCCGGAACTAGCAAATGGACGGAAAGGGGATGCAAAATGAAACAAAGCGATCACAGTACAACAAAGTGCCAATGCAATCATCTCACAAACTTTGCCATTTTGATGAGGCCATATTCAGCTGTAAGATTGAATTTCTTTTTTTCTTTTCCTTTTCTGTTCTTTTTTATATATTTATATATGAGGGTTAAATGTGTCGTCAAATTTGTATTAAATATTTAAATAAATATATAAAATATTAGATTTCACATTAGATTGTGAAAGACAGGCAGTCCTTGAAAACGATGTCTCTGATTGGGGTGATCCTCTCTATATTATTCACAATGCTTACATTTATTACATATATCCGGATATGGAGGTGTGTATATTACATATTACATATATAGGTAATCTTATTTTTGCCATTTTAGAAATTAGACGTGGGAAACCCTTCTTTGATTACAGCTTCTTTTTTCAGATATATTAAAAGTGACCAAAACATAATAATGCTGACACTCTGTGGTTCTTTGATTTTATCCTATATCATTTTTTTATCTGCGGTGGAACGGACAGAAAATGAGGTACATGTATATGCATACACGAAATCATTGATGTTGAAGATCTCCATTGTTAATACCACAACATATTTAACAAATACATTTAATCTCCTAACAAACTGGTTTACAAAACTCCATATTGAGGGAAACTGGTCGGGAATTTAGATTTGTTTAATATACCTTGATTTGGTAAACACAAACAGTTGTAGGAGGAAATAAAACTGAAGTTACAGACTCTTAGTTACGAAGACGAATACTGATAACAATACAAATTACCCTTTGCATTAATATTTGTAAAGATCGAAAACTACTCGGCCTTTTATTCAGTTAAAACAAACTATAATACAATTCACCTTGAACTAAAAGAGTTTCAAAGTAAAAGTGAAATGACATCAGTTTGGAATTAGAGAGATAGATAATAATCTTTGTTTTTCTTCAGATTATGTGTATCGCAATAACGGCAATCATTCACTACCTTTTTCTGGTCACCTTCTTCAGTATGCTGGGGATGGGTGTATATTACTTCATGAGCATAACAGTAACATACTACGCCATGTACGTGGCAAACAATTTCAAGTCTAAATCCAGAGTCCGCTGGTTTCTGTTGGTAATATGGGGTAGGTACTTGTGAATGTGCCATATATGCTCCTCGTTTTAATGTCAATTTACTATACAAAGCCAGGAGGTATCCTTCAATATCGTCCAACACAGTAGCAAATTGAATTTCTGCACTCTATATAGGTTTTCCTGCCGTGATCACAGTAACAAATGTTGGAGCATTCTGGGGAAAGGATTATAACTTGCAATTTTAGTAAGTGGTCAATTTAGATAAATTATATTTTTTTCTTAACATTTATAAGTATACAAATTCGAAAATAATATTAATCTTACATGTTCATTTTTGCTATGATGGGTTTGAATTATTATGATTGAATATTTAGTTGCTGGTTGTCTATGGAAAGCGGTTCCCTCTACATGTTTATCATTCCTGTCTGTTTAATTGTCGCGGTAAGATTGATTATAGTACTTTACTTTTGATTTTATCTAATACTTATCCAATTATTTTTAAGGTCATCTCAAGTGAGCTTTTCTGTCTATTGTTGTACGGCATCTGTCTGTCAGTGTGTCTGTCTGTCTGTGTGTGTGTCGTCAGTCTGTGTTACTGTAAACTGTCTTACATTTTTGACTTTTTCTCCAGCACCACTGGTTCAATTTCAACAATTCTTTGCATACAAAATCCTTAAGTAGAGAGAATCAAATTTGTTTAATTCTTATAAGGAGAAAAAATAATTGATAATTATTGTTGAATTTAAAATAAAGATCTTCCTCTCACAAACTGTTCAGCCAGAAAATTTGAAACTTGTGTGAAATTATTTCCCCAAAGTATAAATGTAAGTTTTTTCAAATCAAAAACCTGGGGGATAAGGTGGGACTACACCTAAGGGTAATTTTAACAAAGGAATACATAGAGAAAAATCTTTGAAATCTTCTCAAAACCATCAAACAAAATAGGGACTCTTTTCTGGAATTGTAGATTAAAAACTTCAGTGATATCATCTATGATTAACAATGGAAGTATTGTGATAAAGGATAATTTTTATTGTACAAATTAAATTATTGTACGATTAAACACGATTGGACAACTCTTGGGACTTAGAAGGGATTTAAAGTTTGATTAAAGAATATAAATAGAAAATCTTCTGAAGAACTGTAATATATAAGATATGTGATATAAGATATGTGATGTGACTATACAGGCCTGATAAATTGTAGGTTATAAATAGTGAGCTTTGGCCACAAAGAGGGATTCAAAGATTTATAAATAAATACATTTAGATTTAAAATCGTGCAAACTATAACTTATACTGGGGTCTCTATAGAAGTTCAAAAGTCTGCATAAGAATATATGGGAATAATCTTTAAGCGTAGTCTTTTCAGGAGCTGTAACGCTTTATTATCATGCATTAAAGCAGTGTGATATAGTTTTAATTGTATATTGTTGAAACAACACTGAATACCAAAAGGGCTTCATTGTTAAACATCTACATCTAAATGAAGAAAAAATCTAAAGGTCGTTTTATATCACATTTTTTACTACTTAATTTTCTAGATGTTTTGTAGTAGACTTTATGAAGCTTCTTTGATGAAAATTACCATTAATGTTGCTCAGGTTAGCGATGTGGTCCATGAGACTCTTGTCTTTGATATTGGTGTCTTATTAAGATATAAGGCGGATACTTCCTTTTGATTAATTAAATACAAATTTGACGATTAATATATAAATAAAAAAATAAATAAAAAAATTAACCCAGAATTTCATTGGAAAAAAACAGCAGTGTCATGCTGATTGTTAAAACTTGCTTTTTATTTGATTGTATTTCAGTTAAACGTGGCAATAATTGTTACCCTTGTAAGAGTATTATGTGCTTCAAGCGCAATGTCAAAGTCATCATTACAGAAAAAAGCAACGTGAGTGAAACATTTTAGCAACTTAACAACCTTAGTCATAAACAGACAAAATAAAAATAAAAACTGATATAGTCTTACTGTTGGGTGAATCATGTTTGTTTCAAAATACTTTATTTGACATGTCTGATTTAAAAAAAAATCCTCGACATGTTTATAAATTAAGTGACAGAAAACTTAAGTGAATATACTCATACCGACAGAACTGGTCTGCGATCACTGGGAACTCTCCTACCAGTTCTCGGAGTAACCTGGCTATTTGGAATTCTGGCCGTTAATGAAAATGTGGATGTATTCCAGTATATTTTTGTTATAGCAAATTCTTTTCAGGTGAGTTTTAATATGAACGTTTTATTTATTGAAATGTGTGTCAAATTGTCTTCTGTTAGTATTTAAACATATAAGTTACAATAAACATCCCTTTTTTCAGGGCTTTTTCATATTCATTTCACATGTTGTGCTAAACAAAAAGGTAGGTCTTTTTACAAGAACAATATTTCACATTTGGATTATGAAATATTCCTATTTATACTTCTTATTGACATGTATATGTTGGGAAATTGTTTTGATGAGGTGATGCGAGCTCTCCGAAACGAGTACCCCGCCTTCAGTGCTTTTAAAAGTATCACCGAAGACAGCAAAAATGAAACTACTACTGTTGCAGCAAGTCAGCTTACTTCGAAATTGAGTTCCAAATCATTTAAAGTCAAGGTAACAGATACTTAATTTGAAATACTTTAAATGTATTATTATGATGATAAAATTATATTATTATCAAAACCAAATAGTTTTCCCCAACCATGATGAATTGTAATGCATTTTTTTTTAAACAGAAGAAGGATATAATCGAAAGAATCCGTGCTTTAAAGACAAGTAAAAATAAAGTGAAAAATTCCGACGCGATTATATTGGACGAAACATTGTCCACAGATTATCCAACAAGTCTATCCCATGAAACGGTACGTCATACATGTCTAAATATTTTGTATTTTCTCTTTCTGGCAAATCGTTAAAAAACAAAATTTAATTTCATCAATTTCAATAGATATTTTTGCATTCGTCACAGAGCTTTAAGGTTTCCGAAAATGAACCACCGATCAATACTTTAGAACCGGAATCAGCGAGAGAGAACACGGTAAAGCTCCATTTATGTCGGTGAATTCGTTTTTGTCTTTATCATGGTGCAAAAAAGCAGACATATTTGATAATGGTGGTTCCATATAAATACGTTCCTTCTTGTTGTTCTATTGAAATTATTCACAGATTGTTTTGCAATGAATATTTCGTTTTGTCATATGGTAACTTATTTCTTTACAGGGAAGACGATTTCGATTTTCGTTCAATTTAAACCCTTGGAAGAAGAAGTACACTATTACAGAAATGTAGAGAATGTATTGTATGCGCATCTTTGTTATTGATGTGATTATTTAGTTTCAATCACTGTGAACTTTATGTAATGTTTTTCATAAAATGTGTTATTTATTGTATAATGAAAGTACATTCATCAATATTATTAATGCACTTTACTAGCTAATATATGAATCTTTATATATCATCATTAAAATGTACAACTAACATTGAATTTGTTTGGTAGGAAAGGGACATCATTGCATTCAAGGTACAAGATAATAATGTTTATTATCTGGAAAATGTTTAGCATTTAGTTGAATGCATTGTTACGATTACGATGAATACATAATCCTTTTTGAAAAATGATAGCGATAGCTTGTTTGTGTTAATTGTCTGTGCTTTACCTACTCCCTTTTTTTCATGTCACTCATTAAACATACAAGACCTATTTACTAATCAGATATGTATCTTTTCAATTATAAGATATGTTATTATCACACAGAATAATAATTACTTGTATTAACTTTCTGTATGATTTGATATGTATTCTATTGGAAAAATTCATAACTTTTAAAAACTATTATCTGAGTTATATATGAACACGATTATGTCACCGAGAAAAAGAGTTATTGAAGAAATGTACTCTGGGGTTCATTAAAAATTCAGTAATTAGTGTTTAAACAGCTTGACCTTGTCAATTCTACTTTATCATTTGATACATTCTCTTAATTGGCTGACACTCATTTTGATCATTTTTTTTCGGTAAAATGTATATATGAGTATTGTAAAAACTGGTTGAAATATATATTAAGTATCTGATGCATCTTTAATCTTTGTTCTAAAAACCCGTATTTTTTGCTACGTTTTACGTTAGTCGCATATTAAAAACAATTATATGAAATATCATTTATTTAAGTATAAATGCAAAATATTTTCTGTTTGACAATTTTAAAAATGTGTTTAGGTCATTGCCTGTATGATAAAAGGCACGGAGTCTATTTACATAATGATTAACACCATTTATTAGAAAAGAATCCGAAAACAAATAAATTTAATTGCTTTTTAATGTTTAAATGATTAGGTCTATTTTAAAGTTATATACCGTAAATGATTAAAACGAATTTATGCATCAAAGACAATAAAAAAATATTGTTATGGAAACAGAAATGGCTTCCCGCCTGAACATGTTATAGTCAATTTCATTAAAAAATGCATTAGTGTCATGATGATGTCTACATGTTATAATTTATCAATAATAGTAAGAACCACATCTTATATTCTCTTCTATTCTATACAAAATAAAAATAAAAATTCTGTTTTGTTAGTATGTATTTGGTTGTTAACCATAAATAGGTTGCTTATAAAATAAGTTATGAATCAAATTGCATGAAACAAGTAAACTATGAAGAATGTATTCTTCTCATGCATGGAATATATCCCAAGAAACACTTAAAAGCTTCTCACTGTTACCTATATTTTTACAAATTATCCAGTCAATAATTTGAAGATTTAAAAATTCTCTATATAGACATAACATCCACACGTAAAGATACATCATGTTCTTTAGGATGCACAAACTTTGAAGGAAAAATACATATATTTGGTAATAAATGTAATTATTTCATAATTCCCACCCAAATCATGTTCATAGTGAGTGATACACAATACACATATGGCATACATACAGATACTAGTATGTATACACATAACATCCACACGTAAACATACGCGTTCTTTAGGATGCATATACTTTGAAGGTTTGAATATATATGTTTGATAATGTAATTGTGTTATAAACCCCACTCACATTCATCCGGAGGCAAAACGGTACACATCTACAGAGTCCACCTACATTACCTCCGAATTGGATATTGTACAGGGTGTCTGACTCACCCTGCAGTGAGTTCTGTACAAATATTAAAAAGAAAACCTATAACCTTGCATACATATATTTTTAAAAAAAAGTTCCCATCATCGGTTTTTTCTATTAAATTTATAACATTTGAATATGACAAAACAGAATCTTTTACCGCTTTTACCAGTAATTGTTCTGTTTTCTTAATTTTGTTAATACGACAATACATTTATTTTGCTTATAAATTCTATATGCAATCAAAGAAAAAAGTAGGTTGCACATTCTAACAAAGTTACTTTGAAAAAAGAAATAACAAATAATGCTTCCATTGAACTTGAAAATTCACATATTCACTAACTATATTTAATTTTCCTGAAACATTTTTACAATCAAAAATTGTTTTCTAGGCCATTTTGTCATAATTTGCAGTTCTTGTTTATTTGCTTGTTCCATTAACATAAAATGTTATTTAAAAGTTTCTAATTGAATCCGACTAAATTTTATCTTTCATTTATTTTATTTTTTCAAGTAGATATGTTCCCGTTCTCGATAACTTGTGATTTGAAACTCAGTACTGAGTTTACTTTGTAAACACGGACTTTGCAGTTTTTAAAAAAAATATTTTGTGTTTTGTTTTTCTGAAGTTACGTCATTAATTTATGTATCAATAAAATCTTTCTTTGAATAATCAGACTTGTGTTCATATCTTTTAAATACTGTCTGGAGTATAGTATATGCGCAAAGATAATTGCTCTTTTTTAATGGATTACGGTTGGAAGTTAAAAAAAAAATAAGTTAAATGTCAGATATGTTTGCTTAAGTAAACCTCCAGAAGGTCACTTGAAGCATTGATATGTACACAAAAATATAAAACTAAACTCTTATTTTGTTAATGTTTTACCATAACTGATGGTTTTTGATGCGAAATTAGAGAAATGATTTCTGTAAAAATTGCTGAAAAAAACGTGTTTCCTAAATAATATTTTTCTTGAAAATACATTCCCATCACTTTTTTTTAATTGTAACATTTTTGAATATAAAAAACTGTATATTAAACACGATAAATATTCTTGTTTCTGTTAGATTAAAGTTATAGACACAATATTAATATTATCAATATTCCATTACTTAATTCTTATCAATCGATAACCTTTACTTCAGACGAAAACTGTATAATACGCATCAACCAACCAATGCGGCTGCGTCGTGAGATGACGGCCTCCTGTAAATATCAAACAATAATTTAACGAATACCAAGAACTAAAGGAGCTAAACATTGAAATATTCAACTTCGTTCAGTAAAGATGTTTAAACGTCGAAGAAGATAATCTAGACATAACAATTATTATTTTATAACATTCTTATGAAATATTTCATTCTTTAAATGTTGTTACATACCTACAATGTAACAAAACACTCAAATTCATTATTATTGACTCACAAATGGAAAATTAAAATAGATAAACAAATCAGTAAATACCCATTACACAAAACATTTAAACGATAACAATGTGCAAATAGAAAAAAAAAACCGCTAGGAAATATCCTGTATGAATAAAAACGCACACTTGTAATGGGACTTATGATGCATAGAGAATAATAAAACGTGGTGATATCGAACAGTGTTTAAACTCAAAAGTCTAACGGAAAATTTCAGAACAGGAGCAGAATAAACACGGACCTCTATAAAGATTAGAGGTAGGATCAAGTGCAATTTAGGAGTGAGCATCCTCTGCTGACCGATCACACCAGCCGTGTACTCTTTCTCCTAATCGGGAAAAATGGAATGATCTGTAGACAATTCGGCGATTAATAATGGCCTTACAGTAAGTATTTTAAAAAATGTTACTCAGCATTCGACCTAACGGAAATATACGAGTTACAATCATGACTTACACTTATGTGTCTCACAATGCATGATTTATATTTGTAGACTAACAGTGCACCGTTCCCCACGGCTTATGATGCATATCTAAATTTTAACTAACCCAATTCAAATTTGAATGCTCTGTTATGCATGTACATGGCAATCTGCAACAACCACACTAAAAGATATTTTAAGGTGGTATGTGACATATGTCTATATTAATTAAGATTAAAATACATTGTAATTATAATACTATCACCGGCTTAGAATTTTCAAATTTTAAAATTCCCAGCGGGATTAGAACTAATGACAAACAGTTTCGTTATGAACCCTCTAACCAACTGCGCCATGCTGTTAGGTAACAATTTATGCAAAGAATCTATTTATCTATCTATCTATCTATCTATATATAATGTCAGTGTATCAAGTAACTCATTTTTGATCCCAACCAAAGTTATAAAGTTGCTCTCAATGCATGCATCCCCAACATTTGAAAGGAAGCTCCGTAACCGTTTTCCAATATTTCGATTAAATAAGAGACCGCTTAATAATGTTAGAAATGTACTAAAACATTCATCAAAACATAGCAAAATTTTTTGTGCGCCGTAAATTGCAACTTTTTAACATGTACCAAACTGTAACAGGTCGTATTGCATTGTAAAGATTCTTAAAACCAACGTGGTGAATTCGGGGGAACGCTCAATTCGTTACACTCGCTCAAGTAAATGCTAAATAAAATCTTCAAAACGAAAGAAAAGTTCAACTTGTACTGACGCGCAAAAGTTCCAGCACAAAGATTCCGATGTAATTTTATTCATAAAATCGATACTAACGTGCGGAAATCCAACACAGTTAGACACTCCGCTATTTTGCGGGGCTCCAGGACAGGTAGCCCAAAATAGTTATTTACACATTCACTCTTAAGGCGAAGGTTCCAGCAGATTTAGCTCAACTGCACTCTTTCAGGTATTTTTCATATCATTGTTTTAAAAGATATTTCATATTTTCGATAACAAAGAGCAGGAAATTGCATATCAGTAAAAACATTCACATACACTTATAGCTGTTAAGATAATTTCAAACTTCTATTGTCCAGCAATAATTCAATTTGCTTGGAGATTAGGTTAATAAGATATCTGATTCGAAGACTTGTATCGCCGTCACAGTGGGATTAACAGTTTTGTATCATGAAAAGGTCTTGCGTTTTTAAAACTATTTCACACGTTTATCTGAGAAAAAAAATCGACACTTATGTTCTCATAGCAGCTTGTACATTCTAAATATATAACCTAGTTAAGTTTAGTAATCTTTTATTTTAATATTTTGATGTAACACAAGCTGTATAAAATTAAAATCTTAGTGAAATACATGTCAATACTCTCACTTTCTTGGAAAATCAGTGTGTTTTATCTTTTATCTCTATAAAATAATTTAAATAACATTAATTTTTATAATATCTATAATGTTTACTTATTGTTGGAATGTGCACATATGATTTAGGAAAACTTTGAAGGAAGAACCAGAGGACAATTTCATTTTATTAAGCAATGTAAATTTACTACAATATTCCTTTTCTCGAAATGACTTATTTTTTTTCTTTCAGAGTACTGATCCAGTAAACAAGTTTCAAATTGTTGTCGTTAAATATGTCGTATCATTGCTTAACTCTAAGATCAAAACTCAGTTAAATGTTTACCTCATGAAAAAGTACAATCCCTGTATAATAGATTAAAATAGATGATTTGTCAATCTTGTTCAAAAAGTTGCAATCAAACTGGCCAAACCTTTAGTACTCTCAATACTTTGATTGATCGTAGGTAGCGCTTTCACGAACCTTCCGGGTTGCTTAATGGTTTTTGTTACCCGACAAAGCGTATAGCGGATACGCTAACCGCTCAAAAAGGCAACACACCAAAAACCTCAACATCATACGATGTTGTGTTTGAGATAAATGTGTGAATCAGAGGAAGGAAATGACGTATAATAACAAGTAAATATCACATTATCTATCATAAAGTCAACAACCTTGTCCTTACGTTGGGTTTTTTTTTTATGAAAACAGCCTAATGCCAATATGGGATTTACATTCAAAGTATATATTGTGATATTAGTTATACATTTTACAGGTAATACCAGTATTAAAATTTAAAGTGTGAGATTGTTGGTTCTTTGTTCAATGGAACTTTTAATTTTTCATTTCATCATTTACTTAATATAGATATAATTGAGCTTTTGTTATTTAAGATGAATGTTGCTTGCAAAAACGCCTATCTACAACAAAGGACGATGGATACACGTACTTAGACGATTATGGAATTCCATGCAGTGGGATAACTTTCATTACTTTCAAAGTGCGAGCATGCAGTGATGCTTATATTGCGTTAAGCTCCATAATTAAAGGAGAATCTATCGAGATCGTCATAGAACTAGGCAGAAATAATAACACCCTGTCGTGTATACAGGTTAATCGACAATGTGAACGCTCCGCACTAGCCTGCGAAGCAGTGTTAGATTGTGGAGAATATCGTCCTTTTACTGTGGATTGGGGAGACAGTCAAATCCTTGTAAAGAAAGGAGACCCATCGGCCGCAGAAAATATATTTCTTAGCCTTCCTTTGAATTATAATCTTCAAGACGTGAAAGTAGGAATATCCACAAAATGCGAGTCTTCTGGAAATTGGGTTTTTGAAGGTATATGTTTATTTGTGTAGAAATTACTGTAACCAACTATTATTCGCAACGACTATATTTTTCGATTTACCTGAGAAGAACTGGTTCGCGACGACTTAGTTTCGCGTTCACCCACGCCTGTTTTTATCATGATTACAGCTTTCCATTGCAAATACTGGTCTGCGGCAAGAAGTATTTGCGACAATGAGGCTCTCGCAAACCTCGAAAAATTTCTCGCACGCGATTAAAAGTTGGTTTACAGTAAAAAAGAAAAAGGAAATGGACATTGCTTGTGTGATTGCTTTATACAAATATAACCTATTTTCAAACTGGTATATAAACCACCACAGATGTACTGCCCATTGTTACAAGTGCACCAAACGTTGTGCCGCTCATCAGGTCTAGCTCTATTGGAACGATCGTCTCATCATCAGGTATGCTTTCATTTTTAAAAAAAATATTCCCCCATGTGCATTGATTAAAATGAAGTGATTTGTGAATAATCACCATGCCATGTTTAGGTATTAGGTAAGACTAAAAAAAAAACTAAACTTTTATCGAATCTGACTAAATATAGATCCATTCTACTCTCATGTTGTAAATTTTGAATTAACCGGGTGGCAGTAAGTACAAAATTTACAACATGTTAATTTGTCATGTTGTAAATTTGTATTTACTGCCAACCGGTAATTAAAAATATTTAGTCAATCTCCATGCCATCAAACAAGTATATACTGGCATTATTTTATTTCTTCATTTCTTTGTATATTTAATAAAAACATTATGACAAATTGCCATCTTGTAATTTTTTGTATTTCCAACCACCCGGTAAATTCAAAACTTACAACATGACACTACAGTGAGCTGATTAAAATGAATCAATATGAAATCAATATCCATGCCATCAAAGAAGTGTGTACTGGCACTATTTTATTTCTTCATTTCTTTGTATATTTAATAAAAAACAATAGATGTCAGGTGGTATAAATTAGCGAAATAGCCAATTTCTCTTCAACGTTTTACTACTTATACCCCCACCCCTCCCCCAATTTATTACAGAAATGATATATTTTACTCAACTTATAATTTTTCATCAACTTAAAAGTATATCATCATAATATATATAAAACCCCCATTATGCTAATATCTTTACCATATCTAATAGTGATCAAATTAATGCTTGTTGTGTTATAAAAGGTTTTTACTATATCATTATTTCTTCACAATTTTTATATGAGTAGTTGGAGTGGTTCTTATTGCTGGGATGGTGATTTTTGTGTTGCTGAGCCTGAAGCACTGCAAGAAAAATGGTATTTCATTTTTTTTTTTTTTTTTTTTTTTTATAGTTTTTATCTTTGAATAATACTAATCGAATTAGAACAAAAGAACAACATGTTTAGTAGTTGAATGATGGTCGTCTTCCGAAGATAATACGTAAAAATTGCCAAGAAATTATAGGTTATTTATTAAACAATCTAAAAACACATGAAGGAATAAGATCCCGATAAAAGTGAAACGTGGTGATAACGAACAGTGTTCAAAAAGTTCAAAGGAAAATTACAAATCAGGAGCAGAGCAAACACGGACCTCTACAAAAGCTAGAGGTAGGATCAGGTACCATGGAGGACTGAGCATCCTCTGCTGACCGGTCACACCCGCCGTGTGCTCTTTGTCTTAATCGGGTACACGGGATATTTGGTAGACAATTCGGTGATTAATAATGGCCAAACAATTATGAAAAATGTCAGTCAGCATTCGACCTAGCGGAATATTGTATTTGCTGACAAGGTCGCTGTATCGAACATAGAATCTACGAAATGATGACTTCAATCGAGACAGTTGATAATCTTATTTTATCAACTTGTTTGTCAATATCTTGCCTCCTTTTAGAAATCGTTATTACGTAGAGCATCCCCTTGTGTATGGAAGCATTAATTAGAAGAAAAAAAACTCCATATGCAGGTGATGAAGGTATATTTTTACATAAAAATGGAAATTGTCAATAGAAAAATTAAAGTCATCACGTTTATCATAAAGATTTGTTGTTAGGTTACCAATAATGTCTTTTTCTAGTAAAATATCTATATAGCAAACAGATGGCTCAGACTCTGTGGCATCTTTTATTTCAAGTTCACTGGAATATATCGTGTCGACGTAAGAATAGAAGTAACAATTGTGCATTGATAATTCGTCGTCGATATACCGAAATGTCGAGTTAAAGCCAGCAGCGAGTGATTTTTTTATTTTCATGTACAAGTCTTTGAATAAATTTTGCTTCATATGAATATGAAAATAGGTCTGCTAACAATGGCGCACAATTGGTACCCATGGAAATTCCAACAGATTGTTGGAAGATATGATTTCCAAAAACAAAAATACATAGATGCTGTCAATAAGAAACTTAAGCATCTTTTTGTATCATTTTCAGAGTAATCGTGTGCGCAATACAAATGTACTTACTGGTGACACAATATCATAGTTTAAAATACCTCCGATATATATTCTACTACTAGTATTTGGTTCAGACTTCCATTATTCGATGTTCTTCCATACTCATTTTGCTCGTAAATACAAGTTATCAATATTTACAGTTTTCGTCTAAGACCATTAATAAGTTAACTTACTCTCATAATCATAAGCCACGCAGCTAGAAAAATATAATTCAATCTTGCGAATAGTAAAATATCTGCCGTTCACAAATTTTGAATAAGTGGAAGCCCATAACTGCATGATAACTAAAATATGTATCAAAATGTTAATGTAAGATGTTAAAAGGTTAAAAATCTTCAACCGTTTATTTCTTCGATGTTTTAGTTTGACCAAAGATATTATCTTTGATTAAAGGAAGTCCATCTCCAAATAGTAAACATTTATTTCCTTAAGTCAATTTAAATCTTTGCAAATCATCATTAGACTTGTTTTTAAAAAAATGCTCAAAGATATAGCAAAAGATCATTTACTTAATGAAAACTACTTGGCGTTCGAATTTCCGCGCGTCTCAGCCGTCAAAATCTTCACAGGATGAAGCTTTGCTATTGTGGATGTTGTTTGATGGCCTGGTAGGATGCCTGATTAGCAGAGCTATGCTATTGAGCCGCCTTTCAATAGTTTATAGTCATAAAAAGAGTTGATTGGATTGTAGAGCTTCATCCTGTGCTCATTGCTGCACAGCTGTCCCAGATGAAACCACGCATATTTTCGTAACCATTTTAAAATTTGTTTGATTAATATACATTGTATATACTTATTAATCCATTATTGTTTGACAATTTATTGATAAATTAGTTTACTACATCAAATAATAACAGTGTATCATACTGTGAAATGTTTTCTTTTGAATTTTTAGACCAACCAGCAAGTTTTGAAAAAAACACAACCTATGAATCAGAAAGACAGCACGGATTGGATCAAATAAGCGATCATCGTTACGACTCGTTACCAGTCAATACTACTCACACATATCTTGAGCTTTGCTAACAACATATCAAACCGACCACCGAAATAAAGTGACAGTGATGCAAACCGGGCAGATCAAGATATCGCCAAATGAATGTTTAAACTATTTATGATTACTGAAATATGTCTGTCAAGATCAGAATATTGATTTTATTTACTAGTTTACTGACAATTTGCAACGGTGTGTAAGTCGACTTATATTACATTAATCCTTTTAATATACCATGTCAGCTATATTAAATAAATACACTTCTAATGATAAGACTTGATATAACTTAAATGAATGTAGAAAAAAAAAACAACTCAAGGAACACAATAATCAACAATCTTTTTCTATTTTAAAGAATAGGTACGATATATGCCAAAAATGACCCTATCTCTAAATTGAACGCCATTTTACTAAAAGGTAGACATTAATATGCAACTTCATGAAATAGAACAGTTTTGATTACTTCTTCTCAAATAGTGGGTCATTTAAGTCATGTTTAATGACGTCGCATTTAGGATCGTACCTTATACATGTGATCAATGGTATCTACATGAATCACCTTATATTGGTAACTTTAAATAAGACGGTAAGTTGTATAATGACCATTAATATATGTATATAATTATTAACACATCTTTTCACAGTAAATAAAAAGTCCATTATCTCCTGTATTTCCGGAAAGTTCAAATTATAGTGCTCCATATATATCAATGTTTGCCCATCTGCCTTTTCAAAAACGTTAAATCATGAATACATTCTCTATTGAAAGGGTTGATATTTTAAAAAAAAATTGTAAATTAAAATAGTCTTTAACAATTAAACATAATCTCTGTATTTCAATTTGCATCCAAACTAGTTTTGTGAGGGTTAAGGCTCGCGGTGTATTTTCAAAATAAGAAATCGGGATTTTCTTGAGAGGTTAACAACTCGTTTTTGTTATCGGGTGTTTGCGTCTTCGCATTAGCCAGCATCAACGATGAATTTTGCTTGAGACATGCATGCTTAAAATCGTTGAGTTTAAATGCATGCATGCCATAAACAATTCGTGCCATAAACAATCCGTATGTTTTTTTTCATGTAGCACTTTCCGCTCTTATTCAGAACTCTTGTGTCTCCTGTAACGGGACGTGGGAATAGAAAATAAAAACCTGACCGTAATCGATTTAATTGTATTTTTTTTGTGATGTCCGAAAAGCAAACAAAGTTACGATTAGTTATTGATGTTGATATTTCTAAATGATTTAAATCAAATTTACTTGCAAGAATCTTCTTTTCCATTATACATATTTTAAAACAATGGGTTTTGGTTAAAAATTGACAAGTACATTTGCATGCATTTTTACCTAGCCTCTCAGAATATTAGCAACCAAACCTCAAAAGTCAGTAGCTATATACTCTATATTCCTAGTGAAACGCCAAGAAATAATATCCGCGTAAAATTGCGAGAAGCACATCTCACAATTTTAAAATCTCGCTTTATACGTATTTCGGACAGATGTAAACTAAATGACACTATGATAAAAATTCGGCGTTAGCGATTTTATATTCTGGCGATTTGATGCAAAACAGTTGAATTGCGGAATTAAGTATTAACGTAAAATAAGGAATCTACAGCTGGTGACATGAAATGTAAGGGAAAACTGTACAAAACATACTTTTCATTTATAGAAGTAGTATACTCAGTTTATTTATTCAGTATATGGAACACTTTAATAGCATGTAGATTGGTCGATTATAACAGGGAGTACATTGCATGCATAATCATAACGATAGACATTTCGCTTTCCCTTTTTATAACATTAACCGTTATCAAAACTAAGACATGATTACAGAAATAATACAAAGTTTCATAATAAGAATAAGTTTAAATATTTTCTTCCTTTAATATTTGTATGTGATGTACAATTTTTACCGCGTGCCGAATAATATTTTAGGAGTCATTTGTTCCATTATCGTCATTTTTCTCTCATACATGTATGTGCAATACACTGATATGACACAATTTTAAAACTTTCATAAAATGAGCCCTTCAAAATGCACACTGTGATTTAATCGATCCATCAAACCAAACAGTTTCAGTCCACGTGATTCAACTGTCAATCAAATCACTCTGCAAGCTGCACCATGTGCTCCTTCGATTTTTGTTCAATTGTTTTAACAATAACGTATTTTGCAGTATTTCTGATGTTTAATGCCATGATTGTACTGCCTCTGAATAGTTTAATTTTTACATACACTTGTTTAAAAGAAATTCTCTCTCTCTCTCTCTCTCTCTCTCTCTCTCTCTCTCTCTCTCTCTCTCTCTCTCTCTCTCTCATGTTTGTATGTATGTACAAACAATACATAAATAATAAAGTCTTGTTTGAAATTGGACTTTATTTATTTTAAACACTGATGGTAAGTAAAACGCTTTCAACGCATGTCTTTAAGTTTGTACACTATCATCGGCCTTACCGGTAAAAATATTATTTTAGAGCACACCTATTAGAACATAAAGTAAATGAACCTGTGTTTGCAAAGATTTTTATTCAATGATGCAGAAAAATCGTAAAACTAACAAAATAAAAATTATTTATATTTGACTAAACGCACGACAAGACTTATTGCATATCATTGCGCAAGGTGTGAATCTGAATGTCAGACGGTATTAGACCAATAAAGTGTCAGTTGAATTAATTTAAACATCGAAGATGTGTCCTGTAAACTTATTTTAAGATTTATTTTCTATTATAGTCTACATCAGCAACCTTTTGTTTGAAGTCAGGGGTCCGCTCACGCTTGTCGAGTAAAAAAAACCTCTAGGCCTAATTTCTTTCACTTACGACCCGCCTTACTCAAAGAATGTGACGTCATGTAAACAAACTTGTTATGTACATGTTATGTACATGCGTTTGAAATGCTTCAAATGATTTTTTTTTAATTTTTTTTTGAGTGAATGGATAATTTACCGAACGTTTCTATAAAAATACGGTACTTTGTGTTGAAGTAATGATATATTTTCTTGTGTGTAAACACATAGGAATATTATGCGGTGGAAAACAGTGTTACTTCGTTACAAAAGGCCTTTCGGGACCTCAAGAGTTCAGTATGGCGAATCTAAACACTATCTTCTTTTTGATAATTTGCAAGAATTGTTTCCAGAAGCACAAAGTATGTAGTATGAATGAGGAACAAACTTATACAAAACTTACTTACAAGTAAGGGAAAACAAGGAAAACATCAGTTAACGGTAGGTTTAAATACAGTTTACGGTAGACTTTTAGTGAAAACAAAAATGATCACGTCGTATATTCATGATCATAATAATAATTTATCATTTTTTTTTTAAAATGTCATAAATTCATCTTATCATGTCGGATTGTTGTCATCGATAATTGATTACACAGCGGTAATAACCGCATTATCCGTTACATCTTGTCTGAAGCCACCACTATATAAAGCTCGTCACAAAACGGGAAATTTAACTATCAGCGCAGGCCTCGAGCAAAATGTAATTATGTTTTATTAATTTTTTTTTCTTTTTAATTATATTTTAATGAATGATGTTTCATTTTGCTCGAGGGCTGTGCTCTATATACATTTTTAAATCTTATATTAAAAATTGCCTTGAATATGTTAATTTCCGGTAAACATCGTGTATTTAGCGGATGCTAGTGTTGCTTAGCAACACTTAGCATAATTTGCATGATTTATCGCTTACACTTGACATCATATTTGTAATTATGCATTTATTTACTTTTTATAAACAGCTTGAAAAATGTTGGAAATTTAGGCATTTATAATATTACATGTACAACCGTACTTAGTTCTTTGTTGAAAAACTACTTTTGTATTATACTCTGTCACAAGATATCCTGGATTCACATTTTGCTCAATTACTCGATATTTATAAATACCTCAGGGTTCAAACTATGTTCATTCAAATGTATGAAAAATTTCCAAGATTTCTCCTTGAAACGCCCCCTCTAGCTGATCATATTTAAATACACGGCTAAAAAATGCAATGTCTACGGGGATTTTGTATTGAAGCACACCCGGATGATAACGTTAAAAAATTGCGCGAGGTATTCCGAGTGACTTCTGAATGGAGAAAAGATGTAAACATTCCCCATTATAATTCTCCGTAAGAAATCTGTTTTCGTTCCTGTGAACTTTTATGAGTGAAAAATGATAATGTGTCAATGAAGATATCTTGGAAATTTTCCTTTTCATCGATTTCAATGGCACTTCTTTCACGGGTATGTGGTTTTTTTTTTTTTCAAAATCGGCCAAATATGCTTCATCATTATCTTGGGACAGACTATACATGTATTGCTACCAAAATCAATTCAGCTGTATTATAAGCAAACACTGAGTAATTCCGTAAGTCTGTGAACAAAAGAAACATTTTAAAACTTAAATATATTTACATGACTTTAATTGATTTATAGATTCAGATTTTGTTTAAAAAAAATAATGGGTTTCTTTTTAATTAAAAGAAACGTAAAACCAGATATTTGTTCAGATATGAACTGACATTTTGCAAAATAAAAAAATAATGGGTTTCTTTTTAATTAAAAGAAACGTAAAACCAGATATTTGTTCAGATATGAACTGACATTTTGCAAAATAAAAAAATCCATTTATTTAAGGTTTTGAAATGGAGAATTTTCCCAAATGATAATAAAACTATATAATAATGCTTAATGCTAAAATGTCAACGATAATCTAGCTCTATCAAAACAGAAACATTTTTGTAAAGAATTTTGCAGCTTCATCTTACTTTGATAAATAAGAAACTCATTAAAAGAATGTACCATGAATTCTTTATCTGGTTTCAATTCTGTCAATCTGATATGAACATAATAATTCAGTACTAAAGTTATTTAATGTAAGAACCTCTCGACTTAAAACCTTTTTTTATGTCTCGAAATACTTTAGTCTACTATCAATGCTTTTGTGTCGACTTCTTGTGTACTAACTGCAATAGCTTGCGACATCACGTGATAATGAATACTTTAAACTGAGGTGTTCATAGTCCCTACCGGAATGTAAAAAAGTGAATTTCATATAAAATACTTTTAAAAGCGTTTCAATCAAATTGTATGAATTGCCAAAAGTTTAAAAAGCATAAGTAGAATGATGAAAAACGAAAACATCTCTTTCTTCGAAAATATTCATTATATACTTCGAAAACATTCAATGAATACGGCATTTATAGCTTTAACACAAACCCCAATTATCAATTGTAGAATGTAGGAAAATATCTTAATTGAAATAAGATTTAAATATGAAATTCGTCAAACAATTATAAGACAAAAAATAAAAACAAATGTTTCAATATAGAAATATTCTTTTCAAATCTTTTCAAAATATTTCCGTACTATTTTTCAAGTTGTTTTTATTTTTACAATGACGATACTAAGGTTATTGTTTGGCTATACATATAAAGACATGTAATCTTGACCGGAAAGAGCTTGCCATCTCGTTTCCTTAATTACAAAGTGGCGGACAGCGAGCCGGACACACACGTAATAACTACACGCCGAAGTCACTGACAGCTAGCGCTTTGTTGTTTACTTTTCATCACTTACAAAATGACAGGAGAATGGGAAAGACATTCCTTAAGTCAAAGCCTGTTTCATATGTTGGTAATGTGCTTCACTTTGATGTTAGGTAAGTTTTAAAAATCTTATTTTTCAAGATATTCTTTTATTTATCAGTCGGATGATATTCATAATGTAAGTATATTGAATGATAATATTTTATGTACATACACAATGTATATCTTTATAAGAGCTGTCTCAAAATATAAACTCTATTTTTGTGGATATTACATGATTTACAAGATCGTGAAATGTTCATAAAAAGGGTAATAAATAAATATATAGAAGATAAACAAACAAATACTTAAAAAAAAAAAATTCATGTTTAATGGCTTTCATATCTATTTTTTAAAAAAAAACCGCTTTTATAGATCTTGAAGGTTAGCTACATGACCCAGGACAATGAAAACTACTTATGTTATTCTACAGAAAAAACAAATTATACCATTAAGTTATGCAAGTCCACTGAGTTGTATTTTAACCTTAGTTATTTGTTTACACTTGTACTGATCTCGTGTTTAGAAGAAATACATGTGGTTTTGTTATTTATGAGTTTGTTTGTATCATAAGAAAATGTATTATTTTGTTAAGGCCAACAAAATACAGTTTTGATATTTTATATATGTTTTTATTTTTAATTTATTTACTTTCTTAAAACGAAAAAAGTCATTTGTAAAGGAGAACTAAATACACTTAGAAATTTATATCTATCTATCTATCTATCTATCTATCTATCTATCTATCTATCTATCTATCTATCTATCTATCTATCTATCTATCTATCTATCTATCTATCTATCTATCTATCTATCTATCTATCTATCTTTTTCTTTTTCTGTGTATTAAACATAAAAAATATGATTTTTTAAAGACATCAAAATACAACTATATTTCTGTACATGCTTGGTATGTTACGCTGTTTTTATAATCTAATTTAATGTTAAACACAATGTCAAGGTGTTTCTCTGATCTTATTTATAGCATTCATATAAATTATTATTTATCTTAACGTAGAATCAAGAAGCTGGGAATAGCTTAAATATATGTATTTTATTTAAACGTCTAAACGTACAAAAAATCCAAATAATCTCTAATTTGATGTTGAACACAATATCACAGTGTTTCTTTGATCTTATCTATAGCTTTAATATAAAGTATTATTTATCTTAATATGGAATCAAGAAGTTGGAAATAGTTTAAATACATGTATTTTTTTACACTTCAAAACGTATAAAAAAAAAACCAACCAACCAAATAATCTAATTTAATGTTGAACAAAATGCCATGGTGTTTCTCTGATCTTATGTATAGCCTTAATATAAAGTATTAATTATCTTAACGTGGAATCAAGAAGCTGGAAATAGTTTAAGTACATAAATACATGTTGTTGTTTTTTTTAACTTCAAAACGTGTAAAAAAAAAAAAAAAAGCAACTCAAAAAATATGAAAACTCATTCACATAGCCATAACAGCATAAAAAACCCACACTTTATCCAATATAAGTTGATTTTTCATCACTTTACTTTTTAAATACCATAAATTGTTTTAAAGGACAAGTTGCCGCAACTCCTGAAATAAGAGTGCTCACCCCAAACGATTACCAATACTGGTACCTAACAAAGTATGAAATCCCTAGCCAGGGGTCGACACACCTACCGTTCAAAGTCCAGGCCTGCAATGACGCCCATGTGTTGCTAAAACCGAGTAATAGAAGGCCCATTGAAATTGTTCTAGGCGGCTGGAGTAACTCTTATTCCTGCTTAAGAACTCGGGTACAGGGACCATGTCGAGATCGATACGACCAAGAGGTTCTTGACTGTAAGGACTTCAAAGAGTTTATCATAAGCTGGAAGGATGGTAGAATTATGGTAGGACATATGAACTCCGGATTTAGGGACCTTATGCTGGACTTTCAACTCAAAAAACCTTTGTCTGGTGTGACAATTGGGATCTCTACCGGGTTCGGAGCAACAGGAATATGGACGTTTGAAGGTGTTTCTATTATCTATTCTTCCTGCCATAAATATTCTATATTACGTTTAAATGTTAAAGAAATTATGATAATTATGTAATAATATTTTCTTTAGACACAAGAACAAACGCTACAGGTACAACAGTGCTGCCCGCGCCAGTAACATCAACAGACAAACTGACCACACATCAAGGATCGCGTAAGATAAATATATATAATAATGCATGTTGATAGTTTTGTGGATATAGTTTATATCAAGATATACATATATTGAAATGGTCAAAAGATTCATTGATTCAAAGTTTGATTCTATTTTATTACATTATTTGGATTTATATACTTTATCATATTTATTTTTTATTACAGAAAACGCACAAGATATCAATGTTGAAAACAAATCGTCTGAAATGACGAACAGCTACACGGCCGTTGGAGCAACTGCTGCCGTTCTAGCTATCATTGCCTGTGTGGTAGTAGGCGCCATCCTGTGGCGGAGAGTGATTCGTCGTCCAGGTAAATAATTAAAGAATGGATCATACATGCAGCTCAAAAGCAAAGTTTTTTTGTTCATGGACACTTAAGAATTTTCTTTTCAAAATACTTTTATTCTTTAAAAACTAATGATGCACATATGAAACGATATGACACGTTAATAATAAAAAAAAAAAACACAAACATATCAAAACATTGCTTTGAAACATAAACATGTCAGCTTATGATTGGTGATTGTTATTTTCCAGGTCCAAGTCCGAATATCGAAATCATTAACCCAGGATTTAATGCGAAAGAAATGAGCACCTACGAAATAATACGCAACAACTACCCAGAAGAGAACCTTTACACGGACATTAGCACTCTCGATATTGCAACAGTGCATGAAAACGGTGCATATTACGATACCGCAGAACCTTTAGAAGATAAAAACATGTATCTACGTATGTTAGATGCTTCTGGCGAGGACTTGCAGCATGATTCCAATTACTTATCAACATCCCATACCAAGCAACATAGCGAAGGAAGATTGTCAAACACAAAACAAAAGACAAAGGACGGTCAACCAAACTATTATGTTGATAGTAACTACCTTATGCCAAGACCTTCCGTGAAAAAGCAATGAATACAAAATTTAATGACAGTAAAGGATAAAAAGCTTTCTTAGATTTAACCCTATCAATTAGCATGTTCTTACAGTAGTGTACATCGTTTTGCTAATTCATTTAACTGATTAACAAAAAAACCTGGTTATCTGTCTATATGTCTAAATGAGCTTGGCAAAGACACCTCCTACTATATATATACAATATATATATATATATATATATATATATATATATATATATATATATATATATAACTTTACTGATTTGGTGTTACAAAAACATATTTGGTTTCATAAATTATTTTGTTATTTTTAGATAATAAGTAGCTTTCAAAAAGACGTGCTCAAGGATTCAGATGGACATTTTCAACACGCCTTTGTATATGTTGATTCCAAGTTTACATTTATGAAATAATAAAAAAAAAGATGTAAAATATATTAAAACTCTTACGGTTATTATATGTTACACATGATATTTTAAGTGATGGTTAATCTACATGAGTTATTCCAAGATCGACGAACTCCATAGATAAATCAATATAGTTATTAAATTGCAAAAACCCACACATAAATTTGTAAAGAAAAGACATACTTTTTGATACATATGTACTTCCTGCGATTTATTCTTCAAATATATTGCAGTAACTGTTCATCTAATAAAGATGCAGTGTCATAAGTCACATACAATATTCATACCAACACATATAATATTATAGAATGGATTCATACTTTCACAAGCTAGAATATTCAAACATTGTTTTGGTTCTTAAACATAATCAAACATCTCTTTATTTGCCACCTTTTAACAAAAATAGCAAACAATACATTTTTGAAACCATTTCACAAGTAGGTAGAATGATCTATGATTTTATTTATCAATAGAATCATCTGTCTTTAATGCGCATATATAGCCGTGTATTCTTAATTGGATTAAAAAACAAAGATATAAAACATGTATAACATTTCATGTTGACACTCGGGTCGATATTAAAGATATTTGAACAGAGGATTAAAATAGAGCGATCAATCAAATTCCTCTAAATTTTTATAATTTCACACACATAATGAAGCTCTGCCATCCTGTCAACTGAATGTTAACTAAAAGGTCTGGAAATGTGATGAATGGCATAGGTATGCCATTCAGTCACATTTCAGTTAACTGAATGGCACAGTTTCATCCTGTGAAATCATACTATATGCCGCAATCTACGATACAGGTTTGTCATGTGCAAACAGACCAGCAAACCATTAAAGATTCAAATTACTACATAAGTTAGCATCGGGCTAAAATAAATCATTAATCAATTTCCCAGAATTCCATGGTTTTAAACATTCAACGTAGAGTTATTATTATATGTATATGAATTCCAACTTAACCTATTGAGGAAACATTTTTTAACAGAATATATAATTTTAGGATTTGCAAATTATGAGTGCAGTTTGTTTCTTGATTTCTTTGGGTTTTTTCTATCCATTAATGCCATAATTTTTTATGTGTTCTGCAGCTAGGATACACTTCCTTCTCTGACCTAGTTTGAGTCCAATCTCTTCAAAGTCGGACTCAGTCATAGAACAAAACGTCTCCACGCAATCGACACCGTGTTCTATTAATGTATCCATTATGTCGTCAAGCTCGAACCGTTCCATTGTTTGGTAGAAGATGTCTAAATTGTAGCCTGAAATATATAAAACTATATCACACATTTACTTCTAACGCCTATTTTCTCCTCTATCTAAGAAAAACCGATTATGATTCATAGACATAGAGAAACTAACAGGGCTGAAATTAACATGATCAAGTTTTCGCCAGTTTAAACCACAAATTGTCTATGAAATTAATACATCCACAATTTTTCCGTAGTTTTTTTCCAGTAACAGCCCTAATAAGTGTTTTTTTTTTCGAGAACTATCAAGTAAATATTTATTCAAAAGGAGCGACGATCTGCGCAATCCATGTAAAAGTGGTCTAACATGATGGCCAGTTTTTTATAAGCAACCTCTTCCAAATTCTCACTATCCCCATTTAAAATACCCTTTGAAAATATTTGCTGCATCCTTCTTTACTTTCAATGTTTTGTTGCTACTCCATTCAAACGTTTTCTCTTTCGTCCGCAAATCTCGATTCTGATTTTTTTCAGCCCCAGAAACAACATAGTGGCGTCATTTCAAAGCTGGATATGACGATGGAGACATTTCAGGAAAAATAAAACTCCCTGCAATGATCGCTACCAACATAACCCGCATAAATCATCAAAGACAGCATTTTATTATTTATATTTTCTTTAACGAATTAAAAACATGATGTTTAAAGGTAAGTAAAATTGAATAAATTATTGTTAATGTACATTATTGGATAAAAGAACTAGCTATATCGACCGTTATGGGAATTTTATTCTGACATCATCCTGAATATTTCGTGCAGTCGGTGATTTTTCTTTGGTCGACAAATCACTAAACGGAGCGGTAGATTTCCGTCCTGTCCGGTTCAACAGAAGTATGAATTACAATGAATTTCCGTAAGAATTGGAGGGAAACATATTTAGTGGATGTATATATTATAACTTAATGTCATTTCAAAGGGCAACTAATCCAACTAAAACAAACTTATACGTAACGCAGCTAATGTATTTAATATGAAATGTCAATATAAATAGGTGAAGCGTTAGCCATATTGCCGAATATAAGTTTCACCCGTAGGACAAAGAATATTATCCGGATATATCCGGTAGTCACGTTCCATGTTTAAACAGTGAAGTGCGACATATTAGTTCGAGGGAAAACAAGTATTGATACGTGTTAGTACAGTCTGACTCAAAAAATAATTGTACATAAACATAAGTTACCAAATTAATGTTAAATGTACAAGCTAAGTAACACTGAACAGTTTACCTTGAATATGTTTGGGCGCCTGTGCTGCGAAAGGGCTGAATGTAGTCCCGGGGTCGATACATTGGCATAATACACCAGGATATTTACCGGCCCCAGAATAGCTGTTTGGGGATGATGATTGAGTCATCTGTGACTGCTTGGAATATACTGGTGGGTCCTCTCCAAATACAATGACTAAAATCTGTATCAGTCCCAACAGGTCAGATTGAGGCTAAAAATGTTTGAAAATGTACAATATTTCAATAATAACATTTTTTGAGCACTTCCTGCAGTTGAAACATTCGTTTTCTGATGGAGAACGTTCATATTATGTTATACACAATTATACAAATATTGACTGGGGTTGAGGGCAACATTGATTTATTAACCCCCTAGGGATGTAATATTGCCTGACGTGAAGCTAAGGGAAATATATTCGTCCCAAGCTTAAGGGGGCTTATATAATCAATGTTGACCGAAAACAGGGTCAACATTTGTTATATGAGGAAACACAGCAAAAACCAAGAAAGACTTTAAAAACAGATCGCCGTAATTTTCTCAGTTCAACATAAAAGTCAGATATTCAATTTTGCGGAAAGTCTATTGAAACTCTATTGTCATGTCAATATTTCTCTAGCAACATATATTGTAATATTACAAATAAAAAAGAGTTATATAGTGAGAATATACAAATGAATATGACACAATTATAATTATTATAATATTACATTGTAAACATGATGGCTATTTTGGAAATCCAAAAGGCGGTTTATTTTTTAAAATTGTCACATAGACCTATAAATATCTTCTCATGAACCTTTAGTGTTTTACGGCAATTTTTATCATGTCATCGCATTTGCAGTGACGTCTTGATCAAACCTTGTAAATGAAAGAAGAAATTACAAATAGCACATATATATCATATATCTAAACTAGAGTCATATCTCTGGATTGTGTTCTACTTAATTATGTAGGTACCAAAAGATAAAAACAGTACATTCATTTCCCATCTCTTTCACTCTCTCTCTCTATATATATATCTACACTCTCCTCTGTCTGTCTGTCTGTCTGTCTGTCTGTCTGTCTGTCTGTCTGTCTGTCTCTCTCTCTCTCTCTCTCTCTCTCTCTCTCTCTCTCTCTCTCTCTCTCTCTCTCTCTCTCTCTCTCTCTCTCTCTCTCAAAACGGATAACTGCATTTGAATGCTCACAATTTTGCGTTTGTTTAACTCATATTGACTTACATAACGCCAGTCACGTAGGTAAGGAAGGTCTACTTTCCCGTTGGAGTCCACATGTCTTCCAGTTTTTATTTGCATTGTTCTCGTGGGCTTGACAAACACAATGGGATGGTTGTAAGGGTGTGTGTCCAGGATCCAAACACAAATAGGAATGTTGTATAAACTGCCTATGGAAAAGTATTTCCAAACGTGTAAAAACGTAAGCATAATACATATAATCAATTCCATACTAGTAAAAGCAATACAACTGCAAGAAATGTATGCAGTTCCTTATGGAATTTTGATGAAACGGATTTTTATGTTTATGTGACAATTAATGCATGCATATAAAATTGATTTGTATATTTGAATGTTATATGCTAGATTAAAGTTTATATTAAACATATGTAGGTACCTTTATATGTAATAGGTACTGTGCCTTCCAAATTCAAAAGTTCTTTTCTATTGCCATCATTAAAAACTGAAAAAGTATATAAACATGATATTACGAGGGTTGATCCAAAAGTAATGTCACAGGAGCGATAAAATCGTGTAAAATCGACCTAAGGTGAGACAAATTCGTGCTTTGAGATTATCTACCTATTTCAATTCAGATCTGAAAATTTTAATGCATTATAATAATTTCTTCTGAAAATAAGTTATTTTATAGAGCGTGAGGTAAGGATAGTCACCGTACGCTAGCGACGTCAGTTCTAGATCTTTAGCGTTCTGGTAGAATTTCGTAATTTAGTATTCTATAAAAATTGGCCACAATCTCTAATTTACATTGTTTTAATCATTTTTTTTTCATAAAGTAAGTAATTACTCTTTTTGTAATCGATGGAGTAGTATATTGGTTTATTATATGTGCGATCAGTTTACCGAGGTCTCTTCAAGAGGTCATGAACATAGCTTTATAATATAGCTCATGGCGTAAGAACCTAGATTTAAGTTTCTTTCAGAGCTCATGTCTTCAAAACATGCATCTATTCACTTTATCGCACACCCAGCCTTTTTATTCCTTGATCTAGAGACAAAAGGTATTGCGTAGATATCCGAAATGCACGGTAAAGTCCCGTAATTTTTTTAAAACAGTTAGAAAAAGTATATATCATATATGTTTCAAAATATTGTATTGTTTGGTGCGTTTTCAAATTTTGAAGCATATGATTTATTCATAAATACAAACATTAAAAAGACGTACATTCATGACGCGACGATGTCACGTATACATCCTGCTATAAACATCAGTATCTTGTTACGTGTTCAACGAAATTTAATCAAAATTTTAATTCGAATTAAAATTTTGACAAGAAAAATTTTGATTTATCATTTTATACAATACAGCGTCAGTGAGAAGCGAGGTGCATAGTGTGACATTACTTTTGGATCAACCCTTGAATATAGATAAATAACAATCTCTATTAGTATAAAAGGCCATATTGTATAGATCAACATAACCGTAACAATGTTATGAATCAGTAATACAGTAATGTAAAGCATTGACTTACTAAACGGGTCATGACTCGGTCGTAAATCTTTAAACTGACAAATGGCGTTTCTCACATCTCTCCTGGTGATGTCTGCGTATTTATACTGAATAAATAAAGTGAAATTCATTTGATTTACAACAAAGTTTCGACAACTGATATCAAAATGTAGTTTATATATTTCGTGATGTATATAATTCTTTTTCCTTTCAATTACTGCTTGTATTGACTTATTTTCCTAAGTTGTTTTATTTATCCAACATGTATTCAATCATGACTTTCATTATAAACATCAAACTGTAGGTGGCTACACATTGTCAAGTAATAGTTATCATAAATCAACATTTTGGCTTTTCTCCGGTAGATAAAGTTTTCAAATGTGCAATTTAAGACCTTCGCATACAATGTTGTGCGGGTAATACATGTAACACGCACAACAGCGGCAATATTCTTTATATAATTGTAATCATACCTCATTAAGGGGGAAATAAGTGATAGGATGGGTAAATAAATAATTCCCCATGTGTGCTATACATTTATCTTTTCATAACAGGTTTGAAATCAGTTCTTATTTAAAGCACATAATATGGTCAGATAATCTATTATGTTGTTTATTTTATTTTTCTATTCTAAATCTCTCGTTATCTGGCTTTGTTAACACCTTTAAATAAACAGTTCGTGAATCCTATGATACTAAAGCCACTGTGTAGACGTCCATTTACAGGGATGATTTATGTTATAAATGTATATAATGTGTTATAAATGTATATAATCGGGTGTTATTTTTTGCTTTAATTCCGATTTATCGCTACATATATATGATTTGTCACTATCATGAGCAAATAATGGTCGAACGTTCTAGTACAAGATGAAAGGTTATGGAGAATTGTTATACTTATATACGAGGTCTGAAATGTTATGGAATATGTTAAACTTATATCAACATATCTTACCATTATCAATACATGGTAGTGTGCTTCAGTGAACTAATTCTACAAGGCCGATTTTTTGTCAGAAATAACATAAAACAAATCTTTGAATAACTATCCACTAATGACGATTTTATGTTTATTATGTTGCTATTCTTGTGAAGAGTTGCTATGCGAAGGGGCTCTCTTATAATAAATGTGAATCAAATACTTTTCAAAGTTTCTCTGAGAAACGAAATTTTGACTGACATACCTTGATCATTTGCCTCAAAACCTGATCAACACTTGCCATCTTAAACTTTTGGTAAAGTTCCTTTCTGTTTTAATCACAGAGACCACAGGTAGGTAAATACAAAATCAACACCTGAGAGAAAATTTCCTTTCAGTAAAAATAGACCTCAAGATCACTGATCTATAAATAGAAATTGGTTATACCTGTTTATAAATATACTTGTAGTATTTACTTAAACTATATATAGCTGAGGTCTATAAATTATGTCTTTCTTTTTTACAATGATCGATTGTTGTATCTTTTCACCAAAGATTTCATAATTTACGTATCATAAGGCTTACTTTCACTTTCAACGAAATTTACGAATATGAATTGACTTCGTAAGCGTTCAAAAAATCTTAAAAAGGGGAATAGGCACAATTGTTGTTTCCATTTTTTTCATATTTACAATGACTTTGGTCAGTAAAAAATGTAGAGTCAGTTGTCAAGTAATAAGCAAGGTAATATGGTCACAAATATTTGCAAAGTAAACAAGGATCGGGTATTAATTAAGCTCAATGGAAAACAAGTGATAGGTAATGCCAAATTACATTGGGTTTTATTTCCATTCCAGGTATTAAATTTTACAACGATGTATTGTCTTTGATATGAGATAGAAAAAAAATTAATTTACATGTGAGGGGGCGGAATATTTGCAGAAATATATATGCAAACTTGAAAATTGAGAAATCTATAACAGTGCCCATGCCAGGAAAAAAGAACAAAAACTCAATACTGGCCGGAAGTCGAGTAACATGCATCATAAACATAATATTAATCATTTAGATATATTGACAAGATACATTCTTACTAACATTAACACCGCTTAACGAACTGCACTGTACAACTATTAAACATCAGGGGTCCAGTTTTAATGCTTCACTGGTTTATAAATGAAGTTTGTTGAATTAAAAGAAATAGGCATATGGACAACATATATTCAATTAGGATTTTAGAAATTAAAAATAATGAGAATAAACAACAAAAAGTACCGATCCTTTTTTACTTTCATTAATGCATTTGAGTTTATTTATACAATAAATGTCTTAAACATTCAATTACCTGTTTATTAGATTTGAAATGAGTAGTACCTGTACCACTTACTCATTAATTCGATATTCTATCTCTATGACTAAACCTATATAATATATTTGGTTTTAGGAGTACTATAAAATAATTTATAGAATTGACATAAAGAGACGTGCTCAAAAGCTCGGACGAATATTGTCAACTTTTTTCTCCATATTCCTTTCAAAGTTATATTTTAATAGATGAATAATTAAAAAAAAAAGAGAGAAAATTTTAGATATCTCATAGAAATTTTTAATGCTTTTATATGTTAAACATGGTATTTAAGGTGATAACGAATCTACAGAAATCATTCAATGGTCGAAAGACTCTAAAAGTTAATGAACAATTAATCTTTAAATCGCAGAAAACCCACACATAAACTTGTGAAGGTTAAGTATAATTCTTTAAAACATAATTATTTCCCCAATGTCATTTTACACAAAACATTTAGTACATTTAATAAAAATGCAGTGTCTTAAACGGAATTCTCGTTTACAAATGTCATATAAACACAAAAATTGAAATGCCCTGCCACTTTTACAACCTAGATTTTTAAACCATTTTTCTTCTTTTTACTTTATAATCCATCTTGTGATTCGCAATTTAATTTTCAGTGGTTCATAGTGCAGAATTACTCTAGTCATCAGAGGATGAATATAAAGTTGAAATTTTTAAAGAGGATGAATAAAATCAGAGAAACATCAGGACGCGTTTGTGTTCAGTGATGAAGATATTGGTTATTCAACAACAGAAACACATCGTGTTAACCTTACCGCTTAAAAAAGGCAACGCATCAAAAACATAATTCGAATGATAAGTGAGTGAATCAGAGGAAGGAAACGATATATAATAACAAGTACCTATTACAAACTCTTATAAAGTCAACAACTTTGTTATTACGGTTTTTTTTTATCATACCAGCCTGATACCAATATGGGATTTGTATTCAAAGTATATATTGTGATATCAGCCATGCATGTAAGAGGTAATACCAGTATTAAACTTTAAACTGTGATTTGTTGATTTTATGTTAAATTGAACTTTCAATTTTTCATCTCATCATTTACTCAAAATACAGTTTATAAAAATGAGCTCTTGTAATTTAAGATGTATTTTGCGTGCAAACACGCTTTTCTACGACAACGGAATATAGATATACGTACTTAAACGATTATGGAATTCCATCCAATGGATCTACTTTCATCACTTTCCAAGTGCAAGCACCTAGCGATGCTCATATTGCGTTAAAGTCCCCAGTTAAAGGAGAACCCATTGAGATCGTCATAGGGGGATTTTTTAACACCCTGTCGTGCATACGGCTTATTCCACAAGGCATATGCTCCGTGACAGCCCTCGGAGCAGTTTTGGATCGTGGAGAATATCACCTTTTTACTGTGTATTGGGGAGACGGTCAAATCCTTGTAAAGAAAGGAGACACAACAGCTGCGAAATCAAATATAATTCTTAGCCTTCCTTTAAATTATAATCTAGATGACGTAAAAGTAGGAATATCTACAGGATTTGGGTTTTCTGGAAATTGGGTATTTGAAGGTATGTTTATTTGTTTAACAATTAACCAGGAAAACGAAAATGGACAATGTTTGTGTGCTTAGATTAACTTTTTTTCAAACTGATATATTCTTAAAATGAACCATCACAGATATACCGGCCGGTGTTACAAGTGCACCAAATGTAGTAACGCCGATCACGTCTTATTCTATTGGAACAATTGTCGCATCAGGTATGCTTTCATTCTTTTTTTAATTTATCTCCCATGTATATTGATTAAGATAAATTGATTTGTGGATAATCACCATGCCATGTTTAAGTATTGTCTTGAAATTAAAACCACGCAGATACATAGGTCAGTGTGACAAGAATGCATCAATACCCCGATTGATGCTACTTATTTTGCATATAACTGAATAAGTGATGCTTTGGTCAATGCAAGAGAAGTAACGACGATAGGCGTTGCTGATGTTGGCATTTTATGTAGTTTTATATGATAAGAGTACAAACATACAGTTTATCGTATCTGTCTTAATATATAGCCATGAAGTAAATGTCCATGCCATCAAAGACATTTATACTGGCATTATTTATTTTTTTCATTTCTTTTTAACATTTATTAAAAAAAACTCTTAATTTGTATATTTAATTAACACAATAGAGGGTACCCGTGGTATTCATTGGTGAAATAGACAATTTTTCTTAAAGGTTTTACTACTGAACTCCTCCACCCCCACCCCCTTTCCCGATTTATTTCAAACGTGTTTTAAGTTATTCAACTGATAATTTTTTATACACCTTAAAGGTATATCATAATGATATAAAAAATATTGAAATAATAACATAATGCTTATATCTTTATCATATCTTAATCATAGTTAATATTGATCAAAATGATGTTTGTGGTATTATGACAGGTTTTATTGTACCAGTAAATGTATATCTTTACAACTTTTGTATGACTAGTTGGAGTTGTGCTGATTGTTGGGATGGTGATTGATCTGTTGCTGAGTTTGAAATTCTGCAAGAAAAAGAGTATGTAAGCTTATATTTGATCGTTTTTATCATCAAGATAGAACTTAATGTTGCCAAGAAATTTGCGTTATTCATTATATTAAACAATATAAAGACACATGAAGGAAAATGACCTCGGGTATAGGACCATGCACTCACTACCGGTGTAAAGAAGAATAATGATCCCGTAGAATAATGACCCGGGGTCATTTTTCGACGTAGAATAAAGACAACCCTAGCTGTAGAATAATTGTATTTTTTGAAGAAAAAAAAGACCTAGGGGTTATTTTTCTTCATTTTAAACATGAAGAGAAATGGCCCCCGCTGTAAACACGAATAGAAATTGGTTACCCCGTATCCAAGATATCTGACTTTGAAATTACTTGAATTTTCACTCTGCTTAGCTGATTTTGAAGTTATAAACACCGAATTTATTAAGAAATCGCTGTATATAGTTTTTCATATCCGTAGCAAACACACACAATCATACTTACATCGAACAAATTGTTAACAGTTAGGTCTCTTCTCTCGACATATGGGGGGAAAATGACGCTGCACTAGCGTAGAAATCTGCTGAACTGTACTTGATACTTTACCATGAATAATTCCTAACAACATTTTATATACTTTTATTATTTAAAAACGATATTTAATTTAAATTATCAAAATAATTTGTTCAGGAAAACCAAATATGTTCTTCATCATCACTTGATATACACTAATAAGTTGACTTATTATAGCACTCGCCATCTGGAGTTTTAAAAAAAGTAGGATATGCTTATAGATTTGACAACATAAAAGAATAAGAAGTAATAATATACATAATTTATATACATTCTTTCAGAGCATCATGATACAGGTATTTGTATGAAAAATTTTCTTTAAAAAATATAAAATAATAAGAAATAAAAATTATTTCACAAAGCACGTTTCAACAGCAGCGGTTGTCAATTTGCTCTTACATTTCTAGATTGCACATCAATGAAATTGCGTAATTGAAATAGTATAATAAGTATTTTGACTTTAAATTAAATTGATTTTTTTTATCATAGATACACTTTAAAAAGATGCAGTTCTCTGCAATTTGAAAATAAATTATTTGGTTTTTTGATTAATGATATGTGTATCATTCTGAGTGAAAATCCCAAAACACTGCAAATAGCATTGAATCTAAAATGTCAGTCATCTAGGGCCTTTATTAACATACCAACAGAAATTAAAAAAAAAGCTATATGGACTCTTTTAGGGGTGATATACGCCCTCTAACGCTTTTTATGAACACCTAGGAAGTTGCTCTACACAGCCTCAGTGTTTCTTAGTTCTTGTGATCAAAATCAAGGGAGATACATGTATAAACCCCTGAAATGAGCCCGAACCCCCGGGGACCACCTGGTGGTACCCATACAGTCCAAATTTGAAACCTGGAAATAATTGACCAACAGTCCCCTGCACCTACACTGCCTTGGTATTCCAATGTCATATCGGTAAAAATGTCATTATCGGGGATATTGTTGTAATTTGGGAAAAGTATCATGATCGGGAAAACGGAGAAAAATCCGTGGACAATTTGGTATTCAATTAATAGTCCACAGCAGAGCAAACACAGACCTCTGGGAAACCTCAGAAGCAGGATCAGGTGCCATGAAGGAGTGAGCATCCTCTGCTGACCGGTCACACACGCCGTGTGCTCTTTCTCGTAATCGGGAAAAAAAACCGGAAAAGTCCATAGAAAATTAGGTGATTAATTATGGTGTAACAATTAGTATGAAAAACGTCAGTCAGCACGCGACCCAGTGGAAGATTGTATTTGCTGACAAGGTCGTTGTATCGACCATAGAACGAAAAGATGACTTCAAACGAGACTGTTGATAGTCCTGTTTTATCAATTTATTCGTCAGTAGCTTGCCTCGCCTTAGAAACTGTTCATACGAAGAGCACCCTCTTGCATATCGAATTAACTGAGACAAAAACACCATATGCAGGTGATGAAGGTATATTGCTACTTAGGTAAGGAAAGTTGACTGTAGAAAAATTGAAGTCATCTTTATTATAAAGTTAAGTTGTTAGGTTACCATCAATGTCCATTTTCATTAAAATATCCAAATTTTATGTATATATATTAGGTATATAATATGACTGATACCTAAATGAAAGGTGGCTGAATGACATAGTTCTGCGAATCAGTCACCTTACCGGGTCATCAAATAACGTTCACAATGGCAGACTTTCAACCTGTAGATATAAGGACTACAGACCTGCACGGAAATATGACTGTTGCTTAGTTTTTAATACGTAGATATTCTTTAACTATATTCTTGAGCAGGTACTGTTTTTTCTTTATAACAAGTCTAATGATGATTTACAAAGATCCAAATTGGCTTAAGGAAAAATAGATGTAATATTTGGAAATGGATTTCCTTTATTTTGTCTTTTGTAAAAATAAAATATCGAACAAATAAACGATTGAAAATTGCTCCCGGTAATTATTTTTAACTTAAAATAAAAGATAATATTATTAGGTCTATTTATCAAGTGAAACATATATATGTATTTTATTTTTCTGCTACTGTTAATAAGCAATTGCATTAAATAAACTGACTCAAATTTTAGGACACATAAAATTCAAACAATTGACTATATAGGAAATTAATCATTTATTATTCATACTTTGTAGACGAATTGCATGTGACGCAAGTACATGCATATACGGTACATTGAAAAGAAGATTCATAGGAAGCGATACATGTAACTAACTTGTCACAAGCTTTTAATCTTATCTTTAATCAAAAATTACTGAAAGATATTAACATTGTTAACGTTTTAATGTTTTTACATTTGCATCGTGTTACAAATTTCAATCATTCTGTTGTCATTCAAAAGTTGCTAACGACAGGAATCTTGCTATTTGCATAATTGAAATATATTTTGTAAGCCTTGTGGCTTATGATTATAAGAATGATTAGAATTATTGAATGTCATAAAATACATATATATGTTTCACTTGATAAATAGACCTAATAATATTATCTTTTATTTTAAGTTAAAAATAATTACCGGAAGCAATTTTCAATCGTTTATTTGTTCGATATTTTATTTTTACAAAAGACAAAATAAAGGAAATCCATTTCCAAATATTACATCCATTTTTCCTTAAGCCAATTTGAATCTTTGTAAATCATCATTAGACTTGTTATAAAGAAAAAAGTACCTGCTCAAAGATATAGTAAAAGAATATCTACTTATTAAAAACTAAGCAACAGTCATATTTCCGTGCAGGTCTGTAGTCCTTATATCTACAGGTTGAAAGTCTGCCATTGTGAACGTTATTTGATGACCCGGTAAGGTGACTGATTCGCAGAACTATGTCATTCAGCCACCTTTCATTTAGGTATCAGTCATATTATATACCTAATATATATACATAAAATTTGGATATTTTAATGAAAATGGACATTGATGGTAACCTAACAACTTAACTTTATTATAACGATGACTTCAATTTTTCTATAGTCAACTTTCCTTGCTTATGTAGCAATATACCTTCATCACTCGCATATGGTGTTTTTGTCTCTCAGTTAATTCGATACACAATGACATGTTCTTCGTATGAACAGTTTCTAAGGCGAGGCAAGCTACTGACAAACAAGTTGATAATACAGGACTATCAATAATCTCGATTGAAGTCATCTTTTCGTAAGTTTTATGGTCGATACAACGACCTTGTCAGCAAATATAACCTTCCACTTGGTTGCATGCTAACCAACGTTTTTAAACTTATTGTTAGACCATAATTGATCACGCAATTGTTTACGCATTTTTCCGTTTTTCACGATTACGACAAAGGGCATACGGTGGGTGTGACCGGTCAGCAAAGGATGCTCACTCCACCATGGCACATGGTCCTACCTTTACTTTTTTAGAGGTCCATGTTTGCTCTCCTCCTGTTTTGTATTTTTCCTTTGGACTTTTGATTTTGAACACTATTCGTTATCACCACATGTAATTTTCGATAGAATTTTGGGTGAAAAAAAAATTGTTTCGACAGAATTAAGGTGAAAAAAAAAGTAAATGAGTCCAAAACTAGGGCAATGATTTGTGTGCCGTAAATTGCAATGTTTTAAGGTGGCAGGGAACAGTTTTTGATACAATTCACCGTAGCCAGGAGATGTGGGTCTTCGGAACCCTGTAACTAGAATTTCCTCTGTTCCCATTCAGCACAAATACCTTTAGTTCACTACTTATAAGGCCAATTACCAATTTCTGAGGGAAATAACTTGTCAGAATGAGTAAAGTTCTATACATAGTGCTTTTTCTGAGATTTCAACCTTTTCATAGTTCGCCGGTGTATAGTTTACTATGTCCTATCCACCTACCTTTTGCGTTATTTTACCTCTCGTCTGTAGCTTGCAATTTCACTGTGTGAAGTCAACACAGCAGTCCTAACCGCAAGTTTCGCATTTTTCTTCTGATTTTCATGGTTTTCATGGACGTAACATTAGGGGCCTACATATTACATATCAATTTCAACAAGATATATCCATCTAACTGCAGATGATCATTAAAAATCATTTCATGAATTTTAGCAACACTCATTAGCCTAGTCCTTCAGATGCAAAGCCAACAGACATGCACTAAACAGTCATGCACTAAATTATCGCTTGATAGCGTGGAAAAGATATCAGGAGAAATCGTACCCTGGAGAAATCGTAACCTGGAGAAAACGTATCCTTGAATAACAGGGAACGTTTTTATGCGCGGATCCAGATTTTTTTCCAGGGAGAAAGAAGTGGTCCAAGGGATATTTAGGTTTGCCATGGGTGGGATGGTGGTGAGGGTCCGAGTCATATATTCGGTAATTTTACTATATACATTTAAGAAATTTGAGTTTTCCAGGAGAGTGTTTGTGGGGGGGGGGGGGGGGGGGGGTCCGGACTTCAGCTTATATACATAAGAAATAATTTTGATCTCTGTATTTCATATGTAACTTGACATTCAAAGTTTTGTCAAGCATATGAAGCATTAATTTACCATTCTAGACATAAAAACTGGAATAATCATATCTTATTTTTTTTTATTGGGAGGGGGGGGGGGGGGTCAAAACTGCTTTCATTTACAAACTTAAGGTTTTTAAATATATAATATATTTATATAAATTCTCTAGACATTAGAATATTGGTACCTCAAAACAAAAACAAAAAAGCGCTCTCGTCTTATTGTAACGAGATATTAGCGCTTCTGACTGGTCGAAATATTTCTTTAAGACCTGCATCAATAAAATGTTGACCTTGTCAGCAAATACAATCTTCCACTGGGTCGCATGCCGACTGACTTTTTCATAATTATTAGACCATAACTAATCACCTAATTGTCTACGGACTTTTCCGTTTTTCCTGATTACGGCAAAGAGCACACGGCGGGGACCGGTCAGCAGAAGATGTTCACTCCTCCATGGCGCTTGATCCTGCCTTTAAGGTTTTCCAGAGGTCAGGATTGCTCTGCTTTTGACTATTATTTGAATTCCAAATTGTCGATGGATTTTTCTCCGTTTTTCCCAGGATATTATCCCCAAATTACGACAATTATCCCGATATTGACATTTTCACCTATATGAAATTGGGCTCACGGTGGGTGTGACCGGTCGGCAAAGGATGTTCACTCCTCCATGGCACATGATCCTACCTGTATTTATGGGGTCCGTGTTTGCTCTGCTCCTGTCTTATAATTTTCCTTTGGACTTTTGAATTTGTACACTGTTCATTATCACCGAATATCAATAAACCAGCTGAGAGAACGGTAGAGCCTCATCCTGTGCTATTCGCAGAACAGGTGTCTCAAGTGAAACCTGCATAACTCCTCGATGGGGTAGTCCAGGAAAACAACACCACCGATGTGGTGACAACCACACTACAATTCGTAGTTCGTAGACATTGTTAAAGCTTAGATTTATATACATTGTAAATATTTATTTCAATTTTATGATTTTTGGACAATGTATTAAAAATTTAGCTTACTACATCAATCACATTACATCATAGTTTAAAATGTTTTTTTTTTTAATTTGTAGACCAATTAGCAAATTATGAAACAAACACAAACTTTGAATCAGAACGACAGCACGGATTGGATCAAATAAGCGAGCATCATTACGACTCGATTTCAGTCCCTGCAACTCACACAAACCTGGACCTATAACATATGACACTGAATACCGAAACAAAAAAGCGGCGTTGCAAACATGGCAGATCAAGAACTCGACAAATGAATGTTGAAACTGCTAATGTTTACTGAAATAGATATATCTAAATCAGAATGTTATTTTATTTACTAGTTTTCTAGTAATTTGCAACGGTGTGTAAGTCGACTTGTATTACATTAATCCTTTTAAGATACCATATCAGCTATTTCATATAAATACACTTAAAATGATTAGATACGATTAAATACGACAGCTTAAATGAATATGAAAAAACAATTTTAAAAAGCCTGTCAAAATTATGAATTGCCGTTATAAATGATTAAAACCACTTCAGAAATATATTTTGAGAAATTTACAAAAAAGTAATTAAAAGTATTAAAAGGATAAGTTTGTATGGTTTTTTATAAAGACCATTACAATGATAGACTCCGTTTAGATGTATATTTTCAGAGAACACTAAGCTTCTAGTTATGGTTTGCCTAGCCTTTCATGTTTGATGAATGTAGAGGTACCCGAAACTATCATAAAATTAAACAAATGGTTCTTATGTTCAAAATACATATAACAAAAAAATAATCAGTTTTTTTTAACACAAAGGTATAACACTTATTTAAACAAATATTATTATCGACATCCAATCTTCATATTTTCGTAACAAGAAAATATTAAGGAATCGAGAAACATTAATAATTATTTGTCTATTTTTGCTATTATTCAACACACTAATCAAAAATATTTCTATAAATAATTTTAAATTTGTTAATTTTTTTTTGTATTTTTGCTACCGAATTTGAGCTGTATTTTAAGCAGACATAGAGTCGTAATTCTAAGTCCAAGAAGAAAATCAGCATTTTAAAAATTTAATATATGCATATGCCTTTAATTGATATTCAGATCTTATTTAAAAATCATGGGATTTTGTTCAAAAGACACGTGAAATATATTATTATAATATGAGCTGTACAAAAGAAAACATTGTGGCAAATACACATTATTCATTGATAACAATTGAGTACTACGGTTAATTAAAGTATTGTTAAATTGGTATTTTCTTATGCATATCTATAAACGATGTATAGATTTTCTCAGCGCGAAAAAAGTAATCGAGAGAAAAAACATATGAGATGAGCGATAGGCGCAAGTTTGTTTACAAATTAAACAGTATTAAAATCTTTTTTTTTATCACCCTTCTTACAAAAGAAATAGCACCATATAAACCAATATTTTAAAACCTGATCAGTGAATGAAAAAATATTCAAAATAGAACGCCGATATTACCCCATGGTGACCTTTTGAATCGAAACATTAATTTCCTTTGTGTCTGTCTAGATTTTATTTTGTTTACAAAAAAGGGCTTGCGACATCACGTGATGATGAATATGTAACAGGGGTGTTTACTGTCCCAACCGAAATGTAAAAAAAAAAATGAAAACACAGTGGTGGACAGCGAGCCGGACACACACGTAATAACCACACGCAGAAGTCACTGTCAGCTAACGCATTGTTGTTTACTTTTCAACACTTACAAAATGACAAGTGAATGGGTTAGGCATGGCTTAATTCAAAGCGGGTTTCATATTTTGGTAATGTGCTTCTTTTTCATTTAGGTAAGTTTTTATTAATAAAATGTCATTTTTACGTTTAACATATTTTTCCATTTGAAGTTGTTTGCATGTTGATATTCATAATATAAGTGTATTGAATGATGCTATTATATACAAAGGTTATAAACGTTTATCTTTATAATAGCTGTCTAAAAATATAAACTCACACTTTTGTGGATATAACAAGATAATGGACTGATCATTAAAAAAAAATATGATAAACTAGATACGATTTCTTTATGAGTAACGAGTAGATCTTCCGTCCAATTTTTCGTAACGAACGATGAAATATCGATTTGATTTTAGACCCCCCCCCCCGACCAAACATTTTTTTCTTTTTAAAAACGGCATATTTAAGCTTTTAGTCTCCTACAAATCCCTAAATACGTAATAAAAGGGTGTGACAATGAGTTTTCAAATGATATTGTTACGATCAATAACTTTGCTTCTATATTGCATCACAAAATGTTGATCGTTTTTAAGTTACTTGCAATATACATTTCTACTCTCCTGGGCCCTAATTAAAGGGGCCAGCCCATTTTTGTTTATTTCATAAGAAAAGTCCCAAGAATACGAATATGTTTTGTTCTTAAACTAATCTAAAGTTGTTGTTAATTTTTCAGACACAAATGATTGAATATAATAGGTGCCAGCCCTGTAGATCTTTAATGGAGACAGACATTGGTGTTTTGATTAGTGGAATCGATTAGAATCACCAATGCAGACATTTTCTTATCTACAATGCTTAACAAAATATGCCCCTTTCTCAATATATATTGCGTAAAAGTTTCAGGACTTTGGCCCATAATATCCCTAATACGTAATGAATAAGTGTGGTAATATTTTTTTTTTCAAAACGACTAACAGAATCATTCATTATTACGAGTGTGGGATAGTGAAATTCCACCGAGGGGACAAGATTCACTGTCTAGGACGAGGCTTTGATCCGAGGTGGAATTTCACTATCCCACACAAGTATATAATGAATGATTTTTTCTCTCGCATTATTGTATGTTAAAATACGATGTCTGACAACTCTCTGTTAGGAGATTGAAAAGATTACGTTCGGTTTATCCCTCCGCAAGCTTCAAATAGTGCAATTCAAAATGAGAGCATACGACAGTTTTTTCAATAAAAATAATAAATTGTAACTAATTAAGTAAAACAGTTACTTAGTGGATATTTTCAATCCATCATTTTGCATTTCCATGCAGCAGACAACGTTTGTTTACGTTTTTAAGCGGCGTAGTTATACACAGTAAAATCTCACACTGCTGTCTCACACTTGACAAACCGATCTCACACCGGTGATAATGCAAGAAATTGTTACGTTCAAGAACTTTGCTTCTATAATGCATTAGAAAATCTTTATCCTAAAAGTAAGGTAAACAATACAGAGAACAAAGGCCCTGAGAATAGTTCACTAGAGCGAGTAGTACAAGATGATGAAGGCTCGTCGATAGAAAACGACTTTAAGAATGTTCAAAAGACTGTACAAGGAATAAGTAAAAAGCTTTCTAACTATGAAAGCTTGTCCAGTGAGTTGACGAGGGTCACATCAGTGATCGAAGATGAGGAAACAGGGCTATCAGCGTCCTTGAGATATGTCGCTGAGCAATCTGAGAGTAACACTGATGAACTTTTCTTCGTGCGATCAGAAAACACACACTTGCGTAGATAAATTGACCTAATGCGTGCTACATGTATGAAAATAAATATGGATAGAGAAATAAAGCATATGGCATCTGAAATTACGGATCTGAGGTCGAGGTCAATGCGCGAAAATTTCCTCATTCATAATTTGGCCTACACACCTGGAGAAAATTTAGATCAACACGTTCCCCGTATCCTTTAAAAATACCTAGGCGTAGACGTCAAATTCGTCCGCATTCATAGAAATAGTGTGTGTGTGTGGAAGTGGGGGAGGGGGGTTGTGAATTCAAGGCCCGTTTCCATAACAGGAAAACTGTTGGACAGCAGGAAAAAAGAAGAACGTCTTCGTGCCCAGAAAGAGAAAAAGAAAGGTTTACCTTTTATCATCACAGCTCAAGAGCCAGCCTCAAATGTGGAGGAGCGAAAGCGACTTTATGAGATATCCGATTCCATGAGGAAACAGAATATAAGGTGTAAAGTTGAAAGGGGTCGTGTGATTATGCCTAATGGCCAGCAATATGTGGACCCTTTTCCAAAACTGGAAATGTCCGAGACACTACAGATCTCTCAGGAGGAAATAGAAGCCCTTGATAACGTGAATATCGTATACACCGAATCAACAATGATAAAGGATTCGGAGATATTTGCCACGGGAAGGAAAATCCATTCCGTAAAGGAAGCAAACGAACTCTACAGAAAAATCAGTATTGACCCATCTTCGGCTGTGACAAATCACTGCATTTTGCATGGCACTAGAAATGACCAATGACACAAAGACTAAAAAGCAAGTATAATTGTGAGGAACACTCTCTTTTTTAAGAATCACGAAACCCACACTATATAAACAATCAAAGAAAATTTACATCACTACAACTGATACTACAGGTTGGATTGTTAAAAAAATGTATACAAATAGTGCATGGTTTGTAGTTGACATATTATGGATTATACATGGCCAGTAAATTCCATATCACAGGATGAAGCTCTGCCATTCAGTCAACTGAATGTTGACTGAAAGGTCTGGAAAGGTGACTGAATGGCACAGCTATGCCATTCAGTCACCTTTTAGTTACCTTTCAGTCACATTTCAGTTGACTGAATGGCAGAGATTTATCCTGTGTATGAGCTCCAGCCCCCATATGAAATTTACATACCACGTATAAACTATAAACCATTTAACAACTTCACGTATAAACTACATATCATTTAAAAAACATATATTACCAACTGCTTACCAACGATGACAAAAAGTAAATAAAACAATAAAAATTGGATGAGCAACGAATTAACCATCAAATCTACCTGAAATGATCAGTTCTGATTTGTTTATCTATAGACTATTATTTGATAAAGATAACATCCATATTTTTTAGTATTTTCTTATATTTTTATATAGAGCTTTTCTTTTACAGGAGATCAAAACAGTCTAAATATGAGGACGGCCATCGAGCCCTCTTACGTGTTTCATAACAACGTCATATTACCCGACGTCACATTACTCTACGAATGGCTTTATAATACTCAAGGAGAGATATATTTTGTACTGACGGTGTATGTAATATATTTAAGGTATAAGGAATCATTCTTATGAGTATTATGAGGAGATAATATTGGTCGGGGCGTGATGAAATGCAATAAAGCTTGAAGGGCTTTATGATAGATTTGATCACGCCCGACCGAAATTATCACCTTATAATACTCACGGAATGATTCCCTATTACTTATATTTATATAATTTTCACCAATTGTCCGATTGAATATTAGAATACTAGTTATTAATACTAGCTTGCGCCCCAACAATACGCCATTTGAATTTATTAGATTGTATACCACAAAAGTAATTCGTAGTGTTATCACAGACAAAGGCACTGGAAAATGTAAAGATATGGTCTTCATGTGACTGCTTTTAACGAATTATTTTCTTTAAATTGAGTTAAGATATATTGCGGAATTCCCGTGTGCTTATATTCTTACTTAAATGTTGACTTTCTCTCTCTCTCTCTCTCTCTCTCTCTCTCTCTCTCTCTCTCTCTCTCTCTCTCTCTCTCTCTCTCTCTCTCTCTCTCTCTCTCTGACTTACATATCGCCAGTCACGTAGGTAGGGTAGGTCTACTTTCCCGTTGGAATCTACATTTCTCCCCGGCTTGATCTGCATTGTACTGGTTGGCTTGATAAACACCATGGGAGTGTTAAAGGGATGTGTGTCCAGGATCCAAACACTGATAAGAATGTTGTATGTACGGCCTATGGCAAACAAAAATCATGTGACAATTCACAGAATCAATATTCATATGATTTTAACGAACATAAAGAATAAGAAATCTGCACATATTTCTACCTTTTGTCATGAGTATAAACGGAGTTTCTTGATAGGGAATAGCTGCGATTTACATAGATTTATTGACTTGTATATGCCAAGCTGCAATATATATTTTACATATATAGGTACCTTTATACGTAACAGTATTGTGCCATTCAAATACAATGGGTTTTTTTTTTATTTCCACCTGTACAAAAATGTTTTAAAAAATTAAAGTAATATGTAATATTAGAGGATACACGCGACGTACATTTACATAAATAGAAATATGTGCAAATAAAGTAATGTTCAACAATTAACAACGTATATGAACATATCATATACTTTAATGAAAATGTATATGCATTATTGATGGTCATATTGTATCTTTCAATAATAATGTCAGAATATTATCAATTAAAAATTCATTGACCTACTTGGTATTGACTAGTCTTGGCTAGGTCGTAAATCTTTGAACTAAGAAATTGTGTTTGTCACTATCTCTTGGCGATGTCTGCGTATTTACACAGCCAATTGTGCCTCACGTGAAATTCACGTCAAGAGAGCTTCACGTGAATTTCACGTTAAGCTTCACGTGAAATTCACATGAAATTCGCGTGAAGTGAAATTCACGTGACATTTTTCATGTGAATTTTACGTGAAACATCTTCACGTGAAATTCATGTGAAAGTTCACATGATTTTCACACATTTTTAACGTGAAATCCCTTTCACGTGAAATTCATGTGAATTGATTCATGTTAATTTCACGTGAAATTTCAAACACCTATTATTTTTTTTCAAGATGAGTATTTTACTTCAGTACTGGCTGAGAGTTGTTTAACTCAATTTATAATACTTTCGATTACACCAAAGTGATATAACCAGATAACAGGAATGCATACAACAACAAAAACCCTTTAGCAATTTAACGTTATCTTAACATATATAAATAAAATAAAAAATGTATAAGCATATCAATAAAAGTCCATCAACATACATGCTAATAAATTCAACTAATAAAATATTATTTCAATGCTATTAATTAAATGAATTCCGGATTGAAGTCTGAATCGGCTTTGAATTAGTCGTGCTCGTGCCGACGTCACAGGTTGAAGCAGAAGATGGACTGCAGTGTTTATGTTATGCTGTGGACTGGTGTAACATGGATGCCAATCTTCTAAGGTAAGCTGTATATTTTTAAAATAAAAAGAGTAGTGACCGCGTAGATATTGTCGCAACGCTTTATATCTATCTCTATCCGTGAAAATTCTGTTTCACTTTGAACATTGACTGTCTCGAAGACGCGATCGACACTTGATATGCCTACAATTATATAATACATATATAGCGTGATGCTGATGAGGATATTTCAATAAACTATGCAAATAAAATAATTTAATAACAGTTAACTAAAGGTCACTGTGAATAATGTTGATAATCAAATTAATTGAGATCGGTAGGTCTGTTAATCCGAATTTTCTCGGAAAGATCTTAAATATTACTAAAGCTGTGCGGGTTTGATAAATAAAAAAAAAACAATAAAATTTTATGAAGAATAAAAGCATTGTGTTTCATACATATGTATTTATTGAAGGCAGCTAGATACAGTGGCATCGGAAGAAAATTGAAAGTGGAAGGGGAGACTTGACTTCGCCAACAACGATAGATGAAAACAGGATAGATCAGCTGTATTACGGATGATCATGTTCTGGTTTCGGTGAGTGACTTATCTAGGCCTAATTGTTTAACGTAATCGGCGATTGTTTGTAGTTTCCCTCTTTTTTAAACAATTAATGTACGCCTGTCTTCTTTTTTTTTTTTTTTTGAAAGAAAAATAGGTTTAAAAAAATGATTTATCACTTTGTAATCATGAACATAGTTTCTTTGTTATTTTATATACCATCTAATTATTATTTTTTTTATTTTTCAAGGAAAAACATGATGTTTGGAGGGCATTGTCTTCATATGTAGTCTTTCACAGGGTCTATTATAGAAATACATTGTGTCTCTTTAGATATTATACTATAATTGTGAGTATTCAAGAGCATTTAGCTAAAAAGCAGTTTGTAGTATTTTTTAAAGTATTAAAGTTACAAGATCTATATATTTATACCAAGAAAAAAATTGTATATATATGGTAATATTTCTTACATTGATAGAGTATGTAAAGATTGTTGTTTACTATTAATGTATTTTTTAAAAATTATACAATTGCACCAAATGCCAATTTTAAAATGTACAACTTTTGATATACTTGTATAGTAAATGACATACGTACATTTTTGTAGGTTTCTAAGATGTGGTTGGACATAACCAAAAGATTAAACCATTCCTCTTAAATTCAAAGGTTATAATCTCCGTACTGCAGCTGATATGATGGGGACAATGATCCAAGGTAATATTTGAAAAGTTTTTGAGATGGATTGTTTGTATGAAGAATAAGATACCATTTTGAATTTTAATAGCAGTTTAAAGATTCAAGAATGAACAAAGACATTAATATATTAGAATTATATTACATGAGGTTAAATGAGGATAGTACTGAATCCTCAAGAATAAATTGTTCAGTACTTTTTAATCTTGCTTGTCAATTTTATAAATAATGTTTAAAAACTCTAACCCAATCTATCTTATCACTGATTATAATTATAAACATTTAAGAAATTATCCCAATATGCCTTTACAGAATAAAACACTGACAAAGGAGAACGTGGAGGTGGTAAACAGAAGACAACTAAGATGAGGTAAAAGTTGTAAAGTTAATGTTGTAAAACCCTACAGTAAAAAACGAAATGCTAATGATTGAATTTGTTCTCTCTCTCTCTCTCTCTCTCTCTCTCTCTCTCTCTCTCTCTCTCTCTCTCTCTCGTTTTACATCTTTTTCATTGTTTATTTTACCTATCGACCTTACGTTTTGAATTCCAATAAATGAAAACAGTACACCTGAGTATACTAAGAATTATAAGCAAAAACGTTATCATATCATAGGTTTTATTTCATATTATAATGAAAGAGCTTTAGAAGCATTGTGTAAAAAAAATTACTAATTTGATTTTTTTCTCTTTCAGATTGAAGCACCAAAGTGTATCTTACATCTTTTCGTAATACATAGAAAAATAAAGCTTAAAGAATTTTATATCAAAGTTTTACTGTTTATTAAGAGGTAACTGCCAGGGTTTGTGATATGAATGATTCATATGTTTGGATCCAATGGAGGCATTGATTTCGAAATCAATTGACAAATTGAATATATTAATGCAAATGATCAATACATGTTTAACAAAGCTTGATTAAGAACTCAGATTTTGAATATTTAAATGTCCTTATTTTGTAGAGGTACAATTATATTTACAAGTGCACATGCTTTGAAAATTAATGACAAAACAACTAATGAGGTGTATTTACCATCATTTGAGTGTAAAAACCTAATGAAAAGGCTAAAGAAAGCTATTAGACTTCACGTGAAATTCACGTTAATTTCACGTGAAATTCATGTGAAAAATTTCACGTGAAATTCGTCTGAGTGCTCTTTTCACACGAATTTCACGTGAAAAATTTCATGTGAATTTCACGTGAAATTCACGTGAAAAATTTCATGTGATTTTCACGTGGAATTCACGTGAGGCACAATTGCCTGTGTACACCGATTGGAAGTGAAGAAAACAGTGCATGAAGAATGACTGTTGGTATGCCGTGTATCTTTACATTGCTAATAATAGAATAACATCACAGCATTAGAAGGAGTCTTTATGCCAGTGGTCACTAAAAGAGGAATGGCGATGTCTGCGAGCTCATACTGTACACAAACAAGTCAAAAACGTGAAGATACCAGTGCATGATAAACAGTGAGTATACTTTGGGTTTTTTTTCATTGCTTATTCTATAATTATTCTAAATCAAATTGGTTTGAGACATAAACTCCATGGAGTCAAAGAAGGAATTAACTATGTCAGTCAGAAACTTGAACATTTAACTTAGTACTTTTTTTTTTATTAAATTCCCGTTGTGGTATTTCGCTGATAATCAAAGTATACTTGAAGTATGAAGTATACAAGTGTACAAATGAACAAAAAGTGTAAATTAAATGTTTGAATGGGTAAAAGCATATAAGTCCTTGTATACATTGACACATCCTAACATGTGCCAAAGTGTATTTTTAGTAGCAACTTTATCAACTGATTTGGGAATAGTAAAACAAAGCAAATAACGCACAGATTTCTGATAGATCGAGGTATTGTAATGAAAAAATGACAATAACAAACCGTCGACCATCTTAAAAATCCATAAAACGAAATACAAATTCAAAGCAGAGCAACACGGACCTCCAAAAAGATAAAGGTAGGATCAGGTGCCTAGGAGGAGCATCCACTGCTGACCGGTCGCACCCGCCGTGTGCTCTTTGTCATAATCGGGGAGAGACGGAAAAGTCCCTAGACAATAAGGTGATAAATTATGGTCTAACAATCAGTATGAAAAACGTCAGTCAGCATGCGACCCAGTGGATGATTGTATTTGCTGACAAGGTCGTTGTATCGACCATAGAACTTACGAAAAGATGACTTCAAACGAGCCTGTTGATAGTCCTGTCTTATCAACTTGTTTGTCAGTAGCTTGCCTCGCCTTAGAAACTGTTCATACGAAGAACATGCCTTTGCGTATCGAATTAACTGAGAAACAAAAACACCATATGCAGGTGATGAAGGTATATTGCTACATAAGTAAGGAAAATTGACTATAGAAAAATTGAAGTCATCGCGTTCATCATAAAGTTTTGTTGTTAGGTTACCATCAATGTCCATTTCCAGTAAAATATCCAAATATGAAACAGATGACGCAGACTCCTTATTATTCCTTGGAAATAATAAAACTTTTAAAATTTCCTGGGAGCAAGCGTCAACAGAACGACTATAAACTATTTATTTTCTGATCTATATAATATTCAAAATAATAATAATAAAAAAAAACAAGTGTCAGCATTACAGGAAAATTCCGCTCACAGACGTGCCTATCTCTTTTTATGTGTATAAAATAATTCAAGATCCTAAAGTTAAAATTTTGCAAACAAATAAAACATATTGAAAATAAAATAATAAAATTTCCAAACATAAAAAATGTAACACTGTTGTATATAAATGACAATGACTTTGTTTTTAGTCAGATGGTTCCAAATACAAACATGAATACGTTCTCAATAAGCAAAGCAAAAAATCTATTTGTTTCACTTAAACAATATTTTGTTATAAATTTTTAAAACAACATTATTTTTTTCTTAATTGGTCTACTTCAAAGGCTTGCAATCTCTGATCAAACCTGAGTTACGTGGACAAAAACGTCCGGTAAAATAGATTGTCATAAAAGGTCCTTAGAAACCCACAGCTTTTTAAGTTTTTACCTTCATATCATATAACCAATCGCCTTCTAGTAGCCGGTTATACTGTAAACCTTTTTTTTTCACGACGTCTTTATTTTGCGATTTAGCAGAAATAAACTGGTTTTTTTTGCGAACAAGTATTTGCTTCTGAATCACCTGTTTTTTTTGTTTTTGTTTTTTTGTAATTATAGCCACTCAGTAATACAAGTTTGCGGTCATTAACAAATTGCAACCTGTCATTTTTTAAAAAATTATATGCAGATGTTCTATGACAAACAATGTATTATTTTGTTCAATAATAATTTTAAAAAAGCCCAAAGATAAGCAATTTCTTATCTTTTAATAGCGTCAAATTTTCTCCAGGTATTGATTTTTTTTTTGTTATGTAATTATGTGATCCTTTATCACTTTCGGCTTTTATTCATTTAGATTTAAAAACTATCCAATATCTTTCTTGAATGTGTCCATTCTTTGAATTAATGAATATAAAAATTGCCCATTCCTAAAAATGATAAAACAGAGACACATAAAACTCATTTGAGAGCTACAGGTTAGTTGGAAACGAAAGTGTTTAATGTCTTGAGACAGATAGCGCGATACAGCAGAAAAAGAAACTAAAATTCCCTGATGCTCTCGCCCAAACAGTCACACCGCGAAATATATTATAAAATAGAATTCTAGAACATTCCTTCTAAACATAGTTGTTAATGTTCTTAAAGAACAGGATAAACTGAAATATAAAAATACATGAGATAACATTGAACGTGCATGTTGCTCCACTTAGAGACTTAAATGATAATAATCCGAATATTTATAAACGAAATTACGTCCCCACGAACCAGGAAAATTTGGGCTACCCACGAACGTTAACCCCCACGAATAAAAATGATTCCTCAGTAGTTGAAATAGAGTATTTAGACACTTGTAACAAACCAATAATAAATGTCTATACTAATGTTACTTATAATCAATATTGAAAAAAATGCTGTTGAGTTAGTCTATATCAAAATTATATATCCGTCAACATACACGTACAGGTTTTATACTTGGTACAACTATACTGCACATGCAAATATTACATTCAATGTAACACAAATAATTATAATAAAACAATAAGTGAACTCAGAACCTTTTACTTTCAACAAGAAATTTGTGGACAAGGTAAAATGTCTGATCTGTCTGATTTCTAAACCACTCGAGTAATTCTCTCGAATTCCACACTGGTATGGGTTGAACGTACGACTTGTCGTGTATGTCTTTTTACATCTATAAAACTCAATCAAAATCGCATTTTTAAATTAATTTATAGAATCCCTCCCTCCCCCCTTCCCACCCACTTAATAATAATGCATTATGATGGTACTGTGCATGACTACATGCACGTGTGTATGCGTCCTTGGACTGTAGCTAAAATCTTTAGTAAAGAGATATTGAACAAAATTATTTCAAACAATTACAATTGTACTTGTATGTCATTGAAATGCGTAAGCATATCAGTCTAATTTGAATACTTATATTGCAATAAGATTAGCACACTAATACCTTAAAGCAATAATTTAATTGGTAGAGCCCTTTAAGCAGAGATAGGTTAAGGCAGGTTTATTTTATTTAATGCACCTTAGTTTTCAAAATAGCATTTTTTATGTCCATAAGAGAATGATTAGAGATGTATCTAGAAACGAGCTCGTTCCAAAGCAACGAATAGGTCTTCCGTCGCCGCTACGTCATACTTGTGACGTAATACAAAATTGATAACCGGCCATGATGTGATAACATTTAAAGTAAAACATTAAAATATGGTTATAGCGAACACGCTTATAATGAATTGGCGCTTACAGCGAAGTGATTTTCTTTCCCCGTGACTTTTTTACATGGTGTAAACTTGACGTACATAACGAATTATGTACATTTGAAACGAAGTAAAATTGCCCGTCCTAGGCACTTCGTTATGAGTATGTTTTACTGTACAATGCTAGATTTTTACATCCTTAGTAAAGAAGACGAATGCTTTCAATATACCTGACTTTGTTTCAGGATGATTTGTTTGTGAAATACAATTGCTTTGGAGCCATATACATTTACATTAATGTTTATTGATATACCATCGATATGGTTTTTTTTTTATATCTAATGATGCATTAAGCCTAGCTAAGTCTAATACATGTAGATTTAGTCTTAGATTGGATGAAAATAATGCATTGAGCATAGGATTCTTATATGTAGCTCTTAGGGCTTAGTTAGTATTTTTTATCAATTGTTTGGGGATTGTCTGGAATTCAATAAATATTTGTTCATTTTTGCTTGTACCATTGTTTACATAATCACGTACATTAAATAATTACACAATACAGACACGTAGCATCGATTTTAATGTGGAAAGGGGGTGAAACAGACTCATCCGAAAAAAAATTGACAAGCCAACCCCAAGCCTACAGTTTTACTGTTAATTTCATTATTTTTACTATGACTCGTATGTATCCATATATGTTATGCGCGCCCAGGTCTATAGTACCCGGCCGGGATTTAGTATTATATAATAATATGTATATATTTGTTTAATAAGCAGCAGTTGGCGATATAATAAATTATCGATTACATGCATTACGGGGATATCGATTGGGGCCTTAATTTCTATTCACAATAATGGTAATTATCACATTTTTGGATTTAACATGATATTGTTTCATATCTTTTACGTTTGTTATTCTTTTTATCCTTCCGAACTCTATCTACGGGACAAGCCCCTAGATAGTCCCGTTAAATAAGAAGACGATGGTGCGTTTTTGGTTTTTTTTCTTTGGTACCAGTATTCTAATGTCTAAAGAATTTACCATAAATATTCAAAAAATCAATTTCTAAAAGTCACTTACAATTGTACACGATTTGAACCCAAAAATTAAAATAATAATTTTCCAATTTTAATGTCTAGAATGGTAAATTGATGCTCTATATGCTTGACATAACTTTGAAAGTCAAGTTACAAATGAAATACATGTACAGTGCTTTAAAGCCTGTGTTATGTAGATATAAGACGTCCGGACCTCACCCCTCCCCCACACTCCTGAAAAAATCAAATTTCTTTTAATTTATATACAGTAGTCAAATACCGAATCTATGGCTAGGAATGAAGTTTAAATGAAGTTTTAAAAAAGATAACTATGCCAGTTGTATCATAATAAACATGGAAGAGTCGTTATAACCACAAGCTAGTATAACCAATTACTTATAAGTGGGTGACTGGTCACATTTCAACCCAAAGAGAACGTAACTAAAATGGGTTTTCTACTGTACGGGTTTTGTTCATACTACTCCGTTGAAATTAGTCAAATGTAGAGAAATACCAAGAGTTTACAAAAAGTTGATAATTAAGACTCGCAATTTGTACATTTTCTTTGCCAGAAGGAGTATGATTTAACTTTGTTTTGACAATTTTAGGGGGCCCCACCTCCCTTGAATCGCCACTGGAACCAGTTAGTCTCGGAGAGTATGTGACCAACCTGCATATGCGTAAGAAAGAAATGGCAATATTCAAGAAAGGCGGATGGACGATCTGGGTTCCGGGTCGTCCATCCAATTTTTTTTTTCAGACCGAGAGCTACAGATCTGCAGCTAGAGATTGTCTGGCTCTTATTGGTCATGTCAATGTATTTTTGTTTAAAGGAGGCGGACTTTCACATCAATGAGGTTTTCCTTTTAAAAAAAAGTAAGAAATCGGTCACATTTTTCAGTGTTATCATTTTACAATTCATTTAATTAAGGCTCTAATAAAATTTGATTAGATATGAAGTTTTAAGGTATAACTCCTCATTGTTTTATCCGAAACATTGCATGGAAGAAAGATTTTATATCGCATTCTTTTATAACAAAATAAAAAAGACATGTACAATGAGCTTAGATATACAGCTCAAAACAACCATAAAGAGAGATTGACTTCTTCTTATTTCTTTTTAAATCAAAAGAAATGAAAACATTGAATAGCAATGGGTTTTATATCGCGCCAGCACCTACGGTCTGATACACTGTAACATGAGTCTTTAGACTTTAGTTTTAAAGCTTGCTACTTTCTTTTTGCGGGTATTTTTTTTTTAAAGTATACTCTAATAATAATGTAATCGATTTTGTAACAAACGGAGTTATCAATACTAAGATATCAATGTAAAATGGACAGAACCCCCCCCCTCTCTCTCTCTCTCTCTCTCTCTCTCTCTCTCTCTCTCTCTCTCTCTCTCTCGTGATGAATTCAAAATGCTAGCTCAAACAACACATACGACGAGTTTCCGGGCAAGACTAAATGTGTATTAGTCTGGCGTGTTCATGCTTGTATTGAAGTTTCAGCATTAATTGAGAGATAATTAACCAAATACCGTTAAGATATTCTTATGATAAAATCTATAACGATTACAAAAATCGAAAAAGCAATATTGCGGGTGTAGGATGAATGTGTAGTTTGTTTTGGAGGTATATTTTAAATAATATTTATCGGAATCATTCGTGTTTGTTGGTTTGATTTGTTTATTGAAAAGGGGGATAATGCAAAGTTGTAATTTTCCACATGAAGTCCCAGCATATCTTAAAAAATAAATAAATATTGTATCAAGCAGTTTTTATTAGCAGATCACGCATTCCTTTATGGTTTGCACAATTATTAGTTACTACTTATGAAAGGACAAAAATACATAGTATTCCAAAGAGATTATATCGGTAACTGATTTCGAGCTTGTCTTCTGCCACATGCAAGCACACGTGTAACCTGATTTAAAATTATATCATGGCGGGGGGGGGGGGGGGGGGGGGAGGGTGTCATCACAACAAGATTTTGTACTATGATTAAATGTTTATTATCAATTAATAATTGATGTTGAATTATTATTAATAAACAAATTCATAAGTTTAGATTGACATAGAGTCTGGAAAGTCAACAGGAAGAACTAAAATGCCAGGGAGTTTTGTTTTAGAGGCCACGTTTTCTCTATCAACGATTTCATTCGTCTTGAATAGGGTGTACAAGTTGCGTGTCTTACTAAATGTACACGCTCACACTTCAGTCGATAAAAAAGTGACTGTATATGTTAGATTTACAAATCGTTTCTAAAACAGTTGATCTTATATATTGTTGTTCACAAATTCAAAACAGAACCGTTAAATTGATTTAATACACCTACGTCATGTATCATTCATAATTTTATACGCACCATAATAGTGGACGAGTCCAAAATGAGAGACACATCATACATGGTAAAAACTCTGGAGCATACATGTACCATGCATGCAGCTTACCGTGCGTTTTTGTTTCTTGTTTTGAGAGTCCTTTGGCTTAAAAATGATGGATAGGCCTTGAATATTGCTACATGTAAAACTGTGTTCATTTCGCAGACAAGCTTGAAATAATGAAATAATTTTGTTAAAAATAATATAAATGGACGTTTAAATAACATGTCAAGCGACTTATTACTACGTGAAAAAATGGGATGGTAGTCTGATTTTTTTTTCTGACCGAGAGTAAATATATGCAGCTAAGGTAACTATTAAATGCTTCCAATTAAATAATTTTGTTTAGTCTTGCAAGTCTGAAGCTTTTAGGAAAGCTTTTACTTGATTAAAAAATAGCCTTCCTATACTTCGTCTCTACATTCGCTATTTGTAGAACAAGCAGAGCCAGTATCAGTCCGGCCCTCACCATATACATTGTTCGACTTTAATAGCCATAGCATTGTAATAGCTAGCACTGCTTTGCATGTACACAAAAACTTTTAAAAATTTAACACTTAAACTGTTTATTTATATGGCAATTTATATGTACACATTTTATTCATAGTGTAGACGCGTAATTCAAAATCTCTAAATTGAAGAGGGTTAAGAATGCAGTCATTGGGTCTTAATTTTATAGAATTTGAAAAAAAAAAACCACATTAAAGGTCTGTACGTTTGTTAATTTGTCAATCTATCAATATACAGGTTGTTAATTTCATTCGATTGCTAAGGCTACAGCGTAATTGATAAACATGCAACAGCGTGTTTTCCATGCACATTTCCTCAACGGAAGATAGCGAGTAAATTTATTTAATAAATCACAATTATTTCATTCCCTTTTTAAAATGTTGTATATATATAATTTATAAATTGCTGATAAAGGCTGTTTGATATTTTTGTTTGTTGATGATTTGCAAATAGTTAAATAAAACGCGAAAGGCGGGCCGAGTCATAATTAAATTAGGATTCCCTGATAATTGATAACCGTAACTACAAATTAACGGCTTTGGATTAAAAAAATAGTAATCTTGATGAATATTAAGTTCTTTTTTTTAGAAATCGTCTCCACAATGATACACAGGCAACTTCGCCACATATGATTCACATATGATACACATATGTGGATCATATGATTTTTTTCATTTGAGATCATGAAAAAGGGCATCATATGTGAATCATATGTGACAAATCATATGATCCACATATGATTCACATATGATTTACATATGATACCCCTTTCATATGATTAACATATGAAAATCTTATGTGTGTTTGAAGTTATTTTCATGTGAGAATCATATGAAAGGGGCATCATATGTAAATCATATGAAACATACATATGTGTTTTTTCATATTTATCAAAAGGAAAATATGCACTTGTGCACACAGAAAATAAGGTATTTCTGCTTTAGATAAAATTTATCAATATGTTTCTAAAGTTTGTAGATACACGCATATTGTTCTACAGATCCATCCCCAAAATGTCTTGTTTTCCATACAAATAGCTTATTTTACACAGTGCACATAATCTAATCATTCAAAGAAAATAGAAAAACAAGTTATTAGCATTTGTCGATACATATATTCTACTTAAAAGAATACAAATTATTGGACATTTGATTTCATAAATGTATAAGTGCAGTCATGTATACCAATGAAAGTCATATCATGACTAAATATACCAAAAAAACATTAAAGCGTATATTACAAAACTGAAAATTGAATAAATGCAATGTCCAGCGCTTGTTTAGAAATCTCTGAACTAAACTGGAGAATTTCATGTTTTTAGTCCTGTTCTCTTGTTTTTCTGCTTGCTGTCCATGGTCATGAAATGGAATAATGACCAGAATCTTCTTAGAATAAATATCTCTTTAATTCCTCAGTATCTCCTTGGTTGAAGACTACATTTTCTTTGGAAATATATGGTCCCTTCAAAATGATGAAAAAAATATTTCAAAAACTAGAGACAAGGTGTAATTTATCATGTACAATATTCACATCTTTAAATCAACTTCATTATAAATGAGAATAAAGCAATTTGCCTGAAAGATAGTAGACTTCATTAGTTTCTTTTTGATGATCTTTGTATGTGCTCATGATCTTGAATCTCAATAACTTTGAATTTATTTGGAACTGAATGAAAAAAATAATTTTTGATAGCAGCCATATAATACTTACCTTAAGTAAAAGTCTGGACCAATAAGTCCCTCAGAATAAGTCACTTTTAGACTAAAGAATGTAGTGCATATGATCCTTTTTGGCAATTTACTAAAATAAATAATTGAACAATTACTCAACATAGTGGTACATAGAGGCATAACTATTCTTCAGTTAAAAGTAAATTTAAAAAATCAACACACATAATATTTTCAAAACAACTCAAAGTATTCACTTTTAAAATAATACAATGTGACTGGTTCTTTAAAATACAAGTAGTGCTTTAAATTACCATGAATGAAATGTTATGAACTTGTAATGCAATTTACAGTTATTATAAAGTTGACAAATATGCTACCTTTGAATTCCTTAATACCCAGTATTTGTGTATATATCTTTTATCTTTGTGTGCAGTTTTACTCAGTTGAAACATGCTTTCTGGTGAGCACTCGGCAATCAAAAACCCTAAAAAATAAGCTTTCAATAAGCCAAACAATAAGTATATATTATAGAGTGACCATTTTCATAACAAAAAAATAGTAAAATAGTCAATTTTAGTAAAATCGTGGTCAATTTTAACTCTCTCTCTCTCTCTCTCTCTCTCTCTCTCTCTCTCTCTCTCTATATATATATATATATATATATATATATATTTATATGCGGATGCACTACTGAATATTTTTACTGACACCGTTTGTTCAGAAATGCAAGTTATAAATAAGATGTATAAATTAATAAAGGAAAGGAAATATATCAATCAATAAATTTACTTGCAATACATATCATATTTACATAGCAGAATATTTACCTGACTATACAATATCTGCATGAGTTAAGATGATTTCTGTTGATCAATCATTTCATCCTACACGTACATTATGATATCATTTAATCCTGCGAGGTTTGCTTTTTTTCCTGTCCATAACAATCGTCTTTTGTGTTGTGTGCGTCTTCAACTGGGCTTCGTTACTGCCGATTTTCTCTGCTTTGTTTTCTTTTAAAACAGACATAAAACGTTAAGCAAAAGAATTGTATAATTGTCTGTAGCTAAACGGGAAAATTCGGACTGACATTTTGTTATTTAACATGCATCAATAACAGTATTTCAGAGAAGGTTTGAGGCAATTGAAGCGACGACATGAATAAAAATTTGCTTGAAGAATGTTATGGTATTACATGTACATGTAGCTCTGCGTCATTTTAACCCGAATTTTCCCTTAGGTAGTTGATCGTTGTTTCTCTACTTTCACCTTTGATGTTTTTATTATTTAACGAAGTTTAACAGATAAACTGATAAATGTAACATATATCTATCAGAGATATGAATTGCACATCAGATTAATCATCTTAATAATGTTTGTGCTACAATATTACGCTAGTATAATATAGGCCTACTGGTATGGCCCAACATGTGTACCGATATTCTCAAATATACATATATAACTATCAGTACGGTGAGTGAATAGAAAATTTATGACAACCAGATTGAATAAATCCGTTGTGCAAAATAAACTATGTTAATGAATTAGAATAGGATAATGACAACTTTACCTACTTTAAAAATCGCTCTCATCCCATCCCATCTTCTGCTTCTGGTGACGTAACATGTGACGTATGTGACAAAACAAATTCAAAACCGATTCCGGTTCAATTCCCGGAATGAGATTCTAATTTTTGTTTTAAGATAAATTAAATTTTTCTCATGGTTACTTATTCGTTTCAATCAGCAATGTGTATACGTAAACATATATCTTAAAATTAATTCTTTTAACACACATGTCTGCCAACACACATGTACTACATGCATTTATTTAGTGTGCCATTATTGACCTAAATACGGCGTATACAACGTTACAGGATTTGTAAACATTAAATTATGTTGTTTAAATTTGATTGTATTAATGATATGCAAATTAAATAATTTTTTATAAACACTAAAAAACTATTATGAAATTATTGACACGGATTTCTTTCATATGATTCTCATATGATTACGGTTGTGTTATACATATGATCCTCATATGAAGGAATTTTCATATGTGAATCATATGTATATTGCTTCATATGATCCACATATGAGTGTTCACATGATTCTCATATGATCAGCCACATATGATACTCATATGATTCGATATACATATGATACACATATGATTATCATATGATTCTCATATGAAAGGCAATACATATGAAAATCATATGCGGCGAAATTGCCTATGTAATATTATCTTCATCGTGGATCAGGATTTTGTAATGCTTTAAAGGAAAATGTTCTATCGGAATCAATCCTGTCTTCGTTTAAATTGCCAGCGTACATTGTTAAGTCAGTAAAAAAAACATTATGCTTTATCGAACGGCCGTGTATTGTAGAAAAAGTTAGTTTAATTACTATGTATTGGAACCATTTTATTAACACGTCTTCCAGTAAATTCAAGATGTCTTCGTTACAGTAAAACAGCGGGGCGTTTAAACGCGTGTTTACGTTCAGCTCTACAAGCACATGCACTGTCGTCTGGGCGATGGCCTATATACAGCTAGCGACTCTGTTATCGATCGGTTACCTGAGTATCGGAATGCATCTAAATATAGAGAGGGGTGTGTTTTGAAACAAACAACTAAAATAATGTCAAACAGGTTCATTTTTATGAAACGAAAATGTACATATAAATAAAAACATTTGGGGGTTTTATGTTGAATCATCTTCACGCGCTGCATTTATCAGTTAGTTCATAACAATAACCCTTTCATAACTTCTTGCATGTGCACACCCCCAAAGAAAATGGGGCGACCCAGCGAAACTTTTTTCTGCAAAAACTGACTATATATTAGACGAAGATAAAATTCAATACTAGGGATGGAATCAGAATTTATTTCTCAACAACTTTGCTTCAATAATGCATTAGGCATTTTTCTTCTTTTACAAGTTATTGACAAAAACTTTTGATTCCTCTAACTCCCTAATAATAGGGGCCAGCTCATTTTTCTTCATACCGAATGAAAGGTCTCGGTAAGACCCACAACTTTTAAAATATATCTTATAACAAACTATTATCAGGTAGAAAACTAAAACGAGGAAAACTTGATTTGGGGGCAATTTTTTCTAACCTTTGTTTTAAAACCTATACCACTCGTTTTATTTGCATTTAAATAAGAAATGAAATGTGTCTTGCACCTTTTCAATGTATCTGCTTCAAAAGAGCCAGTCTTTGAGACTCTGCCAATCATCGTTATAGCTATGCCTATCCGACAAAAAGGGTCGTTAAATTCCACTAAAAGGGAAATAATTCAAAACCGGATGGGGATTTTTATAAAATAAAATTTGAAACAACAACATTTTACGGAAAATTTTACGGCATGTTATCAGACCTGAAAATTTCAAAAGAATCTGTGAACAAACGAGCGAAATATCAAGGTTCAAAGTTGGCGTCTAGAAGAAAAAAAATAAGAAATTTGAAAATTTTTCAGAATAATAGTAAGATCTTCCGTTTGGAAACGGAAGACCGTAATTATTTCATACCCGTTAAAAGATAGCAGCATTGATATATTTATACCCAAACTGTATGTTTTGAACCTCATAATCTAAAAATGCTGAGACAAGTTACCAAATAGCGATATAGGTTATAGAATGACACAATTGCGTTGATTCCAAGAATTACAGTAGAAATGAGTGTCATGATCACAAGTAAAATATTGTTCCCAAGACCTTTAAAATAAATTTTATCAAAAGACTTTAGCTATTGCAGCCTGAAAACACCGGCTGTTGACAGTCACAATCAAAAAACATTTATTTGATAATATTGTAGCATGCAAATACTGGCTACTGACATTCACCTTTAAACATTTTTAAAGAGGCATAGTCACGATTTTGGTCAACTCTCTTTTTTGAATTTTTATTGTTTACAATGCACTGTAAAAGCATTTTCTTACCCCTGCCTAAATATAGCTAATTACATGTATTTCAAAAGAGTAACCATGTATTTTATATTCATGACCCTTAATATGTGATGTTTTATATATTTTTTAATAGCTTAAATATGACAGAATATACTATAAAGATCACCATTTCCGCCTTTGTCAAATAAAAAATAGCCATTATCCGACAAAAATGGGAAATTGGTTATCCCCCCCCCAAAAAAAAAAAAAAATTGATAAAACCCCTGGAACAAATAAAAAAAGTAAAAGGTTTTTTTTTAATTGATCAGTTGATGCCTTTTAGCAATAACTTTCATTTGTAGAACAGAAAAAAAAATCCTAGGGCAGAAGTTTAAAAAAATGAAAAAATGTGCAAAATTGATGCATTTGAAGCAAAATCCCATAGGGTCCTACGTTAAAAATTAACTAGAAATTCATGTAAAACATTTCATTAAAAAATGTACGGTAGGGCAGAAAAAAGGAGACCTGGTCTCGTTAAGCATATATAAATACATGTAGTTCCTAGCGTTTTTCACATTAATTTTGGGTCTAAACTGTAATTTTCACTTCAACATTCAAAACGTAAACGAAAATATAGCGTACGCTTTGTTAACATGACAAAGAATTATGAGCTCTGTATCTCGCTTATAACACGGCGACTGAAACTTAAATTTTTGTTGACTATTAGAAACTCTTTACTGAAGTTTTGTAAACATTAAATTCGGAAAAATATTTTTTAGCCAAAATCGTGACCCTGTACATGTATATAGCTTGCAATTAATGGCTATTGACATTTACCGTTAAATAATTTCAAATAATATTTAAGCATGTAGCATAGGCTGTGAATTAAAAGTCACCTTTAAACATTTTATTGAATATTGTAGCTTGCAAATATTGGCTATTGATATTCACCTTTAAACATTTTCTAATAATATTGTAGCCTGCATTACTGGCTGTAGACATATGAATTGTAAATAGATATTGTAAAAAAAAAAAAAAAACTTCAGAAGCAAAGCCTTTAAGGTAAATATTTCTTGAATTCATATGATGTGCATTTTGTGTATATTATTTTATAATGAACCACTGTATCTAAAACATAATGATTAAAGAATACCAAGAAGAAAGTTGTTTTGTAATCATTTTCCCCTGAGTAATTGACCATGAAAAAATACATATTTGCACTTTCAATCCCATTCATAAGCTACCAAACTTTGTGACTGGAATTTGACCTAATAGAAGATACTGATATGTTATAGAAAAATTATGATAACATATAGAAACAAAGGAAACAATATCTAAGGTTATATAAATTTTAGCTCACCTGAGTCGAAACCTCAAGTGAGTTTTTCTGATCAAAATTTGTCCGTTGTCTGTCATGGTCGTCGTCGTTGTTGTCGTCGTTGTAAACTTTTTGCATTGTCATCTTCTCATACAGAATCACTAGGTCATTTTCGACAAACTTGGCACAGAGCACCCTTGGGCAATAGGAATTCAAGTTTTTACGAAAGAGGGACCACGCCCTATTTCAATGGTAGATCATTAGGAAATAATGAATTTTATATACATTAAAAAACCATTAGGCTATAGCATGCCCCTTGGGGATAGGGTGGGACCACAAATGTAGGGGGAGGGGGTCAAAGTGTTACATGCTAATATATCGTGAAAATCTTTAAAAAATCTGTATACCAAGAACCAGTTGAAATGTTTGTGGAAACATTTCTACGTAGTTAAGATTCTAATTTGTTCAAATCATGACTCCCAGGGACAGGATGGGGCAACAACGGGGAATCAAACTTTTCATATTTCCATAGTGTTGGCCTTTAAAACCTTTGTTTAGTTGGTCAATGATATAAAAAAGCAAGCATTAAAATTTACATTTTGGAGATTAAAATCTAGCAGACTATAGTGCATAAATTCATTCTAAAAGTGCATCAAACTCTCTTACATTGATTAAGAAAGTAAAAACAAGAGACGCATGGACAACATCGCTTACATGAAGTCCATAAAGCACTGGCAAAACAGAATACACAGCTAAATCAAAGAGATATGTACATTTATATCTGATTTAATTTTAGCACAGAACATTTGTTAAACTTTGAATACCTCCAAATATATCCATCTACCCAGATTCATTTTTTACATCAATTTTGGCTGTATTCATTTACCAATAAGGATGCTTTTTAACATAATTTGATTGAATTTGGCTTATCGGTCTACATTTGTATTATATTTGCATTAAGTTCACATTTGGAAAACAAATGGTCTTTAATTTAGACAATTAATATTGTTAACTTCAGCAGTATATTCTCACTATATAACTCGATATAGACGAATAGACAATAATTGTAATATTAGCTTGTCCGAAAAATATTAACCGGTCAATATATCTTTTTTAAATATTGACTGGCTAGAAATCATATCAAGAGAATATTCCCCCTATTTCAATTAATCGCTTCTGATTCGTTGATTCGTAAACGGTGACGTAAACAAGTCTTTGCGACTCCAAAACAAGGTAACATCATAATAAGCAGTCAGTAAAGTCACGGACGCGCAATGCGGTTTGCTATCATAACGGATATAAGGACTTGCAAATTATTGTGAAGTAAAATTAGGTACGACATGTGTAGCCTAATTTCTATGGTCGGCGGAATATAATTAGTGACCGTTTGATGCCGACGATAACTTGGAAACAGGCTTTGCGCCAAATTGAATTTGTGAATTCTATGTTGAGCTGAGAAAATTACGTCGACCTGTTTTCTAATCATTTTTTTTTAATTTTTGGTTTATTTCTTCATATAACAAAACAGATGTTGACTGTGTTTTCGGCATCATTGACTATATTAGACCCCTTGGTACGAACATATTGCCCTCCGCTTTGCGTCGGGCAATATTTCGTCCCTCGTTTGCTAATATAATCAATGTTGCCCTCATTCCCAGTCAATTTTTGAATATTATCGTATCCATAATGATGGTTTCTACCAAAGATACAAGACACTAATCACGTGACTATCATTGCTATCATAATGATGCTTTGATGTGCTAACTCTTTTACACTACTGGCTCTAAAAACCTCTGTCCGTATGAAAATCCCCTGTCTTTCCCTGTCACCTCCTGTGTTTTCCCTGTCATCCCCTGTGCACCCCCTGTCAGTCCCTGTACTCAGCCCGAGTACACCCTGTAATCCTCTGTCAGCCACTGTACACATCCCCTGTATGCCACTGTAGGCCACTGTCACCCCCTGTACGCCACTGTAAGCCCCTGTAAGCCACTGTATTTCCCTGTACATTCCCCTGACACCCCCCTGTCCGGTGTTTGACTGTTTATAACAGCCTTTTCTGTTATTTAATTACAATAATTTTTTCCTTAATTCAATTTTTTAACTCTCATGTGTTATAGTTTGAGATATAAATCAATTTTTGCACTCAATAGAGCGCCAAATCACAAGACACACTGTTATAGTAATTTTAGAAATTATAATAATTATGTTTTCATTAATAATTTATTGATACAGTACTTAATTAATCATGCTTACAACTAAAGGCTCGAGATTCACCGGTGGTTTAATCCCAGGTGAGGGCGGTGTGAAAGCCTTCAGGGCATTTAGTCCTTCATCGGTCAGGAACATCACTATTCCGTAATATTTGAAAAATAAATGTAGAACGTACATGTATAAGCAGCCATGTTATGATAAAGCACGTCTTTCTTTTTTTTAATAACAAGTTCCTGGTTATACCTTTATTAATTTCCCGTGAATAACAAAATAAAGCTTCAATAGCTTATAAGATTCCTAAGAAATAATTTTAGCATGTTTGTTTAATATGTTTCTGAGCGGCTTATTGGACCCTTTAATTAAATTTTAACTGATGATTAACTCTCATAAACTATTTAATAATTTCTAAAATCTAATTTTCATTTCCCTTTTTTTTTTACTACAAAATGGAAGAAATCAAATATAATGTTATTTATTGCCAGTGAACAGAAATACATGGCCTTGGTCAGAACATTCACAACATACCTGTACTTGTAAATGTAGCACTAGCGTGTACATGTTGGAGTTTATATAGATAACGGAGAGAGAGAGAGAGAGAGAGAGAGAGAGAGAGAGAGAGAGAGAGAGAGAGTGTGTGTGTGAGTGAGTTTGCATTGATTTTGAATTAAAAGTTACTAAAAGTTTACCCGGGAATTAGTTTCCTAAGAGGTTAACATGCAATCCTAATTTCATTCCCGATTCTTTATTATTATTTAGATTTACTTAACGCGATCATATTATTTTAACGCACCAATGTTTTATTATACACCATATTGATTGATCAAAGAATTGATTGAAGTTAAAGTTTTCAAAGGAGAGGATGTTGACATTATTTTTTCACTCGGTCAGTGGTTATATAATAGCTACTGTACACAGCCCTTCTTGACAATTTGCAGAGCACGGTAGCGAGGTGGGAAAAACGAGATGACAGACACGCGTGTACATGTATATACATACACTTCCTCAGATCTGAATGGTCGGTCACTGATTATATAATTATAGCTACTGTACACAGCTCTTCTTGACAATTTGCAGTGAACGGTAGCGAGGATGGGAACAATGAGGTGACAGACACACGTGTACTTGTATATACACACGCCGTTTTCCTAAGATCTGAATGCTCGGTAATGCTAAACAACTATTCAATATGTTGTTTAAACGCCGCTTATGACTTTCTTTCCCAGTCTGTCAAGTAAAAAAATCAGAAATTTAAAATTTTGATTGATCAGTTCTACATGTAAGAATATCAAACATGAGAAGAAAGAGCTTAAAATTCGGAACATTATCTGACACAGTCATATGAATTAAACCGTAATTCTCTCATATTTTTCAAATTCATAATTTAAATAAATGTATGATATTTTGTTAATCTAAAACCCGAAACCCGGAACATTCTTTTAAGATCATGCATGCGTGTCTTTACGTTACCCGTTACCGGTATTTGTATACATGTGTTAAATTATTCATGATCATGAACTGAATCATTGCTTTATATGTATGAGGACAATTATATACAATAATGTATATGAATTACTAAACTGGACAATGCACCCTCATAAAAGTTAAAAGTGTCAAAGGGCCGTACTAATTACCCCTCCTAAAAAGTCATATCTCTCTCTCTCTTTCTCTCTCTCTCACTCATCATCTATCAGAAAGAAAAAAAAATGGCTGACAGCAAATATCATCGATTGCGATTTACATGACTTAGATATTAAATAAATTAACTTCCTGCTAAATAGATCAATATGCATTTCATTGGGACGATGTAATTCTATGCATCATTACACCAGGCAAAACAGTAAAAATATAGGTGATCATTACGATCACGTGCTAATTATGTTGTGTTATTAAGCGCTTTAACTCGGGCAGGTTACATGGCACAGAACGTTGCCGAATTCCCACACTCATCCTCCACTTGGATGTTTTTCTTTTTACAAATTTCAAAACACGGTCGTTTGTTTAAATACATGGAATGAAATATTATGCGGTTTATCGGTACATATTTATCTTGATATGTGTCAATGTTGAGTCAGATTTATTCACGTTTGTAACAATATTGCCCTCTATGATATACAAAGAAAAACAAACACCGTCTAAACCATGAACGCGTTTCTTGCTTTCCATTTCCTTATTTATCAGAAACTGCTAAATATATATTTAAGAAAACCCAAAAACGTAATTAAAAATTTTTTGTTTACTTTATCAAGAAGTCAAACACCGTACAGGGGGTGTCAGGGGCATGTACAAGGAAATACAGTGGCTTACAGTGGGTGACAGGGGCGTACAGGGGATGACAGGGGGTTGCAGGGTGTACAGGGAATGTGTACAGGGGCTGACAGGGGGTGCACAGGGGATGACAGGGAAAACACAGGGGGTGACAGGGATAGACAGGGGATTTTCATACGGACAGGGGCTTTTAGAGCCAGTAGTGTCAAGATCTAGTTATAGATTCCAGAGTGTCTTTTTGGTGCTAGAACCATAATGACGTCATAATAGATTTTATGAATCGTTTCCCGGCTTTAAATGAATTATGTAGAAAATATAACAATTTTCTGACATTCTATATTTCATCATGGGAAAAGAAATCCCGATACATTAAATTTGACATCATTCTAAAGAGGAGGTCAAGAGCTTGTTTAATGCCGTTTTTGAGAGACTATAGGTATTTTAGATATATTCCGTTTATCAGAAATGGACAAAACTCCGAGATTTGTTTCTTATTTCCTTAATATTTCATAGACAATTGTTGTTTAAAACATGATATTCATTGTGTTTACCAAATATTAAAGCCCCGGTAATCCTAGGAAACAAAGGTATTGTTATGAAGCATCATTGAAAGAATTTATATCTTGATTTTCATAAACCCATAGACACCTTTCATTTACTGGATCTTGACCTTAAAACGAACAAATACAGCTTCGGACTATGACCGTTAGTCTATCTCTTTTTCTCCACTTTGTCCAAAACGTTGATTGTCCGGACAGCCTGCCGCTTCCAATTTTTTGATTTTGAATTCTTCTCCATGGCATATAATCCTACCCCTGAGGTTTTCCAGAGGTCCGTGTTTGCTCTGCTTTTGGACTATTGATTGAATGCCGAATTGTCCACGGATTTTTCCCGATCATGATATTTTCTCCAAATGACGACAATTTCTCCGATTATGATATTTTTACCGATATGACATTGGGCGCACGGCGGGTGTGACCGGTCAGCAGAGATTGCTTACTCCTCCATGGCACCTGACCCTACTTCTATTTTTTTAAGAGGTCCGTGTTTGCTCTGCTCCTATTTTGTAATTATCATTGGATTTTTGAATCACAACATGTCAATTTTAGTTAACTATGACGACGCCATGATGTGACGTCACAAGCGTTATTAATCCTCCACCATCGGACTTTAGCGTCCGTACTGACAGCATCTCTTCGGACTTTGTCGCAGGCCATCGGAGTATGGCTTGACCATCGGACTTAACCATTACTTATCGTTTGTTTTGTTTACAAATATGATTTTAAACTGATTATTCACATGCATGTATCATCACATAATGTGTAATTTATTAAAAAAAAAAACTAAATGTTGAAGACTCCTCCTTCTAAGCAAACACCTTAAAATGTTTCAAACTTTTGACATTTTTTGTTAAATATAGAAGAGTACGTATTCTATACGATCAAAGGTATTGGTTATAGGGTGTCGATTTGTTCACCGTACCAACTTAATGTGTAAAAAACCATAACAATTTGATTTCAATTAAAAACGTTCTTGTTTTAGTTTGTTATGATTTATTTCATCAACAAGAACATAATGTAGATAAAGACATATTATACGATATGATATGATATATGATATGATATGATATGATATGAAAGATGATATTTCTGCAGTTTCCAAACCCCCGCCAAAATTGGCAATTACATATAAACCGATTTACTGTTTCTGTTTTTTGTCTTATAATGAACTTTACCTAAAAAGTCATAATATACAACTTTGGAAATTGCAAACAAAGCATTGCTCATTGTCAGCTGCATGCCAAAAATGTAAGTGGCACTTTAGTTTGTATTTCAATGATTAAAGTTCATGGCTCAATAACCTGATAGACTTATCATTTCCTTTTTTTCAACAATATTTTATCTATCTATCTATCTATCTATCTATCTATCTATCTATCTATCTATCTATCTATCTATCTATCTATCTATCCATCTAAAGTAACATTAATTGTAAATCGTTTTGTATTCTGGATATATATATATATATATATATATATATATATATATATATATATATATATATATATATATATATATATATATATGCTTACATTCTTGCTCCACTAATAGTTTAAACAATATTTATTTAGTTCATCAATAGCAGGTACAAGCAATTGACAAAGTGCAGATTAAGATTGGGAAACATTTTTTTCTCATAATTTTATTCAGACAAATATACGAGATATATACATACATTGACACATATATATATATATATATAAATATATATATATATATATATATATATATATATATATATATATATATATATATATATATATATATATATATATATATATATATATTTATAAGCTTCAAATTTAGTTGTGGATAGCAAAATATATTTGGTAATAAATATACATAAATTTGTACAACAAACATGCAGTTATGTGGTAGGACTAGCTTCAGTATTCACAGTCCTGTTTTACCTACCGCATAGATGTACAGAGGGGCAGGTCATCCTCTAATACATTCGATACTTACAACAAAATATTTTTAGCAATAAATATACATATATATGTAGAACAATGCAATCGGAATATTAAATAAAAATGCGGTAGGACTAGCTTCAGCATTCACAGTCCTAAATTGCCTACCGAATAGATTTGTAGAGGGGCAGGTCTCCTTCTTAAACATTACTTAGTACTTATAATAAAATTTACAATATTTCAGTTATCATATATTATAAGATAACTTTTCAAGAATGCTCAATTTTAAATTCATACATTTTTAATTATTTACAGTGAGATACAATTGCAATAGCGCATTTAAAAAAAATAGAGCATACCCTCATATGACACATGTTCATTTAAGATTCTACATTTCATTTTGTATTTGTAAATTTTATATGCAATGAATTACAAAGTGTTATCTAAGATGAAAGTATATTTGTTGCTGGTGAAAATAAAGCCAATAACCATCAAATTTCATATAACATCAATATTTAGTATCTGTGAAATTTTCCGCCAAAGTGGCATTAGCAAGTCACATTCAAAGATCAAATGTTTTATATTTTCTGACATTTTGCAATTATTACAATTCCCATTAATGTTTTATCCAATTTACTGACCGACGGATTTGTGGTCAACAGGTTGTGAAATAATTTGTAATTAAACTCTGATACAGATTTATCAAATACTGACCGAACCTTATTCTTGTAAATTACATTAAAAGAGTACTTTTATGTTTGGAATTCCTTACACCAGATATTTTCCATCATAGGTTTTTGAGATTTCTTTTTTATAAAAATGTTGTAGAAAAAATTAGACTTTTTATTTGAAGAATCTACTAGCTTTCCATCAAAATAGAAATGCAACTTAGCGGGTGAGTTCGTGAAATGTATAGTTCGTAGATCTATCCTTGAAAGGTGTATCTTTATTGAAATTTCAACTATTAAGTATTCACATGCCAAGCATCCTTTAATATCGTTTATTGTTTTAAAGCCATTCTCATTAAAAAGGTCTTCTACTAATAATAAGCCAACTTTAGTCCAACTTGAAAAAGAATAGTGATTTACCCTCAAAACTTATTTTTTATTCAAGCAGATATTTTGATTAGCAAAATCTGTTTATGAATGATCTTTGCATTCGTTAAAGGCCACAAAATACTCTTTGTAGAATGCAAGGAGGGAGTTTAGTTTAAAATTTTCGTATTTTGTAATGCTTGAATGGAGCAAAAATGGAATGTCGATATTAAGTTTAACTACACAAGCATTTAAAAGTGAAAATAGACTACTTTTATTTTGAATAATTTTCGAAACCCTTGAAGATTTTATAGCTTTGAGTTTTGGTTCAAAGTATGCTATACCAATGCCGCCTTCGTTTATGCTTCTAATCAATGTGTTACTCTTGATTCACTCACAATTTCCCCAAATAAAGGAGAAATTATTTTTTTAATACTGTTATGAAAGATTGTTCAGGGGTTTCTAGTATAGTAGCTGTTCACACGATCTTTGAGATTAAAAGAGAATTTATAAGCTGGCATTTTCTAAAGATAGTTGATTTTCTACTTCCCCAAGAGTCAAGTATTTATTTTTCAAATTCTGTAAGTTTACATAACCAGTTTCTTTCATTATTTACGGTTTTGTTATGCCTCATATATGTACCAAGACATCTGATTGTTTCAAAATTGATTTTTACACCTTTAAGAGTTGTTTCGCCTTCGATAGTATGTTTAAGCACCCCAATGGAATACATTCAGTCTTTGATAAATTCAACTTCGTTCTTGATACATATCCAAAGTTTTCAATGAATTTGACAACATGTTCAAGTGAGTCTATGTCCTTAACAGGGAAAGTACTATAATCTGCATGTTGTATGCATTTAATTTCATTTCATTTTGTGAGTTGTTTATTTTAAATCCTTTAACACTATCAGAATTATTTATTTTAGTTGATAAGAGGTCAATTGCAAATCGAAATAAAATACCTGAGACAGGGCACCCTTGTCTAATAACTCTATACATCTGACATTTTATAGAAATTCAACCATTGTTCCTTAATAGAAATATGGATTTGTATACAATATTTTAATCCATTTAACAAAATTATCGCCAAAACTTAATTTCCTCATTGACTGGAGCAGAAACTCCCACTCAACAGAATCAATCGCCTTCTGAAAGTCAGCAAGTAATAGAATTCCTGATTCATTGCTTTTTTCCCAAATATCAAAAATCCAAAATAAGTCTAGAGTTGGTTCCTATATAATGCCCTTTAATATATCCAAACTGATCGGGCTTGTCTATATTTTTTTAAACGTCGTGAAAAAACACATGCAATAATTTTGTAATCACAATTTGTTAAACTTATAGGATGGTAGTTTTGAAGTTCATTTAGTTGACCTTTCTAGTGAATCAAAGACAAAACAAAGCATTTTTGTGAATTTGTTAGTTCGTTCTTCTTAAAATATTTTATAAGTGCATCGTACATATACTGCTTTAGGTGTTTCCAAAACATTTTATAGAACTCGACAGGCAAGCCGTCGAGTCCGGGAGAATTGTTGTTCTTTATTTCAAGTACGGCCTCAGAAAATTCTTGTATTGTTGGAGGTTTATCAAAGAAACCTTTGTCTTCATCAATTAACTTAGTGTTTATTTCAATATCTCGTAAGTAATCGCCTTTCTTTTCATCTGAAATGCCTTGTGATGAATATAAGTTCCCATAAACATTTACATAGCTGATTTAGTATATCTTCGGTTTTGCTAAATAAGTCGTCATTAATTCTTACTCTGCTTATAACATTGTGTGACTGGTGTTTATATTCAAGCCTTAACAAGTATGCTATATATTTGTCACCTTCGTCCAACCATCTAGCTCTCGATAGAATTTGTGCTTCATAAAGATTATCAAGTTGATGTTCAAGATTTTTTTAACATAGTTATCTCAGTAAAATGCTGATTTTCCATTTGCTCTATTTCATTCTCTATTTCGTGTATTCTTTTTAAGAAAGTTTTTAGATTGGGAAACATACAAATCCCTTTCTAAGGTAAGGTGCAAATAATATAAAGCAAAAAAAAAACCCACAAAGCTCATGTAAAGGGTATTATAACCTTCCTAATTGAAAAAATAAAAAAAAAATCAAAAGATTGAAGAAAACAAAAAATAGCTTAACATGTAGATAATGATAAAATAGTTTGAATTACATTTATTACATTTGCAATATGTACAAGCAAGCCTAACCTACGAGCGTATAGCTACATATAATACTTAATAAAACAATACAATTTGTTCAATATAAAGTAAAACTTTAAAACATATATATATATATATATATATATATATATATATATATATATATATATATATATATATGCTTTTTATATTTTAAGAAAGGATAATTAAGTAGAAAACCATCTCAAAGTAAATCCTTAATGGTGGCTTAAAGGTGACTTAAAGGAGCTTAAAGAATTTACGATCTTTAAGCCACCTTTAAGTCACCTTTTATCTAGTGCTCATTGGTCCTTAATATCCAAACTTTTAAACCACCTTTAGGTATCTTTAGATGGTATTTCTTTAAGTTATCTTTACACCATCTTTAAGTAGCCTATAAGTCAATTTTGTTCAAGTTATCAGTGAACAGTTTCATGTTCAATACAATACTTTAAAATTAAATGCAATAAGCTTTTTGTAGTAGTTGGAGGGGGTGATCCAAGTGATAAGGGGGGTGGGGGGTATACCAATCAGTTTTAATTGTCAACAAACACCATGCAGAAATAGTAATCTACACCCAAGATATAATTATATATTTGTGTGAACACTTAGTCCATTGAACACAGATCGCCGTTATAAGATTTTCAGGTAATTGTTGGTGTTTATTTTAATCACTGTAGGGGCGAGCGCTGTCCCTGTCTTTCTATAGATCTTCGCATGAAATTTCATTAACGTATGTTTGTTTCTTATTATAAACCTATTGGTGAAATAATTTTTATGAATAAAGAAATCGAAATTAATATTTGTCTAAATATTACTTAAACAGTCTATTATTTGAATGTTGGCACATGATATTCAAATACTTCATCTACAGCAATACGTTTTCATTCATAATTTGTTTTCGTAAATGAAAATGCATTCAAACAAGACACCCATGGGCCACATCGATCACCATGGGCCCATGGGCCAAATCGAACATCTAAACAATGTCGTATAATAGATCCTGCATAAAAAAAATTCCCCCTGCATATTCCTATGTTTATCATTGAGCTCCTTTGTAACAGGATGAGTTTAAGTCATATCACATATTGAGCATTGTAGTTCTCGAGATGATCAGACTTTAACAACTGTTTATATATAGATTATAAACCTACATCAAACTTTGAACCCCTTGTGGGGCCGAATAATTGTCCAGGGGGCGGCAGAGTCTAAACAATATGAAAGAATCATCAGTATGTCAAAATGCTTGCATACATGTATAAGTAAAACCATATATAATAACACTGGAGTTTTTTGTGAATAATCTAAATATCTTCCTTTGTAAAATTAGACCCCCCCCCCCCCCCCATTTTGCCCAACCTTACACCTGAAGATTATGATTTTGACAAATCTTAATTTAAACTATCTGAACTTACTAAAGCTACAGCTTTTTCTGGGCAAATTGTGTTTTATAAAATGGTTTTTAAAGATTTTTCCCTATATATTCCTATTTAAAAAAAATGACCTCCCCCACATTGTGGCTACCACCGAGATCATGATTTGAACAAATTTGAATCTTCCTTACCTGATGATTCATCCACACAAGGTACAGCATTTCTGCCCCATCGGTTTCTGAGAAGAGGATTTTTAAAGACTTTTCTCTATATATTCTGATGTGAAAATTCACACACCCCCCACTGAGGCCCCACTCTACCCATGGGGATCATGATTTTATAAAACTTGAATCTACCCTAACCGAGGATGCTTTCATACAAGTTTTAGCATTTCTGGTCGATTGGTTTCTGTGAAGAAGATTTTTAAAGATTTTTCTCCATATATTCCTATGTAGAAATTTGACCCCCCCCCCCCCCATTGTGGCCCCCACCCTACTCCTGGGGATCATGAATTGAACAAACTTGAATCTACACTACCTGAGGATGCTTCCACATAAGTAACAGCTTTTCTGGCCGATCTGTTTCAGAGAAGATGATTTTTAAAGATTTACTCTATATATTCCTATGTAAAAATTTGACCCCCCCCCCTCATTGTGGCCCCACTCTACCCCCGGGGATCAGAATTTGAACAAACATGAATTTACACTACCTGAGGATGATTCAACACAAGTTTCAACTTTTCTGGCCAAATAGTTTTTGAGAAGATTTTTTTAAAAAATACCAACAAAATTTCAATGATTTTTAATTATCTCCCCTTGAAAGAGGGCGTGACCCTTCATTTCAACAAACTTGAATCCCCTTTACCTAAGAATGCTTTGTGCTTAGATTGGTTGAAATGCGCCCAGTGGTTCTGGAGAAGAAGAAGAAGAAGAAGACGGACAAACTGACGCCGGACAAAAAGTGATCAGAAAAACTCACTTGAGCTTTCAGCTCAGACGAGCTATAAAAATAAACTTACTATATATAAAACAGACAATCCTAACTACGTGAGAGTAGACTTTCCAGTCATTTTGTTATTCAACATGCATATAAGAATATTCCTGTAGCCTATTTTAGAATATATAGGCAATTTATATATATATATATATATATATATATATATATATATATATATATATATATATATATATATATATATATATATATATATATCTGTTGGGATCAATATTTACACCCTTATTCCTCCTTATTGACATTATTACAAAGAAATAATCTGCATTACTTTAATGAAAAATTCTTTTATTTAGAAATTACACCCCAATGAGAAAACCCATATGTTTTGTTTCAAAGTTCAATTATTGGTGAAGTCAATCAATTAGAAAAACCCCTAAATCTTTTTTGATTAATATTTGCACACTAATTTATCCTTTGTTATATTAATACAAAGAAATAATCAGCATTAATTTAGGGAAAAAACATTTTATTAAGAAATAACACCCCCTCGAAGAAACCCATCAATTTCATTTCAACGTTAAAAAGTCAGTAGTCAGTATAGTTAAACACTAAGGAAAACCCGAAAATCTGTTGGGATCAAAATTTACACCCTAATTTATCCTTTATTACATTAATACAAAGAAATAATCAGCATTAGTTGAAGGAAAAATCCTTTAATTAAAAAATACACCCCCCATTAGAAAACCATTAATTTTCATTTTAATGTTAAAAAATCAATATTGTAATTCCCTTTAGAAACCCCCTCAATCTTTTCGGATCAATATTTGCACCCTAATTCCTCCTTAATGACATTATTACAAAGAAATTATCAGCATTACATTAAGGAAAAATTCCTTTATTAAGAAACCACACCCTTATAAGGAAACCCATAATTTTCATTTTAACGTTAAAGAATCAGTATATTAAATCACTTAGGAGACTCCCTGAAACTTTTCAGATCAAAATTTTAACCCTAAATCCTCCTTAATGACATTATTACAAAGAAACAATCAACATTAGTTAAAGGAAAATTTTTTTTATTTAGAAATTACATCCCAATGAGAAAACCCATATTTTTTGTTCTAAAGTTCAAATATTGGTATTGTCAATCACATAGAAAAACCCCTAAATCTTTTTTGATTAATAATTGCACACTAATTTATCCTTTGTTATGTTAATATAAAGAAATAATCAGCATTAATTTAAGGAAAAAACATTTTATTAAGAAATAACACCCCCTCGAAGAAACCCATAATTTTCATTTCAACGTTAAAAAGTCAGTATAGTTAAACACTAAAGAAACCCCAAAAATCTGTTGGGATCAAAATTTACACCCTAATTTATCCTTTGTTATATCACCAGTGAAATGACTCCCATTTCACTTTTGATAACTTTTAGCTTATATTTTGATAGTCTACATAATTTTACTTTATTCTTATCATATATGGTCCCATACTTTAGCAATTCTCTATGGACATCTTAAGCATTCCTTATTATTTATTTCTAATGGTTGTCTAAGCTGTTGTTTACTTCTTAATCCCCTTAAATATTTAGTGATTTCACAGTAATTGTTAATCCCTATAATTGTCACTGACACTGTTTGTGGCACTCAGCAGGACACTGGCATGGGTGTTACATAACCACCTTTTTCTTCCTGGCATCAAAGGAAATTAATTATTGGATTAGCCCCTAAGTGTTATAATCTTACCTCAGGCAATTTAGGTAATTCATAGAAAAGATTAAATCTAAAAAAAAAACTTAATATATAGAGAGGGGGTTAGCTATGGAGACTGGGGACTGAAAGGTTGCAAGTCGAAGCTAAGAAACCATGTAGAGTGTTAGGAGACAATTTCCAATTCATCTGTTTAGGCCCATTTCTCTAAATTACCACAAGATAGGAACAAGACTTGCTTTTTAATATTACCTGCCTGTGGATTTTTAATATTTCAATCTTTAATAAACTATTCTTGTATCCTGCCATTTGGACTTTGTGCATTCTTCATTTATTAATTCCCCATGAGCTTAATTCCCCAAATGAACGTGTACCGTCGCCTAAATTATGTACCACACATCCGGGCGTGGTCACAGTTATATTAATACAAAGAAATTATCAGCATTAGTTTTAAGAAAAACCCTATAATTAAGAAATTACACCCCTATTAGGAAACCCATAATTTTTAATACAACATTAAAAATCAGATTAGTTAAACACCTGGAAAATCCCCTAAACCTGTTGGGATTAATATTTGTACTTTAATTTCTCCTTCTTGACATTATTACAAAGAAATAATCTGCATTACATTAAGGAAAAATCCTTTTATTAAGAAATTACACCCTTATAAGGAAATCTATAATTTTCATTTTAATGTTAAAAAATCAGTATAGTAAATCACTTAGGAGACCCCCTGAATTTGTTGAGATCAATATTTGCACCCTTATTCCTCCTTAATGACATTATTACAAAGAAATAATTAGCAATAGTTTAAGGAAAAATTCTGTTATTAAGAAATTACATCACCATGAAGAAACCCAATTTTTTTTTCAATTTAACGTTAAAAATCAGTTAGAAAACCCTCTTAATCTTTTTTTTATTAATACTTGCAGCCTAAATCGTTCTTCATTTCATTATTACAAAGAAATGGTCAGCATTAGTGTAAGGGAAATTAAATTGACTTAGACCCCCCTGAGGAAACCCATTCTTTTCATTTGAACGTGAAAAAATCAGTACACTGTGAGTAGTTGAACACTTAGGAAACCTCCAAAATCTTTTTTGATCAATATTTGCTTATGAATTTATTCTAAATTATATTAAAACAAAGAAATAATCAGCATTAGTTAAAGGGAAAATTCCTTTATTTAAAAATTACAACCTAATAACAAAAAATATGGTTTTCACTTTAATGTTAAAATATCTGTATAGTTCAAGACTTATGAAATCTCTAACCGGTAAATCCTTTTGAATTAATATTTGCACCCTAATTTTACCTTCATTACATTAATACAAACATATTTAAGCATGAGTTTAAAGAAAATCCTATAATTATGAATTTAGATCCCAACTTAGGAAACCCCCTCAATCTCTTTGGATCAATATTTGCATCCTAAATTATTCTAATTTAAATTAATACAAAGAAATAAACAGCATAGGTTTAAGGAATTATCTTTTTATTTTCAACTTACAGTGTACAACCCCAGTAGGACAGATATTCTTTTTAATTTATCATTTAAAAATGTATATACCTGTACTTAATCACATTGGCTGTTTCTAAGTAGTATAGTTCTTTGACTATGTATGAGGGTTCGAATCCCTCCCTAGGCATAATGGAACAGAAACCTGGTGCAAAGTGGGCAGATCGCCTAGTGGCCCCGCATAGTCAGAACAACATAAATAATGATAGACTAATTTGATTCTAAAACATTCAAAGACTTAAAGCTTCTTAGAAAAAGGAAACAAAAAAAATCATGCAATCAACATTTGTTTGAGGTAAAGTCCTATGTGTTTAACTATATTGACGTTAAATTAGAAGTATGAAGTTAATAAATTTTCACTATAATATTTATCAACAATGTAGTTGCATTGCTGTGTGTATCAACAATGTAGTGACTTTACTGTGTGTATCAACAATGTAGTGACTTTACAGCTGTGTATATCAACAGTGTAGTGACTTTGCTGTGTGTATCAACAATGTAGCGACTAACTTGTGTGTATCGTCCATGTCAAAGTGGAAGGCAGTTTCTTGGCAGTTCCTTAGCCTCCCATACTTTTCTTAGCAGTTGGATTCCCCTATATGTCTCATAATGAATATAAGCAGTTCCAGGCAGTAATTTTTAGCCTAACCAGTTATCTAGCAGTTTTTAGGCAGTTATTTTGGCCGAAAAATTTAAATGAATTGATATAAACTGGTAAAAACTGTTTAAAACTGCCAGAAACTGCTTGCTCATTTCCTTTTATGGTTTTTATAAATGAATATGCATGGAATATAATCAAGCTGAAAACTGCTAGGAACTGCTAATATTATCTATAGGTTATATGAATAAGTTTTAACATTTTCAAGAATAAATTATTACACAATGATATATATATATATATATGTATAATATTGTACCACTTATTTCCAAATGAAACTGGGTCAGTAGATTGATTATGCAAACTTGAATCTACACTGTATGTGGATACTGCATTTAACCAGCTTTTAGCATAGTTATAAATATATATAATTATAAGACTTCAAATTACAATCATGACCTAAGGTACAATGCTAGTTGTTCTTGGGAAGTAGTGATTTTAATTGTTTTTATGTGTTTTATGTGTTTATATATATATATATATATATATATATATATATATATATATATATATATATATATATATATATATATATATATATATATATATATATATATATATATATATATATATATATATATATATATATATATATATATATACTTTTACACCTTGATTGACCATTGTGGTCTTACCCTATCCTACCCTAAGGGTCAATTCCCATGCATACACTATATCAGATCTTATATAATTTAAGTGATCTGACCATGCAGGCCATTATTAAAAACTGTTCAATGATAATTTATTTCAAATATTTTATTTATCTTAGGAGAAATATATGTAATATCCTTAGAACATATTATATTCCATTAATTTACTTGAGTTTGCCCAGACAGAGCATTTTTTCTTGTGAATACCACATGCACTCTTAACTGCCCCTCATGCCATTGCTGATACATTCAAAATTTGCAACCCAACTTCCTGTTTTCTTTGATCTTGATTCTGAGTGGTCAGTTTATCTGGCAGCGGCCAGTGACCCTGATTCGTAACTGGTTGGAAACGAATTCTAGAATGATGCAAGTCCCTTGTGACCTGTGTGTTAACCTATATCTGCTTACACTACAAAGACTGCGAAGAAAACTGCTTAAAATAACTGCTTATAATTCTACCTAGGCAGTTTTGACCTGCCACTAAAAACCTTACTGCTTGGAACTGTTTAAAAACTGCCCTATATTTTGAAAACTGCTTAAGAACTGCCTATCTACTGCTAAAATAGGCAGTACACTTTGCCATGTGGATCAACAATGTAGTGACTTGCTGTGGTGTGTGTCTTATAATGTTACATATCTTTCTTTCTTTCTTTTTTTCTTGTCTATCTGTCTCTCTTCTTTATCTCTCTTTCTTTTTTTCTCTCTCCCCCATAAATTGTTTGAACAGTGTGACCATATATATTATATACATATTGTATGCTGAAGAAATGAATTAAATATATGCATAATGATATTCGAGAAAGAAAAAAAAAACCTATAATCAATTTTATGATAACAAGCACATTTAGAGGTACAAAATTCCTCTATATTTTTTTTTAATTTTTCAAGCACAGTTATAGTATTGTGCTGAGCAGCACGTGTTGCATATCAGGGTCTAATCTAAAGATGTTGATTTTAATTGACAAGTGTAGCAAGTGGACTTTAAGTATTATACACCACTTGGTTTGATTCGTTTCGCATCTTGTTATTGTCTATTTTAAAGAACTTTGAATTGTTTATTCAATTCAAATAACTAAATATTTGAAATACAATATAATGTATGAAACCATGCATATCTTTATTTCCGTTCCTCCTCTCTCTCTCTCTCTCTCTCTCTCTCTCTCTCTCTCTCTCTCTCTCTCTCTCTCTCTCTGTTTAGTGATAAATGGTTTATGTTAAAAATTTCCTTTGTGCATCTGCAATCCATCACATGACTAAATGTATTGACTTTCAGCTAAATTAGGAAGACTTACACACTGTAGTGAGTTTCTAGTGTGTATTCAAAATGAGTCATGTGACCTCATGTAGTGACTATCAGGTATAATATCATAAACTTTTAGAGATCGATTTCCCTTATTTCAAGTAGCAGAAAGTATTAAGATGTCTCATATTACATAAAAATGTTATTATATATTGAATAGCATAATTAGAACATGGTGTAGCGGATTTCAGGTGTAAAGTCTGGTGTAGTGAGTTTCAGCATTATGCGAGTAGGTGTGTGTTTCTAAATCTGAATTAACAATCAGCGAAGAAGGAATAATATCATTGTCCACCTTTTTTTAAATTCAATATCTTTTTAATTTTACATTTATTTTAGTTTTTCGATACAGTAAAAAATGATGTAAAATACAAATTTGACATCTCAACACGAGATTTTGCGAGAAGAGAGATGGTTTGACTACCTTGCATTCGAGGAGTTCGTAATTAAAGTCATAGCTTCAAGGAATGAAATTTTGAACATTTCATAATCCAATGTATTATCAACAATAGCACAGATAGATTAAGACTGATTAGATAAAATAAAACAGATTAATCAGTTTAAACTTATCTAATCAGTCTTAATATATCTGAACCCTCAAAACAAGAAATTATTTTTCAGCAAGTGCTTTATTTTGATGGTACGGTTTTGCGGTTAATATGAGTCTATAGTATCAGTCTTACGAAGCAAAAATATCTAAAATGAATTGAAGGACTTATGAGGAGAGAGCCAGAGACGTTGCCATGTTGGTGTCTGAAATGTTCTTACGACAGGCTATACTCACTTTAAATCTTATGTTCATTTTATCATCGATATTGTTTTTTTTTTTAAGAATTGACAACCGATATATTACACACAGGATGAAGCTCTGCCATTCAGTCAACTGAATGTTGACTGAAAGGTCTGGAAAGGTGACTGAATGGCACAGCTATGCCATTCAGTCACCTTTCAGTTACCTTTCAGTCACATTTCAGTTGACTGAATGGCAGAAATTCAACCTGTGACATTTATTTACTTTAACATGATTTCAATGATTAAAGTGTATCTTCATTTTCATCGACAACAAACAACAATCCAAAAGCCTTTTACAATGATAAGACTAAGGAATTCATCTATATAAAAATATCTGCTAAGCAAAAATTTCTTTCTCAGTATATGTATCTATATTTTGAATACAAGTTGTTTGCAAGTCATTAGTAATTGTGTTAATAGGTTTTCCTTATGTCTTCTGCAACCAGAATACATTTCTTAATTTCACCAATTTTTAGTCCCATTTCTTTAAACTCTTTTTCATTAATTGAGCAAAATGTAGCAAGACAATCTACTCCATTGTCCTGCAATTTACTTATAAATCCGATCGAATACTTTTGTAAAACTTCTTCAAAGTTGTTGATGTTGTAGGCTGCTTCTAAAACGGAAAAAAATGATTATTTGAGAATCAAAATAATGCAAAACAAATCATATACATACGGAATAACCACACCATATTTAATTTCATTTTTTTTTATATCAGCATGTGGGTATATAAAACCTTTGCAATCAATTCACGTTATCGTTTATCTAGAACTAATGGTGCATCGGTATTATTTACGATCTTTTAGTTCATGCGTAAGTGTCTTTAATATGTACATTTAATATGTACATGTATATAAAGGAACGTATGTGATCCAAATACATATATTGCTATGTATTCTGTGTTAACCTTGCTTCGTGTAATTACTAATTACTCATGATGGTATGGTGGCTTGAGTGGTTTCCTTGGGTTATTACACTATTTCCACTCAGAGTCTTTTCAAACTATTAGCGTGATCCTAAATATATCTTATTTGTCTCCAAATCGGTGTGCTCTGCAACTTTTGGCAAGTGTTGACTATTTTTCTTTTTTGTGAGTATCAAAGGTTATTAGTGTAAAAAAAAATACACTAATCGTGTTCTCGCAGCGGTTTTTGAATCACTTGGTGAAATGGCAATTCTGCAATTGATTGCAAGATCCCTAGTATAATATCACATGTATTTTTTTTATATATAATTATACATGTATGTTAACAATCAGGATTAAAATGCACAAATTTTCATGAGTCATAAATCTTGACATACCACATATCTCTTGACAAAAAAGAATAAGCAATTTAAAATAAAAGAAAATTAGTCATTAACTCTTTTTCTATCACTGGTGTATGATGATGGGGTAGGGGGTATAATGGAAAAAAAGCTGCAGCATGCCTTCATTCTCACTAAAAATGTATATCTAATCCACACATCCTGGGGATGGGGAACGGTTAAGGCCCCTTCCCCATCCTCCCTATTATAACTCATATAAATATGAAATTTAATACAAAATAGGATCAATATGGAGTCAACTCAATAGTGTAAGTCTAACAAATGAAAAAATAAAAAAAATCTGCAATTAAAATGACAGAAACTGTAGATAAGCTTATTTAAAAACAGATGATGATACAGTATGCTGGCAAATGGAGATCACATTCTAGAAAGTGAAAGTAAAACTTAACTGTTTTGTATATACGGTGTCTCATAATATTGCGCTACTACATGTATTATACTTACCTATATTGGTCAACATCACAATGATAATCCAAATAGCACAATACGAATTCCTTTAGCTGATCACCACAAAAGAAACGTTTATTCATGTTAATTAATCCTATTCTGCATATCAAGAAAACATATGCATGTACACCACGTGAAACCTATCTAACCAAAGAGCTGGGTAAACCTAGTACCTGATGCAACCTGTACACCTGTGTTGTGTACGTAACTTCAGACAAAGATCATTTAATTGTAACATACTGCATGTGGCCTTCCTTTTGACTAAAACTAGTACAAGAGAGTGTTATTTAGAGGCAAACACTTGGTACGGGTATTACTGTCTAATGACAGAATCTAGTTTAAATTTTTAAAACCTCATTGCACACCTATAGGACAGCCCCTATCATATCTCAAGAGATTACAAAGCTACTGCATAAATTGTAAGAAGAGTTCTGGGAACCATATTTTTTTGGCAAAAAATCGTCATTTTTTTATGACCACAGACCCATGTGATAAAAACAAAAATTCAGAAACATGATTACACATCAACATGACACCCCGAATCATATTCTAGAAGATCATTTGGCTACTACAAAAAGAAATTGACGTTTTTTGAAACCAGACTTTTTGTTAAAAAACGTCATTTTTCAGCCATTTAATGACCCCCAGGACAAAATTGAAATTTTCGAATCCTTTTTGCACATCTATAAGACACCCCAAAACATATTTCAAGAGATGAATTGTCTACTGTTGAAAATGTAAAAGGAGTTCGAGGAAGAAGGTTTTTTGTCAAAAAACGTCATTTATTACCAATTATTTGACCCCCAGGACTACCAGAGAATTTTTGAAACCTTTTTACAAAACAGCATGACACCTCAAATCATACTCCAAGAGTTCAGTTTGCTGGTTTATAAGATGTAAGAGCAGTTTGAGAAAGTAAAACGTGACAGACGGACGGACGGACGGACGGACGGACGGACGGACGGACGGACGGACGGACGGACGGAACAGGGTAACAACAATATACCCGAACTTTCTTTAGAAAGTGCGGGTATAACAACTACATACATACATACATACATACATACATACATACATACATACATACATACATACATACATACATACATACATACATACATACATACATACATACATACATACACACACACGTATTTACGTACGTACGTACAAACCAATTACAAAGAGGAATTTGCTGACCGTACAACAAAGATGGGGTTGCAACCTTGAGGGCTTCAAATTTGCAGCACATTTGTACAGAATGTAAGGAAAACCACTCTAAAACAAATTGCAAGGCCCAAGTAGCTGTTACAAATCAGGGTGTCAACTCCTCAATTGTAACAGCAAAACAACAATGAAATTGTAATTCCAATATGACCTAAAGTTTTTAAGTATTTTTAAAGGGCTAGGATACCGACATAGCGGATTTTCTGGTTGCAGGTTTTACGTATAAATTTGAATTGCATTATGAGGGACTAATGTTTAAGATAATATAAAATCCTTTGTCTGCTTTGCATTGGTAATGCTCCAAAAATAACATTGTAAGATCGTCACCATTTATCAACTAATGGAAACATTTTTTTTGTAATGATTTTATTCCAGAAGTTTTTACTAAAATCAAAAATGGTACTTTCGATGATTCTATAATGTTATTGTTTCACTGGAAAAAGATTACCTGGCAGCCAACAACTGACATTGAATTAGCTTTTTTGCCCGCTCGTAGAGAGGACCATCATGAATAATTACTGGGATTTCATTGGGATGGTTGCTGTTACCTTGGTAAGTGCTTACTTATGGTTGTGCAAATTCTCGTGCTAGTTTTGAACATTTTTTTCTCATGGTCGGAATAGATAAGTTTGGTCAAGAGTCACATTCCTCACATAGTACATGTTTTGGATTGCGTTTTATTTATTGGTCCACCTAGATTGCGTTTGCAAGTTTTCATACTTATATGTGAGAGCTTATAAGTGTATATGAAGGAGAACAAGACTTTTCAGGTAAATACAAAGTTACTTTTCTTAGGTATTGAGATTGACACTGTGGCGATGGAGATTTGGCTTCCTGAGAACAAATTGGTTAATCTGAAAAAGCGGTAGATGCAATCAAATACAAACGCAAAGTTTACGTATGAGAACTTCAATCCTTGATAATTGTGCATACGTTTAATTGTATACATCTTGTTTTTAAATATGTATATATATATATATATATATATATATATATATATATATATATATATATATATATATATATATATATAGATATATATATATATATATATATATATATATAGATATATATATATATATATATATATATATATATATATATAGATATAGATATATATATATATATATATATATATATATATACCAGGACGCACTTCCTAGGGGCGACTTATATACCTTTCTAAAGGTATTGTGAAGTCACATCATGACAAGGAGAGCAGGCAAGACTAAGTGGCTTTGTCATTATTTATAGAATATTTCAATAGAAAGCTTAACTTTGTTTCAACAAGTTTGGAAGACATCAGGGCATAACATTCATATACTGATGCATCTGGATCTTTGAGTTTTGGAGCAGTGTTTGGAAGAAAATGGTTCTATGATTTTTAGTTTTTTTATGTTGATTTTAACTTTTCATATTTAAAATTGCGCCGTATGTCGACTTTATGAACGAATATGCTTTCTTTTACTGAAAAAATCTCATACAGTATTTGATATCAAAACATAAATTTAATGCATAATTGAACCCTTTTTGTGGCACAAGTTTCATCGTCCCGTGAAACGTTTCTTCGATTAACTAAATAATGACGCTCGTATGCGCTCCTTTTGGAAAACCCTACATGTAATGAATGATTATTTTTCTCGCATTATTTTACATACAAAAACATTGCCTGACAACTTTCTGATATGACGTTCAGAAGTTTACTCTCGGCTTATCCCTCCGCTTACTACAAATAGTGCAAGTCAAGAAGAGAGGGTAATTCGAAGAGAGCATACGAGATTTCTTTTCTACTAAACTCATGATAAATTGTAATCAATTAATCAAAATAAGGATCCATGGATCAGCTCATTTTATCATGTATTATTTACTTACAGAATACAATGTTTATTTACATTTACGGCGGCGTAGAAATACGCAATGTAAGAAAGAAAAATATCACATTGCTGTCTCACACTGGATAACCCGATCTCACACCTATGATAATGCGAGAAAACTTTAACCCAAAACACAAATATTGTATACAAGGAATCAGGATAACTGGCCCCCAAGACAGCTCGCCCAAGTACAACCGAAGACATCTCACTTACAATTTAAGACAACTCGTCACCACTCAAGACAGTTCGCCCCCAAAATCAAGACAACTCGCCCTCATGCAGCATTTTTGTTTGTATTACAACAGCATTTATCATAAAAATTTATTTTATCCCCCCCACCCCCTATATATCACAGAGCAATCAGGGTTATTTTCAATTTTTGATAGGTTTTAATTTATAAACAAAACTTTCAATTACAGTTTTACTTAAACAGTTTTATTTAATTTCATCTATAATCAGCGAAAGTGTTATGTATTATGATTAAAAATATGTTTTTCAATACTTATAAAATCTCTTTCCTGATATAAACCCAGGCAAATAAACTTATAATTCTAGAAACCGGAGCAATTTAAATTGAGCACCTTGTTTAAAGTTTTCAAATACCTTAATTATGACCAACGTAATTATGAAATCAGTGATCAACCACGTTGTAATATTCATGTGATAATGATAATTAGTTAAAAATATGATGAAACCCAAACTGTAAATAATTAGAATGACATCTTCGGGTATAATTTTGATTCTTCAAAGTGACGACTAATTAATGTATGCTTACGTGAAATAAAGTTGATGATTAAGCACCGAAGCCTCATCGAAGTGATGAAGAATAAAACATGATTTAACAGCTTGTTTGAGAAACTTGTTTATTATTTGAGGTGTATAAATATGAAGCAAAGACAGACACAGCTAAAGATGATCAGCGATGGAAAACCCCATAGATATTAAATAATGTTAACGCTGTATTTAACAATAAAATTAGAAACTTAATACTTGACTTCTTGTTACATGTATGATTTTAGAATTATTAGAAAGTTGCAATAATTGTTAATTAAATACGTATAAAATATAACTTTTTCATTGGGGGTGAGTTGTCTTGATTGAGGACGAGTTGTCCTGATTTGGGGGCGAGTTGCCGCGATCTGGCAGGCCCTTAGTTATTTAAAGACATTCATACATAGTTGCTACAATAATGCTTTATTAATAATGTTTCCCTTGAAAACATTATTAGCTCAATTTCTATTTAGTAAAGGCAAAGTACCGATCTTTATAAAACATACATAGCAGCTCTGGGAAATTATTTTTAGCTCACCGAGACGAAGTCGGGGGGGGGGGGGGGGGGGGGCTTTTGCTATACCCCCGGCGTCGACGTCCGGACCTGGTTAAATTTTTTTGGCAGGTCATGTATCCAAGTTATTACTTGTTCTATCTTCCCCAAACTGGCTTTGGTGATGCATGGGGACCTACTTATGTATGTGAAAGAATTGGACGCTGAATCTGAACCATGAATTTCATATGCTGAAGGAGATTAAGGTTGTTTGAAATGGTTAGAATTTTTGGAGTAAGTGCCCTTTGATGGTCATATCTAAGTTACTTCTGGTCCTATCTTCATCAAATTTGCATGGATCGTGCGTCTTATGATACTAATGATCTTTACAGGATTGAATGCTGAGTCTGAGCCATGAATTTCAGGTGATTGAGGAGGTTAGGATTTTTGGAGCTGATTAAAATGTTTGGAACAGGGGCCCTTTGAGGAATATATCTAATTAATTACTGGTCCAAACTTCACCACACTTGCATTGCTGGTGGATCTTGTGATACTTAACCACTGCACAGCTTTGGATGCTGATTATGAGCCATACGTTTCGGATTCTAGATGAGATTATGTTTTAGACCTGGTTAAAGTTTTTGGAGCAGGTAAACTTTAATGACCATATCTCAGGTACTGCTGGTCCAAACTTTACCAAACTTGAATGGATCGTGTGTCTCATGATACTAATGCACTAATTCATATTGTGAAACTGATGCTCTCAACTGGCTTGGATGCTGAATCTGAGCGTGCACTTTGACGATTATATCGAAGTTATTTCTGATCCTAACTTCACCACCCTTGCATGGCTGGTGCATCTTGTGATATTGATGCACTCCACAGCATTGAATGCTGATTCTGAGCCATATGTTTTGGATGCTGGATGAGGTTATGTTTTTGGAGCTGGTTAAAGTTTTTGGAGCAGGTAAACTTTAATGACCATATCGCAGGTACTACTTTTCCAAATTTCACCAAACTTTAATAAATCGTGGGTCTCATGATACTAATGCACTCCACAAGCATGGATTCTGAATCTGAGTCTTAGGTTTCAGATGCTCACTGGATGAAAAATCCAGTTTCAGCAAAACTAAAACTATATGGAAACCTTGCTGAAACTTGAAGTTGAAGTTTCCTGTATTGTTTCCGCAATGCGGAAACCATTATATCGATTCAGCAAGTATCCGTTAGGTTTCAGTCAGCAGAAACTTTAGTCTAAGATTCCTAATGGTTTCCGCAATGCGGAAACCAAAATTGAAATGTATGAAAATTGGTGTAAATAATTATGGAATTATCAGTCAGTTTCAGCACATTTCCGCTAGGTTTCAGGATGCTGAAACTTTAAGTTAGGATTCAAAATAGTTTACGCACAGCTGAAACCATTACTCAAAATTATTTGAGTTTTGATAGTTATATCAATAATTTTTCAGCATTCTTTGTCCAGGTGACCTCCTCTTTGTTATTTCCCAGTATATTCTGTGTGGATTGCAGGGTTTTTCTGTCAGGAGTGAACAAAAGACTGTTACATAACATATACACAGTACTAAGCATGAGTTTATACCTGTAGCCCGGCAGGAATTTGTTTTTCAATTTGTGTGTATCTCAGTTAGTAAAATTAATTAGTTACTTTAATTAATGATTAATTAGTAAAAAAAAAGAATCTAGGTGTATATGGCAAACATTGTATGATGAAATATGTACTTACACTCATTTAATTATAAGAGCTAGCAATATACCTATTTTGTTTGACTCCTTAAATCCTTCATCACTTTAATTGATAAATTAATGAATCTTAGTGTACTAATTAAGCAAACAAATTAAGGTAAAGTCATTGTAAATGCAACATTATTACAAACCATACCAAAAAATCGTACAAACTGAACTTTAGAGTTCATTTTTTAAAATCCCACGCCAATACATGTACACAGAAAAAACCATTATAAGTCTTCAGTTAATATATGATATTAAGTAAAAACCACTTGGGGTCTAAATCTGATATTGTTTATTTAGAATACATGTATTTTAGACTTTACTATGTGTGACTGTATCATGATTCGTGCATTTCTATACTTTGTATTTACATTATGTACTGTAAACACAAATATGGATCCATGTATATGAAACATGTAGACTACATGTTTCTGTAATAAGATACATGTATCATAAGCATTAACTTCAGTTACACGTTATATTACAAAATCAGTTTAAAGTTGTATCCAGAACTAGTCATGTGGTGCAGGTGATTTCAATCCCAGTTTTTTAATTTGATGATACATTTGATTACATATGATGTAGAAAGTATACCAAATAATTAAGTAACTATTAGCACAAAACACCTAATGTCCACTACATGTAAATTATTTATTAAATAATACTTCTTAAAACTATAACATGTAAAGTTATGTATTTAAAATGTTCATTTTATTCATATGTAGGTGGGTAAGGGTCAAGTTCGAATTAAATCGTCAAAATCCATTGCAATTGACGTAATTGTTTGCAATATATTCAGTTATTGACAAAATATTTAAAAGTTTATATATCAGTCACATATTGTGTGAAGTCACACACGTCTTACTTCCCGGCTTTTGTATTTTATGAATATTTTCTTTAACGTTCTGTTCATCGTGATCAAGCAGTGGACATGTGTTATTGTAAAATAATTGTCATCAATTCATATCGTAGTTGTAAATTGACCGCACGGGTAAACCCCGTTAACCAGCCTACCGTCTAGACCACCGTTAATTGATGGGCATTTAATTATACTTGTGATTCTTGTTCAAGTGGAAACTGCTCTGTGTTTAACATGATATTTTCACACCTCTATATTTTGAATAAGACAATGACTGTGCTCAGAATCGCGGTGAAAATTGGACAAGTTAAGATTACGTTGACTGTAAACTATATGGCTATGTCATTTAGTTTCGAATTGGCAAAATCATGTGTACATATAATAAAGTTATAGACAAAATCAGAAACATATTTCACAACCAAATTAGTTTAATTAAAACGTTAAGCCATTTGTAAACAAACGGTAGGCCATTTTTTTTTATCACGTGTTACAATTGTAACAAAAAAACCCAATAATTTTTCGTATCTAATCAGAAAATACTGACTCCAGCAATTCATATTTAAAATAAATATATGTAAAAAATATTATATTCAGTAAAAAATGATAATTTTGATTAAACATGATGTATTTTAAACTATCCCATGGTGCACTTTGCCAAGATTTAGCGGGTTCTGATTGGTCAGTATTGGTGCACTTTATAATTCTGAGCGAAGGTTAAAATGGACAAGAAGGTGCTGTTGTAAAATGGAGAACTAGAAAACATGTATAGCCTCTACAACAAGGAGATTATACAATGTACATGCAGGAACGAAGAACTGATATCAAGGTAACTTAGTTTACAATATAGATACTCCTGATAACATTTTTAAAGCTCTTAGTTATCTCTCATTTGCAAACGAGATCTCGCGCCATCAAAATGGCGTCATTTTTTCAAACTTGGTTCGGCATTTTATTCCCACATCTCTTTAAAATATACGTTATGACTAAATCATTAACAAAGTTTATATGCATGATTCTCAAGATAGAGTTTCATAGAATATCCAGTAACGTATATTCGTCACTAAAATATATATGGATGCTTGGTAAACAAGACGAACAATGAATATGTTTCCCACATTACACAATTTACAAACTCTAAATGTAACATAAGTATTTAAAAAATATTTTTTATTGTTAAATCCGGAAAATGAAATCACGTTTTTCTTTTTTCAGCAGACACCATACAAAGTCAATGTTTCCGGTGATTAGTTGCATCCTCTCTTCGGTGAATGTTTTGACCAGCTGGACGATTTGAACGCAAGGTATTGCCTTTGATATTGATTATTTTCACCCTTAACATAAAGACGTGTTAGATTTTTATAATTTTAGTGTAGTAATTCGGGTGAAATTAAGGTCGAAGTTCTGGGAAAGGAGGTGGGGGGGGGGGGTGAAACATATTCTCCATCCATTGTTCAACAAACAATTATTGAATCAAAATGTGAAAATAACCTAATTTCAAACATAAAATGAAACATTTTAGACCAGATACTACTGAAGTCATTGTATGACATGATTTAATCAGCAACTGGCAACTGTTAAGTGGCTTCTTGGAGAACTATATTCAGAATGAATTTTATGCTTTTACATCTACCTGACATGTAACACTGAATGTTTGTTGTTTAATCATTTAAATGAAACTTTATTAAACTTATTTAAGATAAAAAGAACAGCCCACTGAAAGGAATGAGATCATCACAAGAAGAAGAAATTAAATGCTACCACTGTCCATAACTACCAAGTGTGATCTTATGTGAGTGCTTCACAAGCCTGGAGAATGCTCGAAAATCCACCAGAAAGGCCTATTTCCATAAACTACAACTCAGGTTACATCAACAACAGCCAAGAACACTCTTTATTCATTCTAATGGACACATCTCTACGGCCTGATTAAATCTCTGCAGAACAAAGACTTGGTAGCTGTAAAGTATTCCTATTTCAAAGAACCTATAAACTATAAAAGAACTTTTTATATAATCAAATACCAGTAAATTGCAATTCTGTCTGTAAGCTAAATTCTAAGAAAATCACATGGTTTTGACTTATATTATCAAATGATTGATTAGACCTTGATATTAACTTTCATTTTCTTAAATAATTTGTTATATTTGCAAGTATTGCATGAAATATTAGACTCCAGGTAACATGTATCCACCCATCTCCCAGTTGATAATATACATGCAGTGTTAACGATGTTGTTGATACCTAGTAGTTGATTCATATACATGTTCACAATCCAAACATAACCCCAAATGTTAATTTTTATTTTACCGATATGATGTGTACTTTTTAAATAGAGAACTGAAAAGGCATATTTACTTATACTAACCAACCGTCGTCTGAAAAATCATAATATAAATCCTGAATCAGATATATATATATATATATATATATATATATATATATATATATATATATATCTAGATATTTAGTACATTGTGTGTTTTTTTATTTACTATGTTTACATTTATTGATAATTTAGTTCTTATTTGCAGCAGTATATGAACAATTTAGAAATCAATCTTAATACTTGTAAAAACACTGCATTAGGAGATGAATGTATTTATCAAAAATACACCAAACAACCAAACAATATTCAATTATGTCGAATATGAAAATATATACAGATAACATGTACCCCATTTATAACAACTTTTATAAAACAAAATCACTGAAAGTTGTTTACAATAGCATTTCCATGTGGGTTTTTTTTTTTATCTGTGTTATGTAACTAATATTGGAATTAGCTTTTATATCATAAGTAAAATACTGGTATTGATGAGAAGCGTATAGTGAACGATCCGTGTGACAGTTTGTATTTTATATCTTCAGGCTACAAGAAGCAAGCAAGTACATGTAGTAACATTTGACATATATAAACAATGTATTTATTACTTGGACTTAAAAATATCAATGTAAGTAAAGTAGTGAATTGTAGGAAGGTAAACTGTGTGTAAAGCTTAATATTCATCGGGAATGAAGAGTGTTGCATAATTATTTAAATGTGTATATCATATTTTTGCACATGATTTGACAGACTTGCTCCTTTGTTTAATAGCATTCCATCGGACCGCAAGCTTTCTTATATCTCACTCTGGGTCATCTCTTAAATATTGAAAGGCTTATGCCAATCAAATCTGATCAGTTGGTACATCATGGGGGAAAATGAGAAGTTCACTTTGGACTTTCTGGAATATCTAATAATATGCTGTCAAATCCTGTTCTAATGTAAGACATTAGATTATATAAATACTGGTAACAAAGAAAAGATTTGTCCCAACTCGGAAGTAGGTCACTTTAGCCTCATTTTGGAATTGATGCACATACATCTTCAAATCATATCTGGGTCATACCTCTAAAGTCAATTACTATCTTGTAGTGTATGTTTTTCACAAAAGATGGACACGTTAGCCTCTAGAAAAACATTTTATGGTGTACATATTCATTGTAGTTCAAGACAAATTGAGACAAGTGTATCATATTCATGTAACGGTGAAGGTTTTTTTTTGTTAATTCATGTAGTTGTGTTGTAAATTGCATTCATATTTTTAAAAAAGTAATATCTTTTGTATTATTAAGGGAGGTTTGGTATGCATTTGATCAAGAAGAAAACAAGTATGAGTACAAAAGTACATATTTTGTGGGAATTTTTTTTTTAGTTGTGCAATTTTATCATTTTTTAAATAATAGTCCCTCATAAGAGAATTTCCATACAAATGTTTTGTCCATTATTGTATTTTGGCTGCATTTTATTTATTATTGAAAACATTTTAAGTTTTGTGAACAAAATAAATTTGGAACTGTTTGAAATTGTGTTGTTTTTACATGTATTAGAAACCATGCTAAGTTTTTGTGGAAGCAAAAAAAAATAAAGTTTCAGTAAGTTTCAGTTGCGGAAACCATTTGTAAACAATATGTATCCAAACAGTTAATGGAGGTAAAAACTATGCAGAAATCTCAAGTTTCAGTAAGTTTCCGTTGCGGAAACCATTTGGATTCGTGAACAGCCTAAGTTTCAGCACTGCGGAAACTTAATGAAACTTGAAGTTTCCCTGCTGAAACCTGTCGGAACCTGTCTTGAACTACAATGAATATGTACACCATAAAATATTTTTCTAGAGGCTAAAGTGTCCATCTTTTGTGAAAAACATACAATACAAGATAGTACATGTAATTGACAATAGAGGTATGACCCAGATATGATTTGAATATGTATGTCCACAAATTCCAATATGAGGCTAAAGTGACCTACTTTCGAGTTGAGACAAATCTTTTCTTTGTTACCGGTATTTATATAATCTAATGTCTTACATTAGAACAGGATTTGACAGCATATTATTAGATATTCCAGAAAGTCCAAAGTGAACTTCTCATTTTCCCCCATGATGTACCAACTGATCAGATTTGATTGTCATAAGCCTTTCAGTATTTAAGAAATGACCCAGAGTGGGAAATAAGAAAAGCTTGCAGTCCGATGGAATGCTATTAAACAATGGAGCAAGTCTGTCAAATCATGTGCAAAAATATGATATACACATTTAAATAATTATGCAACACTCTTCATTCCTGATGAATATAGAGTAAAAACTTTACGCGCAGTTTACCTTCCTATAATTCACTATTTTACCTACATTGATATTTTTAAGTCCAAGTAATAAATACATTGTATGTCAAATGTTACTACATGTACTTGCTTATTGTAGCCTGAAGATATAAAATACAAACTGTCACACGGATCATTCACTATACGCTTCTCATCAATACCAGTATTTTACTTATGATATAAAAGCTAATTCCAATATTAGTTACATAACACAGATAAAAAAAAACCCACATGGAAATGTTATTGTAAACAACGTTCAGTGCAAGTAATTTTGTTATATAAAAGTTGTAATAAATGGGGTACATGTTATCTCTATATATTTTCATGTTCAACATAATTTAATATTAATTGGTGTATTTTTGATACATACATTCATCTCCTAAGGCATGTATTAAGATTGGTTTCTAAATTGTTCATATACTGCTGCAAATAAAAACTAAATTATCAATAGATGTAAACACAAAAAATTAAAAAAAAACACACAATGTACTAATTATATATATATATATATATATATATATATATATATATATATATATATATATATATATATATATATATATATATATCTGATTCAGGATTTATATTATGATTTTTCAGACAACGGTTGGTTAGTATAAGTAAATAATATGCCTTTTCAGTTCTCTATTTAAAAAGTACACATCATACCGGTAAAAGAAAAAATTAACATTTGGGGTTGTGTTTGGATTGTGAACATGTATATGAATCAACTACTAGGTATCAACAACATCGTTAACACTGCATGTATATTATCAACTGGGAGATGGGTGGATACATGTTACCAGGAGTCTCATATTTTATGCAATACTTGCAAACATAACAAATTATTTAAGAAAATGAAAGTTAATATCAAGGTCTAATCAATCATTTGATAATATAAGTCAAAACCATGTGATTTTCTTAGATTTTAGCTTACAGACAGAATTGCAATTTACTGGTATTTGATTATATAAAAAGTTCTTTTTATAGTTTATAGGTTCTTTGAAATAGGAATACTTTATAGCTACCAAGTCTTTGTTCTGCAGAGATTTAATCAGGCCGTAGAGATGTGTCCATTAGAATGAATAAAGAGTGTTCTTGGATGTTGTTGATGTATCACAAGTTGTAGTTTATGGAAATAGGCCTTTCTGGTGGATTTTCGAGCATTCTCTAGGCTTGTGAAGCACTCACATAAGATCACACTTGGTAGCTCTGGACAGTGGTAGCATTAAATTTCTTCTTCTTGTGATGAACTCGTTCCTTTCACTTGGCTGTACTTTATGTCTGTTCTTTTTATCTTAAATAAGTTTAATAAAGTTTCATTTAAATGATTAATTAACGAACATTCAGTGTTAATTGTACAGGTAGATGTAAAAGCATAAAATTCATTCTGAATATAGTTCTCTAAGAAGCCACTTTACAGTTGCCAGTTGCTGATTAAATCATGTCATACAATGACTTCAGTAGTATCTGGTCTAAAATGTTTCATTTCATGTTTGAAACTAGGTTATTTTCATTTTGATTCAATAATTGTTTGTTAAACAATGGAGGAAAAATGTGTTTCACTCCCCCCCCCCCCCAACCTCCTTTCCCAGAACTTCGATCTTAATTTCCCTCGAATTACTACACTAAAATTATAAAAATCTAACACGTGTATAAGTTAAGTGTGAAAATAATCAATTCCAAAGGCAATACCTTGCGTTCACATCGTCCAGCTGGTCAAAACATTCACCGAAGAGAGGATGCAACTAATCACCGGAAACATTGACTTTGTATGGTGTCTGCTGAAAAAAGAGAAACGCGAAAGATTTCATTTTCCGGATTTAACAATAAAAAATATTTTTTAAATACTTATGTTACATTTAGAGTTTGTAAATTGTGTTATGTGGGAAAAATATTCTTTGTTCGTCTTGTTTACCAAGCATCCATATATATTTTATGACGAATATACGTTCCTGGATATTCTATCAAGTTCTATCTTGAGAACCATGCATATAAACTTTGTTAATGATTTGGTCATAACGTATATTTTAAAGAGATGTGGGAATTAAATGCCGAACCAAGTTTGAAAAAATGACACCATTTTGAAGGCGCGAGATCTCGTTTGCAAATGAGAGATAACTAAGAGCTTTGAAAATGTTATCGGGAGTATCTATATTGTAAACTAGCTTACCTTGATATCAGTTCTTCGTTCCTGCATGTATTATCTCCTTGTTGTAGAGGCTATACATGTTTCCCAATTCTCTATTTTACAACAGCACCTTCTTGTCCATTTTAACCTTCGCTCAGAATTATAAAGTGCGCCAATACTGATCAATCAGAACCCGCTAAATCTTGGCAAAGTGCACCATGGGATAGTTTAAAATACATAATTTTTAATCAAAATTATCATTTTTACTGAATATAATATTTTTTACATATATTTATTTTAAATATGAACTGTTGGAGTCAGTATTTTCTGATTAAGTACGAAAAATTATTGGGTTTTTTTGTTACAATTGTAACACGTGATAAACAAAAAAAAAATTGGCCGACCGTTTGTTTACAAATGGCTAAACGTTGTAATTAAACTAATTTGGTTGAGAAATACGTTTCAGATTTTGTCTATAACTTTATTATATGTACACATGATTTTGCCAAACTAAATGATAGAGCCATATAGTTTACAGTCAACGTAATCTTAACTTGTCCAATTTTCACCGCGATTCTGAGCACAGTCATTGCCTTATTCAAAATATAGAGGTGTGAAAATATAATGTTAAACACAGAGCAGTTTCCACTTGAACAAGAATCACAAGTATAATTAAATGCCCATCAATTAACGGTGGTCTAGACGGTAGGCTGTTTAACGGGGTTTACCCGTGCGGTCAGTTTACAACTACGATATGAATTGATGACAATTATTTTACAGTTACACATGTCCACTGCTTGATCACAATGAACAGAACGTTAAAGAAAATATTCATAAAATACAAAAGCATTTAACATTGAACAAGCCGGGAAGTAAGACATGTGTGACTTCACACAATATGTGACTGATATATAAACTTTAAAATATTTTGTCAATAACTGAATATATTGCAAAGGATTTTGACGATTTAATTCGAACTTGACCCTTACCCACCTACATATGAATAAAATGAACATTTTAAATACATAACTTTACATGTTACAGTTTTAAGAAGTATTATTCAATAAATAATTTACATGTAGTGGACATGAGGTGTTTTGTGCTAATAGTTACTTAATTATTTGGTATACTTTCTACATCGTATGTAATCGAATGTATCATTAAATTAAAAAAAACTGGGATTGAAATCACCTGCATCACATGACTAGTGCTGGATTCAACTTTAAAATGATTTTGTAATATAACGTGTAACTGAAGTTAATGCTTATTATATCTTATTACAGAAACATGTAGTTTACATGTTTCATACACATGGATCCATATTTGTGTTTACAGTACATAATGTAAATACAAAGTGTAGAAATGAACGAATCATGATACAGTAACACATAGTAAAGTCTAAATGCATGTATTCTAAATAAACAACATCAGATTCAGACCCCAAGTGGTTTTTACTTAATATCATATATTAACTGAAGTTTTAAAATGTTTTTATTTCCTGTGTACATGTATTGGCGTGGGATTTTAAAAAAATGAACTCTAAAGTTCAGTTTGTACTATTTTTTGGTATGGTTTATAATAATGTTGCATTTACAATGACTTTACCTTAATTTATTTGCTTAATTATTACACCAAGATTCATTAATTTATCAATTAAAGTGATAAAGGATTTAAGAAGGAGTCTAACAAAATAGGTATATTGCTAGCTCTTATAATTAAATGAGTGTAAGTACATACTTCATCATACAATGTTTGCCATACACATGTAGAGTCTTTTTTTTTTTTACTAATTGATCATTAATTAAAGTAACTAATTAATTTTACTAACTGAGATACACACAAATTGAAAAAAAACTTCCTGCCGGGCTACAGGTATAAACTCATGCTTAGTACTGTGTATATGTTATGTAACAGTCTTTTGTTCACTCCTGACAGAAAAACCCTGCAATCCACACAGAATATACAGGGAAATCACAAAGAGGAGGTCACCTGGACAAAGAATGTATACACATGTATACACGTGCCCCACTACCTAAGATTAATGATTTGATTATTTAACAAGAGAGACATCAGTTTTTCGTTTAATTAAAAATCAATTACTTAGTAAATTTGTTAATCGCCTTATTTTCCACATTTAAAGATAGTTACATGTATACATACAGTTTCAGTCACGCTGAGACCTACTGTACATATAAGCATGTACGAATTCATGATCATGAGGCTAGAATTAAACTTAAACCTGTTAAAATTATTGATATAACTATCAAAACTCAAATAATTTTGAGTAATGGTTTCAGCTGTGCGTAAACTATTTGGAATCTTAACTTAAAGTTTCAGCCTCCTGAAACCTAGCGGAAATGTGCTGAAACTGATTGATAATTCCATAATAATTTACACCACTTTTCATACATTTCAATTTTGGTTTCCGCATTGCGGAAACCATTAGGAATCTTAGACTAAAGTTTCTGCTGACTGAAACCTAACGGATACTTGATGAATAGATATAATGGTTTCCGCATTGCGGAAACTATACAGGAAACTTCAACTTCAAGTTTCAGCAAGGTTTCCATATAGTTTTAGTTTTACTGAAACTGGATTTTTCATCCAGTGTATATCCTGGAGAAACTTGTTTTTAGAATTAGAAATGCCTCGTGTAGCAAATACTAGTTACCAAAAATGTTTGTTCATTGCTTTGTTTGTATTAGCCTAAAAATTTTTCCATCGAGTAGGAGAAATCACAGTTCGCTCCCACTCTAACCCGAACGTGCTGTTTTTTTATTAATGTAACTGTCAAGAGAACAGCGAAAATGATTTGTAGATCATAACAATGATCAACTTTCGCCAAAAATTGGAAGAAAATCGAAAAATAAAATATCAGCCATTTCATATTTTTCTCACTTGCAAATCACGAAGAACTATCGTAAAAGGAGAGACTCGGAGGATAAACCTCTGTTTTGGTACATAATTGGAAATCGATATCTCGTTTAGAATTTTGCTCAAATGTTCTCTTAAGTTCTCAAAGTCGGACTATAATAAATTTAAAACACACAGTTTCAGAATAAGAACACCAATTCATTCACATTCACCTCATCTGACATTATAAATAAATGTGCATTATACAAACCATTGTTTTTCTTAATCAAGGTAGCAGAAGAACAGAGCTGAAAATGTGCTGCAGGTTTTATTCAACAGTAATGATAATGTAGAGCTTACCTTATTTAAGAACACATAAGTTACTTTAATTATATGTTTGTTAGGTAGACGTTGAATAATATATCTAATTTAACCTTTCCTCTGACTTAGAATAATTTAGGTGCATGCATACAAATACAAGGTCCGTTTATCGCTACCAAACGGAGATGCAGGATCTACTTTCTCGCGAGCAAAGCCTTTACAGTGGATCGGTTCCAACAGTTGATGGGAAGATGAACAATCAAGCGGACAATTTTTTGGACGAAACGTATTCAGCACTATTTGTGTGATACAATTCAAAACAGAATCTTTTTTTTAGGTTCGTGCAAATAATTAATGACTTTTTTCATATTTTCTGACATTTATTTTTAATTATTCGATATAAATATATTTGAATTTCATCTATACACTTGCAGCGCAAGTCCTTTAAAACGTGGAAATGCGAGGTTAGAGTAGATAAAAAAAAAACCCATTGATATTTGCAGTAGAATCTGGAATCATTTTTATTCATGGGGGTCAATGTTTATGAGTAGACTACATTTGCCTGTTTCGTGGGGACGTAATTGCATCGGTAGTGTAATCAGAATAGTTTTAATAAATATTAAATAACTGATTGCGTATAGGTTCGTGGAGATGCAAATTCGTTGGCAAGGGTCACCAACGAAAGCCACGAACATTGGTCCCCCACGAACAATGATGATTCCACAGTAGTTGGTTTTTGTTGAATGAATTTAGAACCAACGCCCCTTCTTGAAACAGTTTTACTGTTGTTTTGTTGTTTTTGTTGTTTTTTATTGATGTAAATGTAACGATTGATTGGATTATTGTAAGCATGCATTTAAAGTTTAACAAATGAATTTCAACAGGGGGCAAACGTATGAGCCATTTTAGCCCAGAGAAAGTATTTGAAAGATAATAACTACTACTAAATCGGAATCGCGTTTACGTAGGTGAAATTAGGTTGGGAAATGCATGCAAATTAAATTCAAGAATTGTTATCAAAGTTTAATCAACAGTTTTTGAGTTAATACATGATTCGGTTACAAATTATGTCATACACCGTACATTGCAGTTGATACATAAAATTGTCGCATGTTCTAACTTTCCAAAATGTAACGGTTACCCGAAATCGACAGAGTAAAGTGTATACCACAAAACATACTATAATTTTAACTTGAATTTCAGTACCACTAACCACATGCATAAATAAAGCACATTAAATGCATGTTGTCGCGCTGTATTTGATACATGTATTATGCATTTTCATTTTTAAAGCATTTTTCTTGTGAAACTCTTCATAAATATATACTGACACATATTTTAAGTAAATACATGTAAAACATTAAAACTAGATATGAGCTATTATTATTTTTCAATTCATGCTTCTCATTAAAAAGTAAAGTTGTTACATGTAACACCGGACTCCTTTGTCGTATTCCTATATAAAGTTATGATTCAAATGTTTGAGCTAAATCAAGTATTTCGAATAAATATTGTGTGTTTTAAAGATTTGACATTGCCCATCAATTAATTCACAAGATGAATCTCTGCCATTCAGTCAATTGAAAGGTGACTGAAAGGTAACTGAAAAGTGACTTAATGGCATATTTGTGCCATTCAGTCACCTTTCCAGACCTTTCAGTTAACAATTAGTTGACTGAATGGCAGAGATTCACCCTGTCCAAAAAATAAATTTCTGAAGAATGATGTGCAAGTTCCTTTCAATCAATTCAAATGCGGTTGGTATTGTAGAAGGAAGTCTTAGTTACTTTGTTGGTATATTAATAAAGGTATTTTTTCCCACTTTTTATGAAAAAAGACATCCAGACAAGTTTGAAAAAATGAACTTCTGTATCAAGTATGCAATATTTTGGGAGTCACCTAATATAAAGCAATACTTGCATCGAAATGCAAAAGGTTTACCTTGCGATCCTGGAAGTAGTTTGTCCGCAATCTTGCCAAGGCTGACTTGGGCTGATTCCATTTTCTGTTTAACATTTTCGCCATTTCTATGTGATTGATCTAACGGTTCCATGTTATCAATGGGCACATCCTGGTTACTTTTTATTTTTTCTTTGTTTGCAAGATCTACAAAGCATTAAAAAATATGAGCCTTTGTTAATAAACTATCATTTATTAATAATAAACGAAAATCCATCGATTTTTTTGCAAATCATTGAATATGAGAGCATAATAGTCTTGACTGAGGTGAACACTTTTTACTTGATTCAGATAATTTTGGTTATTTTCTTCTTTAAAGTAAAAACGGCGATCTTATATTCTTAAAATGTTATTTGAACATCCGACGTATGTTTAAATAGTTTCAACACAATCACTGTTTATACAAATTAAAGTTTAAACAGCGATGGAAGATATATGGGTAAGGGCTTTAAAGCGGATTGGGTACAAAAGTTGAGGAAACTAGATACGATATCGTTACGAGTAATGGGTAGGTCTTCCGATCAATTTCTTTTAAATTACACGATGAACCATCGATACAATTTCAAACTCCCCACCACACTTTCAGATAATGAATAAAATCCCAAATTACGTCATAAATGGGTATGGCAGTGAGTTTTTCAAACAGATATTGTTACGATCAACAACTTCTACAATGCATTACAAAATCTTTATCTTTTTAAAGTTATTTGTAATAGAGGTTACGAGTGTCTTTGCCCCGTATTAAAGGGACCAATCCATTTTTCTTGATTTCATACGAATCTCAACAATTCTAACATTTTTTGTTCTTACATCTATTTAAAATTGTTGTTCATTTTGAGATACAAATGATTGAATAATTTAGGGGCCAGTAGCCCTTTTCACAAAAAAACTTAAGATTTTGCGCAAGATTTTAACTTAAGAATCTCTTACGAGAAATCTTAAGTGCTTTTCACGAACGCATTCGTAACATATTTTAAGATTTTACTTACGAGTTATCCTTTCCCTAGCAACGATCTCAATTCACTTAATAATTCTCATAAAAGAGAAGACAAAATAAATAAACTAAATTTCTCATTGACAGGACGCAAAACTGAAGTTACACACAACTTACATCAAGTGAAATCAATATGATGTAGTAGACATTGAAATATGGCGTCACAATCACAATGTGTGTTTAATGTAACGTAAGAAAATCTTACGAGAAAAATGTGCCGTAAAAATTTTTGGAGAATTTCTTTGTGTATTTTTTCGACAATAACTGCTATATAATTCAAAATAACGCCATAATGTGGCTCCAAGCGTTAAATTTAGCTGTTTCTATTGTATATATTACGTCATATGACGAATTGTTTTAGAGTTTTGAAATGCTTAAGAGAGGGTATGTGCTATCGTAGAGTTACGACAAATTTTACACGTAAGAATCTCATAAGATGTTTTGTGAAAATGAACAAGAACTAAAATGTTCACTTACGATAAAAATTGATCGTAAGATCTTTTGTGAAAAGGGCTACAGCCCTGTAGATCCTTAATGGGGACAGACATTGGTGTTTTGATACGTGGAATCGATTAGAATAATTCATGCAGACATTTTCTCTTATACAAAACTTAACAAAACATGTCTCCTTCTCTAAATATATTACGTCAAAGTTTAAGGACTTGGAGCCCTAAAAATCCATAATTACGTTATAAATTGGCATGTCAGTGAGTTTTTCAAACAGATATTGTTACGATCAATAACTTTGCTTCTAAAATGCATTACAAAATCGTTATCGTTTTTAAGCTATTTGTAATAGAGTTTATGAGTGTTTTGGCCCCTTATTAAAGGGGCAAGCCCATTTTCCTTGATTTCATACGAAAGGTCTCAACAATGCTAACATTTTTGTTCTTCTATCAAAAAATGTTGTTCATTTTTGAGATACATATGCCCTGTAGATCCTTCATGGGGACATACATTGGTGTTTTGATAACTGGACTCGATTAGAATCATCAATGCAGACATTTTCTCTTATACAATGCTTAACAAAATATGTCCCCTTCTCTAGATATACTGCATCAACGTTTAAGGACTTTGGCCCCTAAAAATCCCTAATTCCGTAATGAATAAGCATTGCAATGATTTTTTCAAACAGATATTGTTACGATCAGCAACTTTGCTTCTATAATGCATTGCAAAATCTTGATCATTTTAGGTTTTTTGTAATAGAATATACGAGTCTCTTGGCCCCTAATTAAAAAGACCAGCCTCATTTTTTAAATTTTGGTGGACAGAACGATAAATACTATTCAACTTTTGTTATATATGTCTTAACAAAATATCAACTGATAAAACGATACAGAACAAAATGTACAAAAAATTTGATTCCGAATTTGTACTTATTTTTCGTGCCTAGGCGAGCTCCAAGAAATGGTGCCACTGGCGTAAAACGAAAACAATAGGCACAACCTCAAAGTAAGGACTACCTATCCTGAAAGTTTCATATTTATATCTCTGATAGTCTTCGAGATCAACTGTTCACAAAATGGGTCGTAAAAGTTTACAAAATCAGCAGTAAATTGGTACCGGAAGTGACGACGGCAAAATTTTGAAATCCAGATCACTTGCAATCATCTGTGTAAAAATGGTTGAAATCGGTCAAATAATTTTCGAGAAAAAGCTTGCACAAAATTTGTGGAAAAAAAAAAAAAAAAAAAAATAGAGCAAAGCTCGTTGCAAAGCAACGAATGAGTCTTCCGTTAATGTCAAAAATAAAATTCAAGGTTTCTGTCAGAAGCAGATTTCGAAAATCAATAACAAGTGTAACTGAAACAAAAAGATAAAAAAAAATCGAATCTTTCTTGGTACGAATTAACCAAATCCGAATAATTCTAAGTCCGAATTAACAAAATCTTAACAATTCCAAGAACGACTTAACCCCTGATTGAAATGGCCATTCCCTTTTTCTTGATATAAAATGAAAGCCCGTATAAATTTGAACAACTTTTGCATTACATGTCTTAACAAATTATTTATACATTAAACGATAATACAGAAAATGTGCGAAAATTTCCTGAAGAAATTTGGTGCAAATTTTTGATCTCGGGCGAGCTTTAACGCATTGCGTGTATTCTACTTCAAGACATACTTAGAGGATCATCTACAGTCATTCATCTTTATTGCCTGAAAGTTTCGCTTTTATATTAAGATAAGTTTCGGAGGAGTTGCGCGGACAAAATCACCAGTAAAAAATCCCAAAATCCTCAAAATCTCAAACTGGAAGTGACGTCATCAGCTTAAATTTCAATAATCCTGAGTAAAGATTATGACGAAAAAGTCGTGAACATTTGGTGCAAATCGGTCGATTAGTTTTTGAGAAATAACGCTTTAAAAAGGTCAACGTCCTAAGAAAAACAGTAGGATCTAACAGTGGAAACGGAAGACCCTAATAATAAGAAAATGTACGAAAACTATCATAAAAAGGAAGAACTTAAACAAGCGGACAATGTTTTTGACGAAACGTATTCAGTCCTATTTGTGTGATGCAATTGAAAACAGAGACTGATTTTTTAGGTTCGTGAAAATAATAAAGACTTGTTTCATATCTGCTCCACCACTTTTGTTAATTATTTGATATACGTGTATTTATATTTCATCTTTACACTTGCACGTCAAGTCCTTTATAACATGGAAATACGAGGATAGGAATAGATTGAAAACTGATGAAAACTGATATTTGCATTTTAAGGGTTTTTGTCCGAATGTATTTAGAACCCACACTTCTTCCAGGATTATTGTTGCTTCTCTTGGGCTGTAGTTTCACATTTATATACATGTATCGATTGATACAATGATAGTCAACTGGCATTTAGAATGAAAATCTCAAAATGGGGTTAAACGTATGTTCCATTTTTGGTCAAAATTAAGTATTTAAAGGAGAAGGAAACTTCACATATGTAGTACAATGATTCAATTAACATCCACTGAAATGAAAGAAAAAAACTCTGCACTTAAAGATATCTTTGAACAAAAAAAAAAAAATAGGAATTTCAGAAGCTTTCTATTATATCATTAATACATAAGAAAGGCGAAAAACAATTGAAAAATTATAGGCCAATTAGCTTAACGAATACAGATTATAAAATCATAGTTTGTGTTTGCTAAAAGAAAAAAAATGAAAAAAAAATATATTGGCGATCAATTTCATAGATGGATATATATTCTATATAAAAATCCAAAGTTTAAAATGCAAAATAATGGTTGGTTATCAAAAAATATGTAATATGACAAGAAGGATCAGACAAGGATGTCCAATTTCTGCTTTATTATACTTATTTGTATACTTGTAGCCGAAATTTTATCAATCAAAATTAAAAAAAGAACCAAATATATCGAGGATTAGTATCATTAATAAATAAGTCATTAAATACAACATGCTGATGACTTGACAGTTGCTCTTAAAGACAAGAACTCGTTTGATTCAAGTATAAATTTTATAAATGAATTTTGTAATCACGCCGGATCAAAAATCAACATAAAAAACCGAATGCATTTTATTTGGGATCTTAAAGATATGTTTGATGAAATAAACGATGTTTAGGTATTTATATAGGACACGATAAAGGAGAATGTTGCAATAACAATTGGATGAAAATATATCGATAATAGATATTGAAAGTAAGTTAAAAGCTCTAAAGGAAGCATGGACACCTCGATTGGTATCATATAAGGGCACTCAATTTAAAATTATATAGAGGTTTTTGCAAAAAGCTAATTTAAATCTGAATCACGTCTTACAATTTTCTGAAACTAATTTAAATGCGCTAGGAAGAATCGGCAAAATTCCGCTTTTCTACAAACAAATTCTAACTTAACGAATGTGAACGAAATTAAAACTTCGGATACCTATTACTTAATAATATTTTAAAACAACTTATTTGGAATAATATCAATCTTAAAATAAAAGGAGAAACATTATTTTCTTAATAATTGGGTAAGCGGTAATATTCTTCACTTAAAATATCTTTTTGATGGTATCGGTAATATAAAAACATTACAAAGGTTTTCTGATGTTAGTAAGAAAATTCTAACTGGCTTTGTGAATACAAAACTTCATTGTCATTAATAAAACCATTGTGAATTTTTATTTTTTTTTAAAATGTTCAATATATAAAAATTAAAAATGCAATAGAGTTTCATTTCATAACGGACATGTCATGGTTGAATTGGAAAAATATGCATTTTTTTTTTAAAACTTTACTAGATGAAATCCCGCGCTAGCGCTGGAATTAACACTAATTCACATTAATATGATATAATGGTTAATATGTTGAACCAGATTTTTTTGTTCATTTTTGTATCCGAAATGTTTTTTAATTGCTTTATTAACCTGTTTTATTTTTAAATTTGAAATAAACAAGAGCCCCATGAGCCACATCGCTCACCTGAACAACAGTTCCTTGTAACATTGTATTTCGTAGCATAATATGCTATTTCTATTTCAAAATTTGAACCCCTCTTGGGGCCCCAGTATTAGTCCAGTGGTCACAGCTTTATTAATTAAGAATCTACATTATTTTAGGATGCTTGCATAGTAATCTAACAAATTGAGGCATTGTAGTTTTTGAGGCGAAGATTTTTAAACATATCCTTCTATATTTCTATGTTAAACTTTGAACCCCTTCTGGGGCCCCAGTATTAGATCGAGGGTCACAGCTTTTATAATTTAGAATCTACACTATTTTAAGATGCCTACGTAGTAAGACAAAGTGAAGCATTGTAGTTCTTGAGAGGAAGATTTTTTAAACATATTTCATATATACTTCTTCGTTAAACTTTGAACCCGTCTTGGGTCCCCAGTACTAGTTCAGGGGTCCCTATTTTTTAAAAAAAAATAATCTAAATTATCATATGTTGCATGCATTGTAATCTTACATATTGTAGCATTGTAGTTCTCGAGAAGAAGATTTTTAAACATTTTCCCTATTTACTTTAACGTTAAACTCTGAACCCCAAGTATTAGTCCGGGGGTCACGATTTTACCAATTTAGAATCTACAATAGCCACGGATGCTTGTATAGTAATCTCACAAACTGTTGCACTGTAGTTCTTAAGATGAAAAATTTTCTTAATATATTTCTGTTAACTTTGAACCCTTTCTGGGGGCCCCAGTATTAGTCTGGGGGTCACAACTTCCACAATTTAGAATCTTCACAATTTGAGGATGCTTGCATAGTAATCTCACAAACTGTAGCATTGTTGTTCTTGAGAAGAAGATTTTTAAACACTTTTCCTATATACTTCTTTGTTAAACTTTGAACCCCTTCTGGAGCCTCCAATTTAGAATCTCCACTATTTGAGGACCCTTGCATAGTAATCTCACAAACTGTAACATTATAGTTCTCGAGAAGAAATTTTAACAATTTAGAATCTACAATAGCCAAGGATGTATGCAAAGTAGTATCCTAAACTGTTGCATTGTAGTTCTTGAGAGGAAGATTTTTAAACATTTTCCTACATGTTAAACTTTGAACCCCGCCTGGGGCCCCAGTTTTGGCCTGGTGGTCCCGGTTTTTACAATTAAGAATCTTCACTAAAAGTACAAGTTAATATTGGCATTTCTGGTGCAGTGGTTCTTCAGAAGAACATTTTAAAACATTTTTCCTATGTATTTCTATGTTAAACTTTGAACCCCTTCTGGGGCCCCCGTTTTGGTCCGGGGGTCACGGTTTTTACAATTTAGAATCTTCACTATATATACAAGCTTTGTAAATATTCACATTTCTGGTGCAGTGGTTAGTGACAAGAAGATTTTTAGAATATTCACTATATATATATATATATATATATATATATATATATATATATATATATATATATATATATATATATATATATATATATATTAAAGGCTGGAACGACCACAATATTGCGTCGAGTCGACAATTTCTTTAATATAGATCTAGATATCATAAATTTGAATTTCTGTACCAATAACAGAATGAAAAAGTAAATGAATTATGTTTTTTCTAACTAAATTCGTGCATATACAAGTGCTGCTTTAAAAAGAAACCAAACAAATATATTTTTATTTGCAATTTTAACATCACCATGTGAATGTATACTCAATATATTTCCTTATAAAATACGTAGTGATGCATTTGTAATGCAATAACTCATCATGGTAACAAAAATCGAAGAAATTTCAAAGTTCTAAATCAAATTATTTTCTTTCTGCTTTAAACAGTAAACAAATTTCACAGGTTCATAATTTGAATACAAGGATACAACACATTAACAGTGTTTCTCTAATTATGAGCCGGTCCTATGATATCGCATAGTTAAATCATTTTGTCGAAAAATCTATCAAAACGAATATATTTCCAGAAACTAATGTTATTGTGAGTTTCTTCTATTACATACCTCAGTGATGTTTAGCGTGCCCCTGTTTACTATACAATTTCAGCGCGTGCTACTACGTAAACAGAAATACCGCGATACCATAGAACCCGCGATATCATAGGAAACAAGTATATAATTAAACATACTTTTATTTATTTCAATTCCCGTTTGAAACAAGATTACCTATGGTATGGTTGTTTACAAACAAATCCACACCACGTGCGTTGATCTGCCATACCTATAATGCTCAACAAAACTAGCTGCAATATTGCAACAAAATCACAATATACTTTTATCGCTTACATTCATTTTGGAAACCGTGCCTGATAACAAATAAATTTACATATTAATTTCCTTTTTATTGGGCACGGTTTCCAAATAAACTGTAAGCGATAAACTAAAATAATATTTAGTGAATTTTATCACCTTATCGTATTTATCCGCTATTTCTTGATTAAGCAAACATTACTTATACAATGAGTTGTCAATAATCAGGAAGAACAGTTTTTTGTGCACAATTTAGTTGAATAAATGGAACAAAAATCTTGTAAACATTTTTTTCTATGTATTTCTATGTTAAACTCTGAACCCCGCCTGGGGCCCCAGTTTTGGTCCAGGGGTCAAGATTATTACAATTTAGAATCATCACTATATATACAAGCTTTGTGTAAATATTGGCCTTTCTGGTGGAGTGGTTCTTGAGAAGATTTTTCAATATTTTTCCTTTGTATATATATGTTAAATTTTGAACCCCGCCGAGAGCCCCAGTTTTGGTCAGAGGGCACGATTTTTACCTTTCTTTACCTTTTATGTAAATATTGGCATTTCTGGTGCAGTGGTTCTTGAGAAGAAGATTTTTAAAGGCACACACCCTATACTCACTGTTTTGCAATTATCTCCCTTTTAAAAAGGGTTGTGCCCTTTTTTAACAATTTATAATACCCTTTCCATACGGATGCTTTGTACCTAGTTTGGTTAAATTTGGCCCAGTGGTTTTAGAGAAGAGTTAGAAAATGTGAAAAGTTTACAGATGGACAGACGCACAGACGGACAGACGAACGGACGACGGAGAACGGGTGATCAGAAAAGCTTACTTGAACCTTCGGTTCAGATGAGCTAAAACGCAGTGGCATGACTGGATATTTAGAGGAGCAAGCAAGGATGAAAATCTAAACTGAAATTGATTAAATATATATGGGCTTAAATCTTTGTGGTGTAGCTGACTGAAAAAAGATTATTTTATTTGAAACCAGGGAGTGGGTGTATTATGCGTCTTATCTCTTTAGTTCAAATTTCACTATAATTATTATTCACTGTCTCAAATAAGAATTTCATATAAAAGACTGTCGACTAATCCCCATCCCTCCCTCAGCGAGATTGTTCATGGTTCACAAATCAATGTATAAGATTAACTAATAATTTGTCGTGGTATAAAAATGTATTATCTAAAAAACGTCTACGCATATTTTTTTGCATATCTTAAACCAAAGTTTTCATCAAAGGTATCTGCTCGATGATTAACTTGCCCTACACTTTCAACCATGATGTTAATCAGTCAACTCGCGTTTTTGGCACTCAAATCTCTAAAGTTCTTTCCATCAAAACTAAAATCGCGTCAAATTGGCCCATTTTATTTATTAATCTATTTTTTTGTACCAACCAAAGGTGTCCGATCTAAGGTATCTGCCAACGATGCATGATGAACTCGTCCTACACATTCCGCCATGATGTCAATTATTCATACGGCGTCATTGGTTAACCTTCTCTAGAAAGTTCTATCAAAATTAAAATCCTGCATTTACAAAACGATTTGCCTCATTTTATTTATTCAACATTTGTTAAATTCCTAAAAAAAACCCTTAATAGGTTCCCAATAAATATATTCACTTTTTGCATAATCATTCAATATTATTTCATTGCAAGTATATATATATTGATGCAAACTCCCACTGACTTGAATCCGCCAAAGCGTTTTCACCACCTTACTCTCATTTTTGATATTTGGGGTGGTTTATCGAAAACGAAAGTAGGTTTTCGATTTATTTTACAATAGTTAGTTATTAGGTAAAATTCAAAGATTGTTACGGGCATCATATCACACTTGTTGAAATACAGATGATGTAAGCAGTTACTCTGGCCCTGGCATTTCTAGTTTATTGGCAAAATGTCTTAATTTATAAGTATATATAGGAAAAATTATTATAGATAAAACTTTCTTCAGAGTTTGCAATATCGGTAAATATTACCAATATTTTAACATTTATTTAAAAGAGTAAACTTTAGGACGTAAATGATCATTATATTGCTGAGTTCAACTATAAAAATGCTACACAATATTCTTTGCAACAATACATATTTGAGTAAATGTAAAAAGAAAAAGGGGGCAGCTGTACTTTGTGTAAAGCAATTGAAAGCAGTACACATTTAAATGAATTTGTATGTAAAATTGTTATGCAGATTTAGGAACTACCAGAATTATATTTTCTATAGACATAAAATGGAAACATGTCTTTTGGGGTTTTTAATTGAAAATAAAATGACATAATTGAATCTTTGAATTTATTAATTTCTTAATCGCTGATATATTTCAAAACTACCAAATGTATTGTTGAATTGAATCTCGTCAAAAGACTGAAACAGATGTCTCAAGACGTGTTGAATATATTTAATATTTGTCAATGCTACGACTGGTGAAATGCAATAAACAGCAATATCCTTTTTTCGCAATTTGCTAACAAATTGTAATAATTGTATATTTTTAAATTCATAAATTAGTCCACTTCTTTGAGAGAACGGTCTGAAGTAGCATTGTCCACGGGGGAGTGTTTGGATTTTTGTGGTGTGATATAGTCATTTCATGCATATCTTTTACAATTTCATGCTATGCTATGATATGCGATTTTAATGATATGCTATGATATTTCGATGCAATGCTATGAGATTTATATGCTATGCTATGAGAAATTGAAATGAAGGGCCTAATGATATGGTATGCTATGCGATTTGAACAAAAAGGCCTCCAAACACAGGAGAGTTCCACATATTTCGAAGTAAAATGATAAGAAGCCAACGTTTATTACTAATCTGAAATGTGAACATTTATTCTTTCAAATAAAAACATTTAAAACCGAGTTAAAATCATATTATATGCTATGCTATGGTATGCTATGACGAATGAGATTCTATTAGATTGTATGCTATGGTATGAGATTCCAATGCTATGCTATAAGATTTCAATGCTATGCTATGGTGTATGTTATAAAAGATATGCTTGAACTGACTGTAGCCCCGCTGGACTACTGCACAATATTTATTGATCTAATTAATTATGTATAGCTTGTTTAAATGCATATATGTTATATATATTCTTTATATAGCTTCGAAGTATCTTAAACTATGTTTGACATAATTGATGAATATTTGCTCATTGTTAACTTGATAACAAACAATTCGTTGATAATTTTAAGTTATATTCGGTTAAATGAAATACGAATACGAATATGTAATGTTTCTATAGAGTAACTATTTCTGAATTCTGTCTGTATCCATGTCCTGTTTATGTGTGATTGTTATCTATGTGATCAGTGAATAAAATCTGTTTAATTAAAAAAATCAACAATCACTGTGATTGTAAATCGTACTACTTTCAATAAAATTCCCGGAATATTGAAAAAAAAAATCAAGAAATATCGATTGCTTAATTCGAATTTCCCGCCGTTTTGAGAACTGTCGTTTGAATCTTATCCATTATGTCACACCATCAATCTGGTTTGTTTTATCAAAATAACAATAGTATTGAATTACTATGATATTCGCCTTAAACTAACAAGTTGTAGAAAATATACAACAATGTCGACATGAGCGGTTGCCTTTGACTTTACGCTAAATCACAAACCAATGACAATCAGGGCATGTTTGTTGACTTGACGAATACATGTGTTCACAAGTCAAAGTGTAAGAGGAATCTCCGCGCAGTTGTAGGAATTGTCAACAGATGCCAAGCATCAAAGAACTTGTCTGCTGCCGTTAATTTGACATGGCAATTCCCAATTTAGAGAATCGTTTGTATTTTAAAATATCCTGATTACAATTATAACTTATATACTTATTCAGTTGGACTTGGATTAAATATTTCTCGGAGGTCATTTTTCAACATTGAATACTGAAAATAAATGTGTTGAATAAAGATCCTGAAAACTGTTAGTTTAAGTTTGCAGCATCTTTAAATCCTTTCAGAAATCAAAAACACAAAAAGCACCTATTAATGAATTGATATTATAACATAGAAAAAAGCTGTCATTTATTCAATAAAAACGTACAGTTTATACATGTACGAATATTTCATTCTTTATATTGACATTGGAACATAAACCTCATCATTAATTTGTATTTAGTTGATTATTTGAAAAACAGAAAGACATAATCCAGTGTTTTCTATGGCACAGTGAAAATTGTAAATGTAAACCGGAATAGAGGGTGTACGTCAAAATAATTGATTTGCTTGGTTTTCAATAAAAAAATAGCGATTTCTCTCTAACTTCAAATGAGCATAAGAGCTTAATTATGTATTTTATTTTCAAAACAGTATGACCAAATGTTATCATTTAAACCAGTGTATTACATCCAACATAAGAAGCCCATGGGCCACATTGCTTACCTGAGCAACAATTGCCATAACAAAATCAGTTTATTGAGTCATATACAAAATAAATGGATAATGTAGTAAAATAGATCCTGAATTAAAAGATTATCAAATATTTCATTGACTCCTGTTGTAACATGGCGATTTTATAGACATAACACATATTGATCATTGCAGTTCTCACGAGGATCTTGAACAACCGTTAATATATTACTATATATGAAAACCTACATCAAACTTTGAACCTGTTGTGGGGCCCAATAATTGTCTAGAAGCCCACGTCTAAACAGTTAAGAACTATTAATATGTCAAAATGTTTGCATATAATTATATGTTTTACCATGTAGTATAACATTTGTTTTTTTTTTAGAATAAATTAAAAATTATTCCTAGCTAGGAAAAGATTAGACCATCCAATGTAGCCCCAGCCAATCCCCCCAAAATATGATGACTGTGTCAAACTTGAATCTGCACTACTTGAGGTTGCTTCCACACAAGTTACAGCTTATCTGACCAGCTGGTTTTTGAAAGAAAGATTTTTAAAGATTTTTCTGTATATATCCCTATCTAAAATTCAAACCCCATTGTGGTCCCAACCTACACCCAAGGCTCATGATTTGAACAATCTTGAATCTACATTGCGAATGCTTCCACGCAAGTTTGATCTTTTCTGGCAAATTGATTTTTGAGAAGAAGATTTTTAAAGATGTTTGCTCTTTATATTCCTACATGTATGTAAAAAATTAAACCTTCGTAAATTAAATCAATTATTTCTCTTTGAAAAAGAGCGTGACCTTTCAATTTAACAAACGTGAATCCCATGCACCTAAAGGTGCTTTGTGTCAAGTTTGGTTGTAATTGGCCCAGTGGTTCTGGAGAAAAGGTAAAAAAATGTAAAAACGTTTACAGAGAGACAGACGGACAGACAGACGGATAGACGGACGCTGGACAAAATGGGATCAAAATAGCTCACTTGAGCTTTTAGCTCAGATGGTCTAATAAACGTTTTATGACTTCTCTTCCCCTTTTGAAACAAAACCTACTAGCAAATGGAGATCGCGTTTACTTAGCTGCATGCACACTTAATTTAATAATTATTTTCAAAGTTTAATCAAATTATGTTGAGTTGATACTTAATTCGGTTACAAATTATGTCATACAATGTACATTGCAGTTGATACATACAAAAGACGCATCTTCTAACATTCAAAAATGTAACGGTTACCCGAAATCATCAGGAAAAGTATATCCCTGAAAACGTACACAATTTTAAACCTGGACCACATGCAAAAATTTAGCACATTAGATGCAATGATATATTGTCACCATGTATGTGATATTTTGCAATTTCATTTTTAAAGCATTTTTTTGAGTACATTCTTCATAAATATATATTGTCACATATTTAAAGTAGATACATGTAAAACACTAAACTAGATACTAGCTATTAGTTTTTGTTTCATTCAGGCTTCTCGTCAAAAAAAGTAAAGCTGTTACCATCGGATACCCTCGTCGTATTCCTATATAAAGTTTTTATTCACATTTTTGAGGCCAATCAAGTCTTTTGAATAAACATTAAGGGTAAGCGTACACATGTTTTATCGATTTGACATTTCCGATCAAAAAATGAATTTCTGATGAATGATTTGCAAGTTCCTTTTTAATGAATTAAGGGGGCATGGTTACGATTTTGGCTAAAATTTATGTTTCCGTTTTTAATGTTAACAACGCTTTAGTAAGGCATATATGATAGTTAATTAAAAATTGATTGTCAGTCGTCGAGTTATAAGCGAGACACAGAGCTTACAATTCTTTGTTGTGTAAGCAAAGCTTAGGTCAGGTTTTTTGTTTATATTTTGAATTTCCAGATTTAGACCATAAAGAATAAATGTCAGAAACGTTAGGAACTTGTTTTGTATGTTTAAAACGAATAAGTAAATAAGACAATTCAGGTTCAAAAAGAACTTTGACTAGTATATTGAATCAATATAAACAAAAACATGGCACGAGCCTTTCTTACATAACAAGGAATTGTAAGCCCTGTATCTTGCTTATTATTCTACGAGTAACACTTAAAGTTTGGTTGATAATTACACTACTGGCTCTAAAAACCCCTGTCCGTATGAAAATCCGCTATCTTCCCCTGTCACCCCCTGTGTTTTCCCTGTCATCCCATGTGCACCCACTGTCAGCCCCTGTACACATTCCCTGTGTGCCACTGTAATCCCCTGTCACCCCCTGTACGCCCCTGTCACCCACTGTAAGCCACTGTATTTTCCTGTACATGCCTCTGACACCCCCTGTACGGTGTTTGACTGCTTGATAAAGTTAAAAAAGTTTTTAATTACGTTTTCGGGTTTTCTTTAATATATATTTAGCAGTTTCTGATACAAAAGGAAATGGAAAGAAAGAAAAGCATTCATGGTTTAGACGGTGTTTGTTTTTCTTTGTATTTCATAGAGGGCAATATTGTTACAAACGTGAATAATTCTGACTCAACAGTCAGAAAAAAAAAATCCAAGAGAAGGATGAGTACGGGAAATCTGCAACGTTCTGTGCCATGTAACCTGCCGAAGTCAAAACGCTTAATAACACAACATGATCAGCACGTACAGATAATCACACACCGATCAGAATGATCACCTATAGCTTCACTGTTTTAGCTGGTATAATGATGCATAGAATTACATCGTCCCAATGAAATGCATGTTGATTCTATTTAGCAGGAAGTTAATTAGTTAGTTAATTAGTAATCTAAGTCATGTAAATCGCAAACGATGATATTTGCTGTCAACCATTGTTTTGGGGTTTTTTTCTGATAAATTATGAGAGAGAGAGAGAGAGAGAGAGAGAGAGAGAGAGAGAGAGAGAGAGAGAGAGAGAGAGAGAGAGTTGATTTTTAGGAGGGGTAATTAATACGGCCCTTTGACACTTTTAACTTTGATGAGGGTGCATTGTCCAGATTAGTAATTCATATGCATTATTGTATAGAATTGTCCTCATACATATAAAGCAATGATACAGATCATGATCATGAATAATTTAATACATGTATACAAATACCGGTAACGGGTAGTGTAAAGACATGCATGCATGATCTTAAAAGAATGTTCCGGGTTTCGGGTTTTAAATTAGAAAAAATCATACATTTATTTAAATTCTGAGTTTGAAAAATGAAAAATATGAGACCATTACGGTTTAATTCATATGACTGTGTCAAATAATGTTCCGAATTTAAAGCTCTTTCTTCTCGTGTTTGATATTCTTACATGTAGAACTGATTAATCAAAATTTTCTTTACTTGACAGACTGGAAAAGAAAGTCATAAGCGGCGTTTAAACAACATATTAAATTATTGTTCAGCATTACCGAGCATTCAGATCTTAGGAAAACGTTGTATATACAAGTACACGTGTGTCTGTCACCTCATTGTTCCCATCCTCGCTACCGTGCACTGCAAATTGTCAAGAAGGGCTGTGTACAGTAGCTATAATTATACAATCAGTGACCGACCACTCAGATCTGAGGACGTGTGTGTATATACATGTACACGCGCGTCTGTCATCTCATTTTCCCCACCTCGCTACCGTGCTCTGCAAATTGTCAAGAAGGGCTGTGTACAGTAGCTATTACATGACCGCTGACCGAGTGAAAAAATAATATCAACATCCTCTCCTTTGAAAACTGTAACTTCAATCAATTCTTTGATCAATTGATAAAACATTGGTGGATCAAAATTAATTTGATCGCTTAAAGTTCATGTAAATAATATTGCATATTAACTTTTTAGGAAACTAATTCCCAGGTAAACTTTTAGTAACTTTTAATTCAAAATCAATGCACACACTCTCTCTCTCTCTCTCTCTCTCTCTCTCTCTCTCTCTCTCTCTCTCTCTCTCTATATATATATATATATATATAAATTCCTACATGTATAGAAAACACCAGTGGTACATCTACATATATTTACATTCCACATATTTTTTGCGTGTAAAGTGCGTTGAAAGCTATGGCAGTTATAACACTATAATACACACAGGGTACTCAAAGGTTTAAATGACGAGTTTTATTATGACGTCACAAACGTTGAACGCTGCAAAACTGCAACGTCACAAGCGAAAATCAAAGTGCACGCTTGTGGCTATTACAGTGGCTCTTCCATTAATATGAACTTACCTTTAGGATAAGATAGGAATTTTAAGATATAAATCACATTTGCACAAGGCAAGACGTTAAAAAAAATGTAAATATAAGAATTAAGTCATGATTTTTTGAAAGATACAGTCTAATAACTGCAGCGATGTGTGCATACAAATTTTCATAACGCACGTTACTCAATTTGTATGCACACACCGCTGCACTTATGAGACTGTATCTTTCAAAAAATCATGATTTAATGCTATAGTACAGGTATGTTGTGAATGTTCTGACCAAGGCCACGGATTTCTGTTCACTGGCAATAAATAACATTATATTTGATTTCTTCCATTTTGCAGTAAAAAAGGGAAATTAAAATTAGATTTTAGAAATTATTAAATTGTTTATGATAGTTAATCACCAGTTAAAATTCAATTCACGGGTCCAATAAGCCGCTCAGAAACATATTATACAAACGTACTAAAATTATTTCTTAGGGAAACTTATAAGCTATTAAAGTTTTATTTTGTTATTCACGGGAAATTAATAAAGATATAATCAGGAACGTGTTATATAAAAAAAAAGACGTGCTCTTTCGTAACATGGCTGCTTATACATGTACATTCAACATTCTGACTGATTAACATGTTTTAGTGTGCAAATATTTGTTAAGATACACAAAATCAAATGCTTAACACCATGTGCTGCGCTTGATCTTTGTAGAAATAATTCAGTATTTCTATTTTTTTTCAAATATTACGGAGTAGTGTTGTTCCCGACCGCTAAAGGACTAAATGCCCCGAAGGCTTTTACACCGCCCTCACCTGAGATTTGCCACCCGGTGAATCTCGAACCTTTAGTTGTAAGCATGATTATTTAAGTACTGTATCAATAAATCATTAATGAAAACATATCACAATTTCTAAAATTACTATAACAGTGCGTCTTGTGAATCGGCGCTCTGTTGAGTGCAAAAATTGATTTATATCTCAAACTAAAACACATGAGAGTTACATAATTGAATTAAGAAAACAAATATTGAAATTAAATAACAGAAAAGGCTGTTAAACCATTTAAACACCATACAGGGGGTGTCAGGGGCATGTACAGGGAAATACAGTGGCTTACAGGGGATGACAGTGGTGTACAGGGGGTGACAGGGGCTTACAGTGGCACACAGGGGATGTGTACAGTGGGTGACAGGGGATTACAGGGTGTACTGGGGCTGTGTACAGGGGCTGACAGGGGTGCACAGGGGATGACAGGGAAAACACAGGGGGTGACAGGGAAAGATAGGGGATTTTCATACGGACAGGGGTTTTTAGAGCCAGTAGTGTTAGAAATACATCACTGAAGCACTGTAGACCATAAAAATAGATTTAAAAAAATTGACTAAAATCGTGATCATAGCCCTTTAACGCGGGTATGATAAGGCAACTCTCAGCGATTGATTGAGTAAAAATTCCTCTGATCGATATGACGTCACAATAAGCAGCATGATGTCATATTTTACTCTGAAACATGTCAATTTTAACTTTATCTCTGGTCCAAATTGTAAAAACTGCAGGCGTAAAATGTCACTAGAAACTAATCTAACTGTATATATCTTCAATTTCTCTGTATTACGTATGATTAACATTGATGACGTCACAAGCATGTTTAATAGAGAGGATCAATGTCGGGAGACAAATCATCGGAATGCAGTGTAAATAATGCCGAAATAAGACTTATTTAATATAGATACCCAAGGTTTGAATGATTGTCAGTTAGGATATAATCAGGATAATACAGGCATGGATATTTTGTTTTACCAGCGAATGTTATAAGGTAAGCAGATATACATTTATGTGGCTTGACCGGCCTTTCCTCTGTCAGTGTGTACAAAAAAGGCAAAAGTGTAATACTACCCCGAATATTATGGAATAGGAATTTGGCAAATATCAAAAGCATATGACCTAAACTAATTGAAAAGTGCTGCTAGAATCCTTTGCTTCGTTGTTGTAATTAAAAAATACGTAGTATTTTCAATGAAATTGATAAAGTTGAGGGGGTTTCCGATAAATAATGACAAAATTTAATTTATGCGATTAACAATAGGATTCTAGCAGTAATATTAATAAACATGATTGAATTGCTGATCGCATTATTGTATTATATATACAAATGAACTTCGGGGTAGTGTTACACTTTTTGATTTTTTGTTTAGGTAAAAAATTGATCTATTTTTAACTGTCACGTGATACTATGGCACGACAGCTTCAAAGATCGACTCGATTCCGAAGAAGAAATATAATATCTTGGTGAACACATTCACTTTATATTAATATTTAGCACTGTTTTCATAAAAATAAACAATATTTAAAATGACCATAATATCGACGATCATTAAACTCAGAGTTGCCTTATCCCACCCGCGAAATGTGTTTATATTGTTACATGAAGTCTCAGTAACTTTAATAGTGTATTGATAAAGGTGTTTTTTTCACCTTTTATGACAAAAGAAATCCAAAGAATTTTGAAAGACAAATAAAAAAAAAACAAAAACAAAAACAAAAATCTTTTGTATTGATTTTTATTTGTTGGTTGGTGGAAGTAACTTAATATAAAGCGATACTTGTATTGAAATTACAAAAAGTTTACCTTCTGATTCTGGAAGTAGTTTGTCCACAATCTGCCAATCACCAACATTGACTCGGACTGATTCAATTTTCTGATTAAGATTTTGGCCAACTCTTTTTGATTGATCTAACAGTTCGATGTTATCAACGGGTACATCAGTATCACTTTTGATATTTTCTTTGTTTGCAAGATCTACAAAGCATTAAAAAATTTTTAAATAGAACTTCTTTCTATTAATGATAAACGAAAATTAATCGAAGATTGATGTAAATCATTGAATATGATAACATAACAGTATTGAATGAGATAGATTATTTCTAGAGATATTTGTTTGTTTCTTCGTTTGTTTGTTTGTTTGTTTTTTTTTTTTTTTTTTGTTTTTTTGTTTTTTTTGTTTTTGTTTTTTTTTTTTTTTGGGGGGGGGGGTTAAAGTAAAAGAGCGAGTTAACACTTGTATTTTTCAATTGGTTTAACATGGTAACTGTTTATACAAGCTACAGTTTAATTCATATATGCTAATAATATCGTAGATATGTCAAATAATCATTTCACAAATATTGAGGTGGTAAAAGAAGATTCCAAAACTATTTAGATACTATAATCTTACTCCAATAAATTTTCTTTATACTAGTAATCTGCAACATTGTAAATTTTCGGAGGATGATGCGTTTAAAGATTTGTAAAGGTTCAGTGTAAACAAAAGGGCTTGAACTAGGGCCTGAATCACTGACTATCTACGGAACCACAAATTCCAAAATCTTGGTAGAAAACTTTATGGACACCTTGACCATGTATTTAGTTTATTTTACATATGTGTAGTTGTAGAGAAGAATATTTATGAAAAAGTTGCCATTGCTTTGCTTATTAGACCCATTCCCCCCAATTAGGCCCGAGGGGTAGTAATATCATAAATTTTCCATTTCATATCTCTATTTAATTGAAGAATTAATTGAATTAAAAAAAAAAATTGGCTTTAAAGTTTTGAAGAAGTTAAGGTCAAAACATTGTTAACGGACGACGCACGACAGACGTTGCACGACGCACGACAACGGAAGAAGACAAATAGCTATAGGTCACCTGATTGACTTAGGTGACATAAAAACCATAAATTGTTTGCAAGTCATCAGTATTATATGGTTGTCAATATTCACTCTGCAAGTATCACACATTTCCAATATGTTTGTTTATAAGGTAATAAAGTGTGTATCAAATTTTTTTTTCGGACTTGGAAAATGTGCATTTTAGTTACATCTTATGAAACAGTATCCACTAATGATTTAAAGTTGCATTAGTGGTCAGCATCCCTCTTTTATGTTTTTATCATTAACTACCTAGCCGTCCATTATAGATTCAATTTCAAACTTATATCATAAATGGTCAGAGTTACAACCAACAATGATATAAAATAAAATCATGAAAGTACTGAGAGTAATCGAACAGAAATTTAATTTTACTATTTTATTGGCATATTTTAAATAATATAAATAACTAGAAACGAGCTCGTTGCAAGCAACGACTAGGTCTTCCGTCGAAGCTGCGTCATACTTGTGACGTAATACAAAATTGATTACCAGGCCATGATACAATGTTAGATGTATAGACCCTTTGTAAAAGAAACAAATGCTTTCGATATCCAAACTAGTTTGTTTCATGATGATTTGTACGTGAAATACAATTGCTCTAGAGCCACATACATGTACATTAAAGTTTATTGATATAATATCGTTAAGTTGTGTTATTATATTTCTCATAATGCATAAAGCCTAATTAAGCTAATACATGTAGATTTAGTCTTAGATTGGATGAAAATAATGTCTTGGGCATGGGACTCTTAGCTCTTAGGGCTTAGTCATTTTTAACAATTGTTTGGGGATTTTCTGCAACTTATATATAACAGTTTTATCTAGTATTGTTTTGTTCACGTAACTATCTTGTAAACTCTTTAGGATCCCTGTTCAGAAATTTAATTTATCGTGTTCATCGTAATCAATGTGTAAGCATATCGGTACCATTTCATTATTTCTAAAGTAGCATCACTTGATTGGATCTATAAAAAGCACAGTTGCAATTTTTTTTCTATTATGCAACAGTATAAACATATGTTTTCTAACTTCTGGAACCCCCTCCCCAAACCACTCAGTTTTCTTCAAACAACATAGTACTAATATTTGTGCATCTTTGTCAAGGCGATTGATGAAAATAACGTGTCTACTATAAGTACTATACAATATAAACAAACAGAGATCTTTAAAAGTTATCTATAGTTTGATTCTCCGCACGTTGATTTTTGCATGTGCAGTTTATTTTGAGAAACTTATTTCATCATCTAATTGTCTAAATATATCAGACAGAATCACATGGACGACGACTTTTTTTACACAGTGGGTATTCCCGATATGAAGTTCAAAAGACATGACATTTTACGCGCATTTTGAAAAAAAAAATACAGTTGTATGCGGAGATCCTGAAAAATTTTACCGGGGGTTCTGAGGAATTATTTTGTTGTCCGGAGAGGGGGAGGACCTTAACATTTTTCCGGTAACTTTAAGTATTTTTTTGATTAATCCTTTTCAAAATTATCGGAATGCCGATATTACCTTTTAATGCAGCGCTAAAAAATAAAATACGAACAGTTAGTCTCAATGAGTATTCGGCCAACCTGCGTACGCGTAAGAAAGAAATGGCAATATTCAAGATTTTGTTTTCAGACAGAGAGCTACAGATCTGCAGCTAGAGATCGTCTGCCTCTTATTGATCATGTCAATTTATTTTTGTTTCAAGGAGGCAGGTTTATTTTAACATCATTGAGTTTTTCCCTTTAAAAAGCAAGAAATCGGTCACATTTTTCAGTGTTATCATTTTAAAATTCATCTAAGACTGTAATAAAATTCTATATGAAGTTTCAAGATACAACTCTTCATTGCTTTATCCGAAACGTTGCATGGATTTTTTTTTTTACATTGTATTCATTTAAAATACAAAAGGACATGCACGATGAGCTTAGATTTACAGCTTACAAACAACCATAAAGAGAGATTGAGAACAACTATTTTTTCTTATTTATTTTTAAATCAAAAGAAATTCCAAATAAAATCAGAAGAGTTTTTCTTTTTATGCATGAATGAAAACATTGATCAGCAAGGGGTTCTATATCGTGCCAGCATCTATGGTCTGATACACTGTAAACATGGGTCTTTGGACTTTGGATTTAGAGCTTGCTTCTTTCTTTGGGGGGGGGGGGGTATTTTTCTTTTTAGAATACTCTACTTATAATGTATTCGATTTTGTATACAAACGGAGTTATTGATACTATAATATCAATGTAAAAAGGACAGAGAATTTCTCTCTCTCTCTCTCTCTCTCTCTCTCTCTCTCTCTCTCTCTCTCTCGTGAATTCAAAATGCTCAAACAACACAAACGAAAGGTTGACAAGGCAAGACTAAATGTGCATAAGTCTGGTTCCGCCGCCATAAGACTTTAATAATTCTCAAAAAAATCTCAACTCAACTCAATTCTTGAGAAATATTTAAAAATAAAACAGAATTTGAGAATTTTTATTTTGCTCAACTTTTTTATGGCAGTGGCCGAGTCTGAGAATTGGGGAGTTGAGAAAATTCTCAGACTTGAGACCATTCTCAGATTCAAGAATGTTTTATGGCGGCGGACCCTGGCGTATACATGCATATGCATTGAAGTTTCAGCATTAATTGAGAAAATTCACCACATACCATTAAGATATATACTAATCACGATAATTAGCCGGCGAGATTTCGTTTCTCGAATACCCTACTGCACCTACTAGGATGAATGTGTAGTATGTTTTTGAGGTTTATTTCAAATAGCATTTATCGGAATCAATTTTGTTTGTTGGTTTGTTTTGTTTACTGAAAAGGGGGATAATGAAGATGTGTAATTTTCCATATGAAGGCCTAGCATATTTTCTTAATGATTATCATAGGCCAAAAGCATGTTGGAGAAAAAAAATATTGTATCAAGCAGTTCTTATGCGCAGATCACGCATTCCTCTATGATTTGCACAATTATCAAATACTACTTATGAAAGGAGAAATACGTTTCCAAAGAGATTACTGATAGTTGACATTAAGTTTCAGCTTGATTTCTGCCTTATGCAAGCACGTGTGTAATCCTGATTTAAATATAGATATCATGGCCGGGGCCGGGGGATGTCATAGCAACAATGTAGTACATGTATCAACATAGTTAATAATTGATTGATATTGAATTGCTGTTAATTAACAAAATCAAAAGTTTAGATTGACATACAGTCTGGAAAGTCAACCGGAAGAACTAAAATGCCAAGGAGTTTTGTTTCAGAAGCCCAGTTTTCTCTATCTGCTAATTGATTTCATTCGTCTTGAATAGGGTGTAAGTTGCGCGTCTTACTAAATTTACACGCTCACACTTCAACCGTTTAAAAAAAATTGACTATATTAGATTTATAAATCGTTTCTAAAACAGTTGACTATATATATTGTTGTTAACAAATTCAAAACTTTGAACGATTAAATTGATTTAATACCCCTACCCCGATATGGAAGAATCCATTCTAACCAATGGAAATTTCATTGATAAATTTTTGCGCACCGTTATAGTGGACGAGTCCAAAATGAGAGACACATCATACAATGTTAATAATCTGGAGCATACATGTACCATGCAGGCAGTTTACTTTGCGTTTATTTTCTTGTTTTGAGAGTCATTTGCTTAAAAATGATGGAAAAGCCTCGAATTTTGCTATCTTCATGCCATAATATATCATGTAAAACTATTTTTGGTTCACTGACAAGCTTAAAATAATGAAATAATTTCATTCAAAATAATATAATTGGACGTTATAAATCCTATTTCAAACGACTTATTACTACTTGATTCTGCACGTCTCTTCAATGAATTTATGAACAGCGGCAAATCTTAAAATGTATACATTTTTTTAGTTAATTATAGCTGCAAGTCTGTAGCCCCCGGTCTAAAAAAAATGGGATGATAGTCAATCTGAATTGTTTTTTTTCCGACCGAGAGCTACATAACCTTAAGTCAGCATTATTATTTAAGTTAAGTTAAAACAATTCTTATTAGGATCTTCCGTCCTCAGCGGAAGACCCTTCTATTATTCTATTGTTTCTTTTTCCCTATTATTAAGGTCTTCCGTTTCCAACGGAAGACCTTATTGTTTTTGCTTTGTTTCTTTTTCCCTATTATTATTATGAAGGTCTTCCGTTTCCAACGGAAGACCTTATTGTTTTCCTTAGGTTTCTTTTGACCTGTTATTAAGGTCTTCCGTTTCCAACGGAAGACCTTCTTGTTATTGCTTTGTTTCTTTTTCCCTATTATTATTCTTGTTTTTTTTTTTCTTACGCATTTTTGTGCAGGCGATTTCTCAGAGATGGCTCAATCAATTTTCACGAAACTTTCAGATCCGATAGGTGTTCATTCAAACTTAATATATATTTTTTTATTTTGATGACGTCACTTCCGTTTTAGAGTTTATGACGTTTAAGCGATTTTTGAAGGGTCAGCTTGTCCTGGAAACTCCTCCTAAACCATAAAAGATAGCAAGTTCAAACTTTAAGGGATTATAGACAAGGGATTGTAGATGTGTCATTAGGCATTCATATTTGTCTGGCTCAAAAGGCGTTAAAGCTCGCCTGAACCTGAAAATTGAGAATAAAAAAGTCTCGATTTTTCGTGGTTTTCTTTGTTTATCTCTTTTCTTAAAAATATTGTGTTAAGACATGTAATGCAAATAAAGTTTATATTCACAAGAGCGTTTTTTGGTATCAAGAAATAAGGGCTGGCCCCCCAAATTAGGGGCTGAGAGAGATCTAAAGTCTTTCATTCATAGCACTCTACTGAGGAATATTTTGTTATACATTATAAAAGCAAAAATGTTTATCTTGCAGTAATGTACCTACTCAATATAATGATTGCGTCATGTGTTGTGTAATTAGGGGTTTTAAGGGGCCAGAAGTCCCAAAACTTCTATCATTATTAACTCAAAAAATATTATTATTTTGTAAAGGAATATTAAGAAGAAGATGTTTAAAATAATGTTTATAACAATAATCAACCATCAAAATTTAGTTAACTGGCCCCGATAAGGAGATAAGGGGTTGGTCCCTAAAACGTTCTTTCCCAAATTGCCCAAGAACAGTAACGAATTTCTAAACAGTTGTTTAACAAAATGTGTTTAATATCCAAAGACCTTTCATTTGAAATCAAGAAGAAAGGGCTGGTCCTTCAAATTAGGGGCCAAAATGGCTCTTACGCTTTTCTTCCATAGCACTTTATTGATAAATATTTTGTAACATGTTATAGAAACAAAATGTTCATCGTACAGCTATTTAACCATGCATCTCACGCATTACGTAATAAGGGATTTTAAGGGGCCAGAAGTCCAAAACTTGTGATCACTCATATCTCAAAAAGGACAATTATTTGGAAAAGCAACATAGAGAAGAAGATGCTTAGAATGATGTTTTAAATCATATTCAACCATTAAAATATCGTAAAGGGCCCCATAAGAAGATAAGGGGTCATGCTCAAAAACGGTAACAAATTTTTAAACACATGTTGTACAAAATATATAAAGTATGAAGAAACATTTCATTTGATATCAAGAAAAAGGGGCTGATCCCTCAAATTAGGGGCAAAAAGGGTTCTGAATTCTTGCTTCCAGGGCACTTTACTGATAAATATTTTGTAATATGTTATAGAGGCAAAAATGTTCATCGTGCAGTTGTTTAACCATACATGATAAAAACTTTCTCATGCATTACGTAGTTAAGGGTTTAAAAGGGGCCAGAAATCTGAAACTTCTATCGCTTATATCTCAAAAAGGGTAAATATTTTGAAAAGCAATGAAGAGAAGAAGATGGTTAGAATGATGTTCTGAACAACATTCAGCCATATAAATTTCAATAAGTGGTCCCCATAAGAAGATAAGGGGTCGGCCCCTAAAACGTTTTTTTTTCCATATATGCCAAGAACGGTAAAAAAAATTTTAAACACTTGTTGAGCAAGATGTGTTTAGAATCCAAAGACCCTGGATTTGAAAGGGGCTTGCACCTTAAAGTAGGGGCCAATAGAGGTCTCAAACTTTTAACCCCCAGCTCTTACTATTGATGCTAAATAACCTCTGACCATTTGAATGAAGGCTGTGCCCCATTTTAGAGTAGGTTTTGTTGTCGAATATTAAAGTCAAGGTTTTATTTCACACTCTAAAAATCGGACGGAAGACCTCCTCGTTGCTCGCAACGAGATCATGTCTAGTTAAGGTCTTCCGTTTTCAACGGAAGACCTTATTGTTTTCGTTCGGTTTCTTTTTCCCTATTATAAGGGTCTTCCGTCTTCAGCGGAAGACCCTTCTATTATTCTATTGTTTCTTTTTCACTTTTCTTCTTCTTATTAGGGTCTTCCGTCTTCAGCGGAAGACCCTACTATTATTCTATTGTTTCTTTTTCAATTTTATTAGGGTCTTCCGTCTTCAGCGGAAGACCCTACTATTATTCTATTGTTTCTTTTTCAATTTTATTATTATTATTATTATTCTTTTTTTCCTTACACATTTTGTGCAGGCGATTTCTCGGAGATGGCTCGATCGATTTCCTTCAAATTTTTAGGGATGATGCCTCGCCATCTGATGTTTGTACCGCCGCGACAGTTTTTCAAAATTCACTTCCGATCGGAAGTTATCGTCGAAAAACGATTTTTAAAAGTCAATTTTGTCTGTCACGTTTCTCAAAAATGAGTAAAGTTATAGTGCTGAAATTTTCAGAGATGATAGATCTACCGTTTTTCTGGTGCACCTCGGTCAAGAGAATGTCCGCCGTCACTTCTGTTCGTCACCGGAAGGAAATTTGAAAAATTTAATTTTTCAGCTTTTTTATTTTTTTATTTTTTTCTTTGAAATTTTTAAACTCAATAGTGACTCTTATACTGATTCAGAATATGTAATTTCTTTTAAAATCGATCAACGCATTCTCGAGATATTAAGCATCAAAGTCCCGAAGCGAGAGTCCGAGTAGCTCAGTCGATATAGTCGCGGACATTGCCCAGGCGACCCGGGTTCAAGCCCCGAGTGCCGAAAAAACATTTTCCCTCCATATGTGTTCAGATTTACGTTTTTATCTTTAAAATGATGGATTCTGTTCTTTTCCGTTTAAAATTTGAAAAAGAAGTTACAATAATAGCGCTTTCCCCCGTATATGTGTATTGAGATCCTTAGCTATGTATTCATACTGAAATAAAGTTACAATGTTGAGAAAAATAAATAGTTTCATCTTTAATAAAACGCTTTTACATTCTTCTAACATATGTATTTCTTTTAGTAATTGTGTATTATGTAATATTTAGAATTTAATATTCTACGTAACAGAGTTATGAATTTTTTGCCATTTGAGTTTCAATTGGCGTACTTGACATGTACTGTAGAAAAAAATTCTAACTCCCGAGCCCTTCACTCAATCCTAATGAAATTTCATGTAAATGTACCTCGGACCCCATTCTTATTGTCTGCCAAATATGCAGCGGATTGAGCAATTTAGAAGAAATTCCTGAGATCAAACGGCGCGTATTGCCTATAAGGGGAATTAAAATTTACACAGTACACGCACCGAACCCCCCCCCCCCCTCCCCGATTCACAAAATCATTTAGTTAACCTAGCCTGATTTTACTTGATCTTTCATCTTGGACTTCTAATCTCAACCTAGTACCATTCTAGATTACTGTACTAATTACCATACCAATTCGTTCATTTTTAACAGAGTTATGAATTTTTTGCCATTTGAGTTTCAATTGGCGTACTTGACATGTACTGTAGAAAAAATTTCTAACTCCAGAGCCCTTCATTCAATCCTAATGAAATTTCGTGTAAATGTACCTCGGACCCAATTCTTATTGTCTGTAAGAAATGCAGCGGATTGAACAATTTACAAGAAATTCCTGAGATCAAACGGCGCGTATTGCCTGTACGAGGAATTAAAATTTACACAGTACACGGGAAGTAAGCAGCCGTGTAATATTTCTGTTGCATGTATATTTCTTGTCTTCCGTTTAGTCTGTATCTACGATAGCGTGTGAACTACGTATGAATGTGAGAAGTGTGAAAATTACTGTCATTGATTTTTTAACGAATAAATTTACATGTTACCGAGTTCGTTATTTCTACATTTATAAAGATTGTATCAATCCTGTTGATAAAACAGTCAAACTTAATAGTAAACGACACAAAAAAAAAATTCTCAACGCTGAAATACATGTGTACAATGCATCAGTCATTGCTTTAGGACTTCCCCTAATTGTCGTTAACCGAATATCCGAGATCCACACCTCAAAATTCTACTTTCGATTTATTTACGACGAAAATCAAGCTCGGGCCTATTCACCCCTCTCCGGAAACAACATGCATCAATATTTCAAATGACCTCGCATTGTTACAAAACCTAATTAGTCAGACAACTTACACGCTGTTTTTCAACTCATACAAAAAATCAGCTCCTGTCCCGGGCGGAAACGCCCCAAATTCAAAGAGAAATTCGGGAATTATTTTGCGCCAGCCATGTTTTGACGTGAACCTCCGGTGAAATATTGTTATGACAACTGTAAAAGTTGTGTGTTCTAATCTCACCAGAGCCAAAATTTGTTCTTTCTCTCTTTCTCTCCATTTTTTTTTTTTTTTTTTTTTTTTTTTTTTTTTTGATTTTCTAACAAAAATATTCTTCACAAAGGGGTTGTTGGAATGTAGAACAAGTCGAAAAACACTCTCCCATTTAGATTAAGACAAAAACAGTCCTTATTTATTAGGGTCTTCCGTCTTCAGCGGAAGACCCTACTATTATTCTATTGTTTCTTTTTCACTTTTCTTATTAGGGTCTTCCGTCTTCAGCGGAAGACCCTACTATTATTCTATTGTTTCTTTTTCAATTTTATTATTATTATTATTATTATTATTATTCTTTTTTTCCTTACACATTTTGTGCAGGCGATTTTTCGGAGATGGCTCGATCGATTTCATTCAAATTTTCAGGGATGATGCCTCGCTATCTGAAGTTTGTACCACCGTGACAGTTTTTTGAAATTCACTTCCGATCGGAAGTTATCGTCGATAAACGATTTTTAAAAGTCAATTTTGTCTGTCACGTTTCTCAAAAATGAGTAAAGTTATAGTGCTGAAATTTTCAGAGATGATAGATCTACCGTTTTTCTAGTGTACCTCGGTCAAGAGAATGTCCGCCGTCACTTCCGTTCGTCACCGGAAGGAAATTTGAAAAATTTAATTTTTCAACTTTTTAATTTTTTAATTTTTTCCTTTGAAATTTTTACACTCTTTAGTGACCCTTATACTGATTCAGAATATATAATTTGTTTTAAAATCGATCAACGCATTCTCGAGATATTAAGCATCAAACTTTTGAAGCGAGAGTCCGAGTAGCTCAGTCGATATAGTCGCGGACATTGCCCAGGCGACCCGGGTTCAAGCCCCGAGTGACGAAATTTTTTTTTTCATTTTTTGCTTAGATTTACGATTTTCATCATAAAAACGATGGGTTTTATCTCAATGATTCAAAAATCGGACGGAAGACCCACTCGTTGCTCGCAACGAGAACCATCTAGTTATTATTATTATTATTATTATTCTTTTTTTCCTTACACATTTTGTGCAGGCGATTTCTAGCAGATGGCTCGATCGATTTCCTTCAAATTTTCAGGGATGATGCCTCGCCATCTGAAGTTTGTACCGCCGTGACAGTTTTTCAAAATTCACTTCCGATCGGAAGTTATCGTCGAAAAACGATTTTTAAAAGTCAATTTTGTCTGTCACGTTTCTCAAAAATGAGTAAAGTTATAGTGCTGAAATTTTCAGAGATGATAGATCTACCGTTTTTCTGGTGCACCTCGGTCAAGAGAATGTCTGCCGTCACTTCTGTTCGTCACCGGAAGGAAATTTGAAGAATTAAATTTTTAAACTTTTTTATTTTTTAATTTTTTTCTTTGAAATTTTTAAACTCAATAGTGACCCTTAAACTGATTCAGAATATGTATTTTTTTTTAAAATCGATCAACGCATTCTCTAGATATTAAGCATCAAAGTCCTGAAGCGAGAGTCCGAGTAGCTCAGTCGATATAGTCGCGGACATTGCCCAGGCGACCCGGGTTCAAGCCCCGAGTGCCGAAAAAACATTTTCCCTCCATATGTGTTCAGATTTACGTTTTTATCTTTAAAATGATGGATTCTGTTCTTTTCCGTTTAAATTTTGAAAAAAAAAGTTACAATAATAGCGCTTTCCCCCGTATATGTGTATTGAGATCCTTAGCTATGTATTCATACTGAAATAAAGTTACAATGTTGAGAAAAATAAATAGTTTCATCTTTAATACAACGCTTTTACATTCTTCTAACATATGTATTTCTTTTAGTAATTGTGTATTATGTAATATTTAGAATTTAATATTCTACGTAAAATATAGAAGTCATCACCATCACCTCCCCCCCCCCCTTCTCCCCGATTCACAAAATCATTTAGTTTTTCTGGCCTGATTTTACTTAATCTTTGATCTTGGACCTTTAATTTCAACCTAGTACCATTCTAGAATACTGTACTAATTACCAGACCCATTCGTTCATTTTCAACAGAGTTATGAATTTTTTGCCATTTGAGTTTCAATTGGCGTACTTGACATGTACTGTAGAAAAAAATTCTAACTCCAGAGCCCTTCATTCAATCCTAATGAAATTTCGTGTAAATGTACCTCGGACCCAATTCTTATTGTCTGCCAAATATGCAGCGGGTTGAGCAATTTAGAAGAAATTCCTGAGATCAAACGGCGCGTATTGCCTATAAGGGGAATTAAAATTTACAGAGTACACGCACCGAACCCCCCCCCCCCTCCCCGATTCACAAAATCATTTAGTTTACCTAGCCTGATTTTACTTGATCTTTGATCTTGGACTTCTAATTTCAACCTAATACCATTCTAGATTACTGTACTAATTACCATACCAATTCGTTCATTTTTAACAGAGTTATGAATTTTTTGCCATTTGAGTTTCAATTGGCGTACTTGACATGTACTGTAGAAAAAATTCTAACTCCCGAGCCCTTTACTCAATCCTAATGAAATTTCATGTAAATGTACCTCGGACCCCATTCTTATTGTCTGCCAAATATGCAGCGGATTGAGCAATTTAGAAGAAATTCCTGAGATCAAACGGCGCGTATTGCCTATAAGGGGAATTAAAATTTACAGAGTACACGCACCGAACCCCCCCCCCCCCTCCCCGATTCACAAAATCATTTAGTTTACCTAGCCTGATTTTACTTGATCTTTCATCTTGGACTTCTAATTTCAACCTAGTACCATTCTAGATTACTATACTAATTACCATACCAATTCGTTCATTTTTAACAGAGTTATGAATTTTTTGCCATTTGAGTTTCAATTGGCGTACTTGACATGTACTGTAGAAAAAAATTCTAACTCCAGAGCCCTTCATTCAATCCTAATGAAATTTCGTGTAAATGTACCTCGGACCCAATTCTTATTGTCTGTAAAAAATGCAGTGGATTGAACAATTTACAAGAAATTCCTGAGATCAAACGGCGCGTATTGCCTGTACGAGGAATTAAAATTTACACAGTACACGGGAAGTAAGCAGCCGTGTAATATTTCTGTTGCATGTATATTTCTTGTTTTCCGTTTAGTCTGTATCTACGATAGCGTGTGAACTACGTATGAATGTGAGAAGTGTGAAAATTACTGTCATTGATTTTTTAACGAATAAATTTACATGTTACCGAGTTCGTTATTTCTACATTTATAAGGATTATATCAATCCTGTTGATAAAACAGTCAAACTTAATAGTAAACGACACAAAAAAAAAATTCTCAACGCTGAAATACATGTGTACAATGCATCAGTCATTGCTTTAGGACTTCCCCTAATTGTCGTTAACCGAATATCCGAGATCCACACCTCAAAATTCTACTTTCGATTTATTTACGACGAAAATCAAGCTCGGGCCTATTCACCCCTCTCCGGAAACAACATGCATCAATATTTCAAATCACCTCGCATTGTTACAAAACCTAATTAGTCAGACAACTTACACGCTGTTTTTCATCTCATACAAAAAATCAGCTCCTGTCCCGGGCGGAAACGCCCCAAATTCAAAGAGAAATTCGGGAATTATTTTGCGCCAGCGATGTTTTGACGTGAACCTCCGGTGAAATATTGTTATGACAACTGTAAAAGTTGTGTGTTTTAATCTCACCAGAGCCAAAATTTGTTCTTTCTCTTTTTCTCTCCATTTTTTTTTTTTTTTTTTTTTTTTTTTTTTTTGATTTTCTAACAAAAATATTCTTCACAAAGGGGTTGTTGGAATGTAGAACAAGTCGAAAAACACTCTCCTATTTAGATTAAGACAAAAACAGTCCTTATTTATTAGGGTCTTCCGTCTTCAGCGGAAGACCCTACTATTATTCTATTGTTTCTTTTTCACTTTTCTTATTATTATTATTAGGGTCTTCCGTCTTCAGCGGAAGACCCTACTATTATTCTATTGTTTCTTTTTCAATTTTATTATTATTATTAGGGTCTTCCGTCTCAGCGGAAGACCCTTCTATTATTCTATTGTTTCTTTTTCACTTTTATTTTTTTTCTTTTTTTTTTCTTTACAATTTTTGTGCAGAAGATTTCTCGGAGATGGGTCGTCCGATTTTCGTCAAATTTTCAGCATCGATCTGTTATCATTTGAAGTTTGTACCCCATTTTCGATTTTGTAAAAATCACTTCCGGTTTGGACTTATCCGCCATTTTGTCTTTTTTTCTTGACTTCTTGTCCACGCATCTCCTCAGAATTGACTAAAGATAGAAAGCTGAAACTTTCAGGAATGATAGAGGACATGCTAGTGTAATCTCTCCAGGAAAAATTATTGCCCGGAAATTCCGAGTACGGAAGCTAGCTAAGATCAAAATATAGGTCAAAATTTTTCAATGAGTTTTCTTTAATCTACGCATCTCCTGAATAACGATTAAAGAACTAACACTGAAAATTTGAGGAATGATAGACTGTGCGTCTGATGACATCTTTCTCGAATTGATCGGGTGAATTTTAAATTTTTTAAACATTTTAAACTCATTTAAATCGCATTAAAATGACCTCAGACTTATTTTAAAACATGATATTTAAGTTGCGCTTGCAAGTCTGCGTCTGATGACATCTTACTTGGACTGATTGTATGAAATTTAAATTTCTATTAAATTTTAAACTCATTTAAATCGTTCTAAAATGACCTCAGACTAATCTTAAAACATAATATCGAAATTGCCCTTGCAATTTTGTGTCTGGTGATATCTTTCTCGAATTGATTGGATGAAATTTAAATTTTTCAAAAATTTTAAACACATTTAAATCGGGTTAAAATGACCTCAGATTAATTTTAAAACATAATATCTATGTTGGGCTTGTAATTCTGCGTCTGATGACATCTTTCTCGAATTGATTTGAAGAAACTTAAATTTTTCAAAAATTTTAAACACATTTAAATCGTGTTAAAATGAACTCAGACTAATTTTAAAACATGATATTTAAGATGCGCTTGCAATTCTGCGTCTGATGACATCTTTCTAGAATTGATTGGATGAAATTTAAATTTTTCAAAAATTTTAAACTCATTTAAATCGTGTTAAAATTACCTCAGACTAATTTTATAACGTGATATCTAAGATGTGCTTGCAATTCTGCGTCTGATGACATCTTTCTCGAATTGATAGGACGAAATTTAAATTTTTCAAAAATTTTAAACCCATTTAAATCGTGTTTAAATGACCCCAGTTTAATTTTAAATTGTGATATCTAAGATGGGCTTGCAATTCTGCGTCTGATGACATCCATCTCGAATTGATTGGATGAAATTTAAATTTTTCAAAAAATGTAAACTTATTTAAATCGTGTTAAAATTACCTCAGACTAATTTTAAAACATGATATCTAAGATGCGCTTGCAATTCTGCGTCTGTCGACATCTTTCTCGAATTGATAGGATGAAATTTAAATTTTTCAAAAATTTTAAACTCATTTAAATCGTGTTAAAATGACCTCAGACTAATTCTAAAACATGATATCTAAGATGCGCTTGCAATTCTGCGTCTAATGACATCTATCTCGAATTGATTGGATGAAATTTAAATTTATTAAACATTTTAAACTCATTTAAATCGCATCAAAATGATCTCAGACTAATTTTAAAACATGATATTTAAGTTGCGCTTGCATTTCTGCGTCTGATGACATCATTTCCGAATTGATTGGATGAAATTTAAATTTTTCAAAAACTTTCAACTCATTTAAATCGTGTTAAAATAACCTAAGACTAATTTTAAAACATAATATCTAAGATGCGCTTGCAATTCTGCGTCTGATGACATCTTTCTAGAATTGATTGGATGAAATTCAAATTTTCAAAATTTTTAAACTCATTTAATCGTGTTAAAATGACCTCACACTAATTTTAAATCAGGATATCTAAGACCCGCTTGCAATTCTGCGTCTGATGACATCTTTCTAGAATTGATTGGATGAAATTCAAATTTTTCAAAATTTTTAAAATCATTTAAATCGTATTAAAATGACATCAGATTAATTTTAGATGATGATATCTAAGATGCGCTTGCAATTCTACGTCTGATGACATCTTTTTCGAATTGATTGCATAAAATTTAAATTTTTCAAAATTTTTAAAATCATTTAAATCGTGTTAAAATGACCTCAGACTAATTTTAAAACATAATATCTAAGATGGGCTTGCAATTCTGCGTCTGATGACATCTTTCTCGAATTGATTAGATGGAATTTAGTTTTTTGTAAAAATTTTAAATTTATTTAAATCGTGTTAAAATAACCTCAGACTAATTTTAAAACATGATTTTTGTAAAGCTCTTGCATTTCTACGACTGATGACACCTTTTTCAAAATCATTGGATGAAATATAGGATTTTCGAAAATTTTTAAACTCATTTAAATCGAGTTAACATGACACCAGACAGATTTAAATCACAGTCAAAATCTCATCTCATCGCATCTTATGAGAAATTGTACGGAAGACCCACTCGTTGCTCGCAACGAGATCTCATCTAGTTATTATTCTTTTTTTTTTTCTTACAAATTTTGTGCAGGCGATTTCTCGGAGATGGCTCGTGCGATTTCCTTCAAATTTTCAGGGATAATGCTTCGTAATCTGAAGTTTGTACCGCCGTAACAATATTTCAAAATTCACTTCCGGTCAGAAGCAATCATCGTTAAACGATTTTTAAAAGTCAATTTTGTCTGCGACGTTTCTCAAAAACGAGAAATGATAGAGGGCTGAAATTTTCAGAGGAGATAGATTTCCCGTTTTGCTGGTGTACCTTGGTCAAGAGAATATTCGCCGTCACTTCCGTTTGTCACCAGAAGCAAATTTAAAAAAGTGAATTTTTCAACTTTTTTGTTTTAAAATATTTTTCTATAACATTGATAGTGACCGTTTTACTGATTCCGAATATGTATTTTGTTTTAAAATCGACCAACGTATTCTCTAGATATTAAGCATCAAAGTCCTGAAGCGAGAGTCCGAGTAGCTCAGTCGCTAGAGTCGTGGACATGGCCCAGGCGACCCGGGTTCAAGCCCCGAGTGACGAAAAAGTTTTTCCCTTCTTATGTGCTCAGATTTACGTTTTTATCTTTAAAATGATGGATTCTGTTCTTTTCCGTTTTAATTTTGTAAAAGAAGGTACAATAATGGCGCTTTTCCCCGTATTTGTGTATTGAGGTCATTAGCTGTGTATTCATACTGAAATAAAGTGAAAATGTGGAGAAAAATCAATAGTTACATCTTTAATACAACGCTTATACATTGTTCTAACATATGTATTTCATTTAGTAATTGTTTAATATGTAATATTTAGAATTTAACATTCTACGTTAAATATAGAAGTCATCACCCCTCCCCCCCCCCCCCTTTCTCCCCGATTCACAAAATCATTTTGTTTTTCTGCCCTGATTTTACTTGATCTTTGATCTTGGACCTTTAATTTCAACCTAGTACCATTCTAGATTACTGTACTAATTACCAGACCAATTCGTTCAATTTTAACAGAGTTATGAATTTTTTGCCATTTGAGTTTCAATAGGCGTACTTGACATGTACTGTAGAAAAATATTCTAACTCCCGAGCCCTTCACTCAATCCTAATGAAATTTCATGTAAATGTACCTCGGACCCCATTCTTATTGTCTGCCAAATATGCAGCGGATTGAACAATTAGAAGAAATTCCTGAGATCAAACGGTGCGTATTGCCTATACGGGGAATTAAAATTTACATAGTACACGCACCGAACCCCCCCTCCCCGATTCACAAAATCATTTAGTTTTCCTGGCCTGATTTTACTTGATCTTTGATCTTGGACTTCTAATTTCAACCTAGTACCATTCTAGATTACTGTACTAATTACCATACCAATTCGTTCATTTTTAACAGAGTTATGAATTTTTTGACATTTGAGTTTCAGTTGGCGTGCTTGACATGTGCTGTAGAAAAAAATTCTAACTCCCGAGCCCTTCACTCAATCCTAATGAAAATTCGTGTAAATGTACCTCGGACCCAATTCTTATTGTCTGTCAAAAATGCAGCTGATTGAACAATTTACAAGAAATTCCTGAGATCAAACGGCGCGTATTGCCTGTACGGGGAACTACAATTTACACAGTACACGGGATGTAAGCAGCTGTGTAATATTTCTGTTGCATGTATATTTCTTGTTTTCCGTTTAGTCTGTATCTACGAAGGCGTGTGAACTACTTATGAATGTTAGAAGTGTGAAAATTACTGTCATTGATTTTTTAACCAATAAATCTACATGTTACCGAGTTCGTTATTTCTACATTTATACAGATTGTATCAATCCCGTTGAAATAAAACAGTCAAACTTAATAGTAAACGACACAAAAAAAATTCTCAACTCTGAAATACATGTGAACAATGCATCAGTCATTGTTTTAGGACTTCCCCTAATTCTCGTTAACCGAATATCCGAGATCCACACCTCAAAATTCTACTTTCGATTTATTTACGACGAAAATCAAGCTCGGGCCTATTCACCCCTCTCCGGAAACAACACGCATCAATATTTCAAATGACCTCGCATTGTTACAAAACCTAATTAGTCAGACAACTTACACGCTGTTTTTCATCTCATACTAAAAATCAGCTCCTGTCCCGGGCGGAAACGCCCCAAATTCAAAGAGAAATTCGGGAATTATTTTGCCTCAGCCATGTTTTGACGTGAGTTGTGTGTTCTAATCTCACCAGAGCCAAGATTTGTTCTTTCACTCTTTCTCTTTCTCTCCATTTTTTTTTTTTTTTTTTTTTTTTTTTGGATTTTCTAACAAAAATATTCTTCACAAAAGGGTTGTTGGAATGTAGAACAAGTCGAAAAACACTCTTCCATTTAGATTAAGACGAAAACAGTCCTTATTTATTAGGGTCTTCCGTCTTCAGCGGAAGACCCTTCTATTATTCTATTGTTTCTTTTTCACTTTTCTTATTAGGGTCTTCCGTCTTCAGCGGAAGACCCTACTATTATTCTATTGTTTCTTTTTCACTTTTCTTCTTATTAGGGTCTTCCGTCTTCAGCGAAAGACCCTACTATTATTCTATTGTCTCTTTTTCAATTTTATTAGGGTCTTCCGTCTTCAGCGGAAGACCCTTCTATTATTCTATTGTTTCTTTTTCACTTTTCTTATTATTAGGGTCTTCCGTCTTCAGCGGAAGACCCTACTATTATTCTATTGTTTCTTTTTCACTTTTCTTCTTATTAGGGTCTTCCGTCTTCAGCGGAAGACCCTACTATTATTCTATTGTTTCTTTTTCAATTTTATTATTATTATTATTATTCTTTTTATCCTTACACATTTTGTGCAGGCGATTTCTCGGAGATGGCTCGATCGATTTCCTTCAAATTTTCAGGGATGATGCCTCGCCATCTGAAGTTTGTATCGCCGTGACAGTTTTTCAAAATTCACTTCCGATCGGAAGTTATCGTCGAAAAACGATTTTTAAAAGTCAATTTTGTCTGTCTCGTTTCTCAAAAATGAGTAAAGTTATAGTGCTGAAATTTTCAGAGATGATAGATCTACCGTTTTTCTGGTGCACCTCGGTCAAGAGAATGTCCGCCGTCACTTCTGTTCGTCACCGGAAGGAAATTTGAAAAATTTAATTTTTCAGCTTTTTTATTTTTTTAATTTTTTCTTTGAAATTTTTAAACTCAATAGTGACCCTTATACTGATTCAGAATATGTAATTTCTTTTAAAATCGATCAACGCATTCTCGAGATATTAAGCATCAAAGTCCCGAAGCGAGAGTCCGAGTAGCTCAGTCGATATAGTCGCGGACATTGCCCAGGCGACCCGGGTTCAAGCCCCGAGTGCCGAAAAAACATTTTCCCTCCATATGTGTTCAGATTTACGTTTTTATCTTTAAAATGATGGATTCTGTTCTTTTCCGTTTAAAATTTGAAAAAGAAGTTACAATAATAGCGCTTTCCCCCGTATATGTGCATTGAGATCCTTAGCTATGTATTCATACTGAAATAAAGTTACAATGTTGAGAAAAATAAATAGTTTCATCTTTAATACAACGCTTTTACATTCTTCTAACATATGTATTTCTTTTAGTAATTGTGTATTATGTAATATTTAGAATTTAATATTCTACGTAACAGAGTTATGAATTTTTTGCCATTTGAGTTTCAATTGGCGTACTTGACATGTACTGTAGAAAAAAATTCTAACTCCCGAGCCCTTCACTCAATCCTAATGAAATTTCATGTAAATGTACCTCGGACCCCATTCTTATTGTCTGCCAAATATGCAGCGGATTGAGCAATTTAGAAGAAATTCCTGAGATCAAACGGCGCGTATTGCCTATAAGGGGAATTAAAATTTACAGAGTACACGCACCGAACCCCCCCCCCCCTCCCCGATTCACAAAATCATTTAGTTAACCTAGCCTGATTTTACTTGATCTTTCATCTTGGACTTCTAATCTCAACCTAGTACCATTCTAGATTACTGTACTAATTACCATACCAATTCGTTCATTTTTAACAGAGTTATGAATTTTTTGCCATTTGAGTTTCAATTGGCGTACTTGACATGTACTGTAGAAAAAAATTCTAACTCCAGAGCCCTTCATTCAATCCTAATGAAATTTCGTGTAAATGTACCTCGGACCCAATTCTTATTGTCTGTAAAAAATGCAGCGGATTGAACAATTTACAAGAAATTCCTGAGATCAAACGGCGCGTATTGCCTGTACGAGGAATTAAAATTTACACAGTACACGGGAAGTAAGCAGCCGTGTAATATTTCTGTTGCATGTATATTTCTTGACTTCCGTTTAGTCTGTATCTACGATAGCGTGTGAACTACGTATGAATGTGAGAAGTGTGAAAATTACTGTCATTGATTTTTTAACGAATAAATTCTCTCCGGAAACAACATGCATCAATATTTCAAATGACCTCGCATTGTTACAAAACCTAATTAGTCAGACAACTTACACGCTGTTTTTCAACTCATACAAAAAATCAGCTCCTGTCCCGGGCGGAAACGCCCCAAATTCAAAGAGAAATTCGGGAATTATTTCGCGTCAGCCATGTTTTGACGTGAACCTTCGGTGAAATATTGTTATGACAACTGTAAAAGTTGTGTGTTCTAATCTCACCAGACCCAAGATTGGTTCTTTCTCTCTTTCTCTTTCTCTCCATTTTTTTTGATTTTTTTTTTTTTTTTTTTTTTTTTTTTTTTTTTTGATTTTCTAACAAAAATATTTTTGACAAAGGGGTTGTTGGAATGTAGAACAAGTTCAAAAACACTCATCCATTCAGATTAAGACAAAAACAGTCCTTATTTATTAGGGTCTTCCGTCTTCAGCGGAAGACCCTACTATTATTCTATTGTTTCTTTTTCAATTTTATTATTAGGGTCTTCCGTCTTCAGCGGAAGACCCTTCTATTATTCTATTGTTTCTTTTTCAATTTTATTAGGGTCTTCCGTCTTCAGCGGAAGACCCTACTATTATTCTATTGTTTCTTTTTCAATTTTATTATTATTAGGGTCTTCCGTCTTCAGCGGAAGACCCTACTATTATTCTATTGTTTCTTTTTCACTTTTCTTATTATTATTATTATTATTATTCTTTTTTTTCATACCGATTTTGTGCAGACGATTTCTCGGAGATGGCTGGATCGATTTCGTTCAAATTTTCAAGAAAAACGCAGTTTTATCTGAAGTTGATGTTTTCTAATCATTGTTAGAAAATTCACTTCCGGTCGGAAGTTATCGTCGTTTTACGATTTTTAAAAGTCAATTTTGTCGGCTGGAGATCTAAAAAACGAGTAAAGATAGAGCGCTAAAATTTTTAGAGGTGCTAGACATATCGTTTTTATCTTGCACTTGGGTCAAGAAAATGTCCGCCGTCACTTCCGGTCGGAACCGGACGGAAATTTAAAAAATCGAATTTTTAAACTTTTTTGTTTTAAAATATTTTTCTGTAGGGTTGATAGTGACCCTTTTACTGATTCCGAATATGTATTTTGTTTTAAAATCGATCAACGCATTCTCGAGATATTAAGCATCAAAGTCCTGAAGCGAGAGTCCGAGCAGCTCATTCGCTAGAGTCGTGGACAAGGCCCAGGCGACCCGGGTTCAAGCCTCGAGTGACGAAATTTTTTTTTCCTCCTTATGTGCTCAGATTAACGTTTTTATCTTTAAAATGATGGATTCTGTTCTTTTCCGTTTTAATTTTGTAAAAGAAGGTACAATAATAGCGCTTTTCCCCGTATTTGTGTATTGAGATCATTAGCTGTTTATTCATACTGAAATAAAGTGAAAATGTTGAGAAAAATCAATAGGTACATCTTTAATACAACGCTTATACATTGTTCAAACATATGTATTTCATTTAGTAATTGTGTAATATGTAATATTTAGAACTTAACATTCTACGTTAAATATAGAGGTCATCACCACCACCCCCCCCCCCCGAACTTCTCCCCGATTCACAAAATCATTTAGTTTTTCTGCCCTGATTTTACTTGATCTTTGATCTCGGACCTTTAATTTCAACCTAGTACCATTCTAGAATTCTGTACTAATTACCAGACCAATTCGTACATTTTTAACACAGTTATTAATTTTTTGGCATTTGAGTTCCAATTTGCGTGATTGACATGTACTGTAGAAAAAAATTCTAACTCCCGAGCCCTTCACTCAATCCTAATGAAATTTCATGTAAATGTACCTCGGACCCCATTCTTATTGTCTGCTAAATATGCAGCGGATTGAGCAATTTAGAAGAAATTCCTGAGATCAAACGGCGCGTATTGCCTATACGGGGAATTAAAATTTACATAGTACACGCACCGACCCCCCCCCTCCCCGATTCACAAAATCATTTAGTTCTCCTGGCCTGATTTTACTTGATCTTTGATCTTGGACTTCTAATTTCAACCTAGTACCATTCTAGATTACTGTACTAATTATCATACCAATTCGTTCATTTTTAACAGAGTTATGAATTTTTTGACATTATAGTTTCAATTGGCGTGCTTGACATGTGCTGTAGAAAAAAAATCTTACTCCAGAGCCCTTCACTCAATCCTAATGAAATTTCGTGTAAATGTACCTCGGACCCAATTCTTATTGTTTGTCAAAAATGCAGCGGATTGAACAATTTAGAAGAAATTCCTGAGATCAAACGGCGCGTATTGCCTGTACGGGGAATTAAAATTTACACAGTACACGGGATGTAAGCGGCCGTGTAATATTTCTGTTGCATGTATATTTCTTTATTAGGGTCTTCCGTCTTCAGCGGAAGACCCTACTATTATTCTATTGTTTCTTTTTCACTTTTCTTATTATTATTATTATTATTATTCTTTTTTTTCTTACCGATTTTGTGCAGACGATTTCTCGGAGATGGCTGGATCGATTTCATTGAAATTTTCAAGATAAATGCATTTTTATCTGAAGTTGATGTTTTCTGATCATTGTTTGAAAATTTATTTCTGGTCGGAAGTTATCGTCGTTTTACGATTTTTAAAAGTGAATTTTGTCTGTCACGTTTCTCAAAAACGAGTAAAGATACAGAGTTCAAACTTTTAGAGATGATAGATCTACCGTTTTTCTGATGCACCTCGGTCAAGAGAATGTCCGCCGTCACTTTCGTTCGTCACCGGAAGGAAATTTTAAAAATTTAATTTTTCAACTTTTTTATTTTTTAATATTTTTATTTTAAATTTTTACACTGTATAGTGACCCTTTTACTGATTCAGAATATGTAATTTGTTTCAAAATCGATCAACGCATTCTCGAGATATTAAGCATCAAAGTCCTGAAGCGAGAGTCCGAGTAGCTCAGTCGATATAGTCGTGGACATGGCCCAAGCGACCCGGGTTCAAGTCCCGAGTGCCGCAAAAAATTTTCACTCATTTTTCGATCAGATTTACGATTTTATCTTTAAAACGATGAATTTTATCGAATCTCTTCAAAAATCGGACGGAAGACCCACTCGTTGCTCGCAACGAGAACCATCTAGTTATTATTATTATTATTATTCTTTTTTTTCTTACCGATTTTGTGCAGACGATTTCTCGGAGATGGCTGGATCGATTTCGTTCAAATTTTCAAGATAAACGCATTTTTATCTGAAGTTGATGTTTTCTAATCATTGTTAGAAAATTCACTTCCGGTCGGAAGTTATCGTCGTTTTACGATTTTTTAAAGTCAATTTTGTCGGCTGGAGATCTAAAAAACGAGTAAAGATAGAGCGCTGAAATTTTTAGAGATGCTAGACATAGCGTTTTTATTTTGCACCTGGGTCAAGAAAATGTCCGCCGTCACTTCCGGTCGGAATTGGAGGGAAATTTAAAAAATCGAATTTTTGAACTTTTTTGTTTTAAAATATTTTTCAGTAGGGTTGATAGTGACCATTTTACTGATTCCGAATATGTATTTTGTTTTAAAATCGATCAACGCATTCTCGAGATATTAAGCATCAAAGTCCTGAAGCGAGAGTCCGAGTAGCTCAGTCGTTAGAGTCGTGGACATGGCCCAGGCGACCAGGGTTCAAGTCCCGAGTGCCGCAAAATTTTTTCACTCATTTTTCGATCAGATTTACGATTTTATCTTTAAAATGATGAATTTTATCAAATCTCTTCAAAAATCGGACGGAAGACCCACTCGTTGCTCGCAACGAGAACCATCTAGTTATTATTATTATTATTATTATTATTCTTTTTTTCCTTACACATTTTGTGCAGGCGATTTCTCGGAGATGCCTCGATCGATTTTTTTCAAATTTTTAGGGATGATGCCTCGCCATCTGAAATTTGTACCGCCGTGACAGTTTTTCAAAATTCACTTCCGATCGGAAGTTATCGTCGATAAACGATTTTTAAAAGTCAATTTTGTCTGTCATGTTTCTCAAAAATGAGTAAAGTTATAGTGCTGAAATTTTCAGAGATGATAGATCTACCGTTTTTCTGGTGTACCTCGGTCAAGAGAATGTCCTCCGTCACTTCCGTTCGTCACCGGAAGGAAATTTGAAAAAAATAATTTTTCAACTTTTTTATTTTTTAAATTTTTCCTTTGAAATTTTTACACTCTATAGTGACCCTTATACTGATTCAGAATATGTAATTTCTTTTAAAATCGATCAACGCATTCTCGAGATATTAAGCATCAAAGTTTTGAAGCGAGAGTCCGAGTAGCTCAGTCGATACAGTCGCGGACATTGCCCAGGCGACCCGGGTTCAAGCCCCGAGTGACGAAATTTTTTTTTCATTTCTTGCTTAGATTTACGATTTTCATCATAAAAACGATCGATTTTATCTCAATGATTCAAATATCGGACGGAAGACCCACTCGTTGCTCGCAACGAGAACCATCTAGTTATTATTATTATTATTATTCTTTTTTTTCTTACCGATTTTGTGCAGACGATTTCTCGGAGATGGCTGGGTCGATTTCGTTCAAATTTTCAAGATAAACGCATTTTTATCTGAAGTTGATGTTTTTTAATCATTGTTAGAAAATTCACTTCCGGTCGGAAGTTATCGTCGTTTTACGATTTTTAAAAGTCAATTTTGTCTGTCACGTTTCTCAAAAATGATTAAAGATACAGGGCTGAAACTTTTAGAGATGATAGATCTACCGTTTTTCTGTTGCACCTCGGTAAAGAGAATGTCCGCCGTCACTTTCGTTCGTCACTGGAAGGAAATTTAAAAAAAAATAATTTTTCAACTTTTTTATTTTTTAATATTTTTATTTCAAATTTTTACACTCTATAGTGACCCTTTTACTGATTCAGAATATGTAATTTGTTTTAAAATCGATCAACGCATTCTTGAGATATTAAGCATCAAAGTCCTGAAGCGAGAGTCCAAGTAGCTCAGTCGATATAGTCGTGGACATGGCCCAGGCGACCCGGGTCCAAGTCCCGAGTGCCGCAAAATTTTTTCACTCATTTTTCGATCAGATTTACGATTTTATCTTTAAAATGATGAGTTTTATCGAATCTCTTCAAAAATCGGACGGAAGACCCACTCGTTGCTCGCAACGAGAACCATCTAGTTATTAGGGTCTTCCGTCTTCAGCGGAAGACCCTACTATTATTCTATTGTTTCTTTTTCACTTTTCTTATTATTATTAGGGTCTTCCGTCTTCAGCGGAAGACCCTTCTATTATTCTATTGTTTCTTTTTCACTTTTCTTATTATTATTATTATTATTATTCTTTTTTTGTCTTACAAATTTTGTGCAGGCGATTTTTCAGAGATGGCTCGTTCGATTTCCTTCAAATTTTAAGGGTTGATGAGTCGTTATCTAGAGTTTGTACCGCCATTTCAATTTTTCGATATTCACTTCCGGTCGGAAGTTATCCTCCTAAAACTTTTTTAAAAATTCAATTTTGTCTGCAACGTTTCTCAAAAACGAGTAAAGATAGAGGGCTGAACTTTTCAGTAATCATAGACATCCCTTTTTCCTGGTGCAACATGGTCATAAAAACGTCTGCTGTCACTTCCGGTCGTCACCGGAAGAAAAGACGAAAAATCGATTTTTTCAACTTTATTATATTTTAATTTTTTTCTGTAAGTTTGATAGTGACCCTCTTACTGATTCAGAATATGTAATTTGTTTTAAAATCAATCAACGGATTCTCGAGATATTAAGAATCAAAGTCCTGAAGCGAGAGTCCGAGTAGCGCAGTCGATAGAGTCGTGGACATGGCCCAGGCGACCCGGGTTCAAGTCCCGAGTGCCGCAAAAATTTTTCACTCATTTTTCGATCAGATTTACGATTTTATTTTTAAAATGATGAGTTTTATCAAATCTTTTTATTTTTTTTTATTTTTTTTTTCTTTACAATTTTTGTGCAGAAGATTTCTCGGAGATGGGTCGTCTGATTTTCGTCAAATTTTCAGCATCGATCTATTATTATTTGAAGTTTGTACCCCATTTTCGATTTTGTAAAGATCACTTTCATAGAAACTTTCAGGAATGATAGAGGACATGCTAGTGTAATCTCTCCAGGAAAAATTATTGTCCGAAAATTCCGAGTACGGAAGCTAGCTAGGATCAAAATATAGGTCAACAATTTTCAATGAATTTTATTTAATCCACGCATCTCTTTAAAAACGATTAAAGAAATAACACTGAAAATTTGAGGAATGATAGATTGTGCGTCTGATGACATCTTACTCAAATTGATTGGGTGAATTTTAATTTTTTTAAACATTTTAAACTCATTTAAATCGCGTTAAAATGATCTCAGACTAATTCTAAAACATGATATTTAAGTTGCGCGTGGAAGTCTGCGTCTGATGACATCTTTCCCGAATTCATTGGATGAAATTTAAATTTTTCAAAAAATTTAAACTCATTTAAATCGTGTTAAAATTACCTCAGACTAATTTTAAATCATAATATCTAAGTTGCACTTGCAATTCTGCGTCTGATGACATCTTTCTCGAATTGATTGGATGAAATTTAAATTTTTCAAAAATTTTAAATTATTTAAATCGTGTTAAAATGACCTCAGACTTATTTCAAAACATCATTTCTTAGTTGCGCTTGAAATTCTTCGTATGGTGACCCTTTCTCGAATTGATTGGATGAAATTTAAATTTTTCAAAAAATTTAAACTCATTTAAATCGTGTTAAAATGACCTCAGACTAATTTAAAAACATCGTATCTAAGATGCGCTTGCTATTCTGCGTGTGATGACATCTTTCCTGAATTGATTGGATGAAATTTAAATTTTTCAAAAATTTAAATTTATTTAAATGGTGTTTAAATGACCCCAGAGTAATTTCAAAACATCATATCTTAATTGCGCTTGCTATTCTGCGTCTGGTGACATCTTTCCAGAATTGATTGGATGAAATTTAAATTTTTCAAAAATTTTAAATTTATTTAAATCGTGTTAAAATGACCTCAGACTAATTTAAAAACATCATATCTAAGATGCGCTTGCTATTCTGCGTCTGATGACATCTTTCCAAAATTGATTGGATGAAATTTAAATTTTTCAAAAATTTTAAACATATTTAAATCGTGTTAAAATGACCTCAGACTAATTTTAAAACATGATATCTAAGATGCGCTTGCAATTCTGCGTCTGATGACATCTTTCTCGAATTAATTGGATGAAATTTAAATTTTTCAAAAATTTTAAACTCATTTAAATCGTGTTTAAATGACCTCAGACTAATTTTAAATCGTGATATCTAAGATTGGCTTGCAATTCTGCGTCTGATGACATCTATCTCGAATTGATTGGATGAAATTTAAATTTTTCAAAAATTTTAAACTCATTTAAATCGTGTTAAAATGACCTCAGACTAATTTTAAAACATGATATCTATGACGCGCTTGCAATTCTGCGTCTGATGACATCTTTCTCGAATTGATAGGATGAAATTTAAATTTTTCAAAAATTTTAAACTCATTTAAATCGTGTTAAAATGACCTCAGACTAATTTCAAAACATCAGATCTAAGTTGCGCTTGCAATTCTGCGTATGGTGACATTTTTCTGGAATTGATTGGATGAAATTTAAAGTTTTCAAAAATTTTAAATTTATTTAAATCGTGTAATAATGACCTGAGACTAATTTCAAAACATCATATCTAAGTTGCGCTTGCTATTTTGCGTCTGATGACATCTTTCTCAAATTGATTGGATGAAATTTAAATTTTTCAAAAATTTTAAACTTATTTGAATCGTGTTAAAATGACCTCAGACTAATTTCAAAACATCATATCTAAGTTGCGCTTGCTATTTTGCGTCTGATGACATCTATTTTAATTTGATTGGATGACACTTAAAGTTTTCAAAAATTTTAAATTTATTTAAATCGTGTTATAATGACCTCAGACCAATTTTACAACTTCATATCTAAGTTGCGCTTGCTATTTTGCGTCTGATGACATCTATCTCGAATTGATTGGATGAAATTTAAAATTTTTCAATAATTTTAAACTCATTTAAATCGTGTTAAAATGACCTCGGACTAATTTTAAATCATAATATCTAAGTTGCGCTTGCAATTCTGCGTATGATGACATCTTTCTCGAATTGATTGGATGGAATTTAAATTTTTTTAAAAATTTAAATTTATTTAAATCGTATTAAAACGACTTCAAATTAATTTTAAAACATGATTTTTGTAATGCTCTTGCATTTCTGCGACTGATGACATCTTTTTCAAAATCAGTGGATGAAATATAGGATTTTCGAAATTTTTCAAACTCATTTAAATCGAGTTAACATGACACCAGACAGATTTAAATCTCATATCATCGCATCTTATGAGAAATAGGACGGAAGACCCACTCGTTGCTCGCAACGAGATCTCATCTAGTTATTATTCTTTTTTTGTCTTACAAATTTTGTGCAGGCGATTTTTCGGAGATGGCTCGTTCGATTTCCTTCAAATTTTAAGGGTTGATGTGTCGTTATCTGAAGTTTGTACCGCCGTTTCAATTTTTTGATATTCACTTCCGGTCAGAAGTTATCGTCCTAAAACTTTTTTTTAAAATCAATTTTGTCTGCGACGTTTCTCAAAAACGAGTAAAGATAGAGGGCTGAACTCTTCAGTAATCATAGATATCCCGTTTTCCTGGTGCAGCATGGTCATAAAAACGTCCGCCGTCACTTCCGGTCGTCACCGGAAGAAAAGACGAAAAATCGATTTTTTCAACTTTTTGATTTTTTGATTTTTTTCTGTAAGTTCGATAGTGACCCTTTTTCTGATTCAGAATATGTAATTTGTTTTAAAATCGATCATTGCATTCTCGAGATATTAAGCATCAAAGTCCTGAAGCGAGAGTCTGAGTAGCTCAGTCGTTAGAGTCGTGGACATATGCCCAGGCGACCCGGGTTCAAGCCCCGAGTGACGAAAAAATTTTCCCTCATTTATTGCTTAGATTTACGATTTTTATCGTACAAATGATGGGTTTTATCTCATTGACTCAAAACTCGGACGGAAGACCCACTTGTTGCTCGCAACGAGAACCATCTAGTTATTATTATTATTGTTTTTTTGTCTTACAAATTTTGTGCAGGCGATTTTTCGGAGATGGCTCTTTCGATTTCCTTCAAGTTTTAAGGGTTGATGTGTCGTTATCTGAAGTTTGTACCGCCGTTTCAATTTTTCGATATTCACTTCCGGTCGGAAGTTATCGTCCTAAAACTTTTTTTAAAAATCAATTTTGTCTGCGACGTTTTTCAAAAACGAGTAAAGATAGAGGGCTGAACTCTTCAGTAATCATAGACATCCCGTTCTCCTGGTGCAGCATGGTCATAAAAACGTCCGCCGTCACTTCTGGTCGTCACCGGAAGAAAAGACGAAAAATCTATTTTTTCAACTTTTTGATTTTTTGATTTTTTTCTGTAAGTTTGATAGTGACCCTTTTTCTGATTCAGAATATGTAATTTGTTTTAAAATCGATCAACGCATTCTCGAGATATTAAGCATCAAAGTCCTGAAGCGATAGTCCGAGTAGCTCAGTCGCTAGAGTCGTGGACATGGCCCAGGCGACCCGGGTTCAAGCCCCGAGTGACGAAATTTTTCTTTCCTCCTTATGTGCTCAGATTTACGTTTTTATCTTTAAAATGATGGATTCTGTTCTTATCCGTTTTAATTTTGTAAAAGAAGGTACAATAATAGCGCTTTTCCCCGTATTTGTGTATTGAGATCATTAGCTGTGTATTCATACTGAAATAAAGTGAAAATGTTGAGAAAAATCAATAGTTACATCTTTAATACAACGCTTATACATTGTTCTAACATATGTATTTCATTTAGTAATTGTGTAATATGTAATATTTAGAATTTAACATTCTACGTTAAATATAGAAGTCATCACCACCACCACCCCCCCCCCCCCCCTTCTCCCCGATTCACAAAATCATTTAGTTTTTCTGCCCTGATTTTACTTGATCTTTGATATTGGACCTTTAATTTCAACCTAGTACCATTCTAGATTACTGTACTAATTACCAGACCAATTCGTTCATTTTGAACAGAGTTATGAATTTTTTGACATTTGGGTTTCAATTGGCGTGCTTGACATGTACTGTAGAAAAAAATTCTAACTCCCGAGCCCTTCACTCAATCCTAATGAAATTTCGTGTAAATGTACCTCGGACCCCATTCCTATTGTCTGCCAAATATGCAGCGGATTGAACAATTCACAAGAAATTCCTGAGATCAAACGGCGCGTATTGCCTGTACGGGGAATTAAAATTTACACAGTACACGGGATGTAAGCAGCCGTGTAATATTTCTGTTGCATGTATATTTCTTGTTTTCCGTTTAGTCTGTATCTACGATAGCGTGTGAACTACTTATCAATGTTAAAAGTGTGAAAATTACAGTCATCGAATTTTTACCGAATAAATTTACATGTTGCTGATTTCGTTATTTCTACATTTATAAAGATTGTATCAATCCTGTTGAAATAAAACAGTCAAACATAATAGTAAACGACACGAAAAAAAAATTCTCAACGCTGAAATCCAAGTGTAAAATGCATCAGTCATTGTTTTAGGACTTCCCCTAATTCTCGTTAACCGAGATCCACACCTCAAAATTCTACTTTCGATTTATTTACGACGAAAATCAAGCTCGGGCCTATTCACCCCTCTCCGGAAACAACATGCATCAATATTTCAAATGACCTCGCATTGTTACAAAACCTGAATAGTCAGACATCTTACACGTTGTTTTTCATCTCATACAAAAATTCAGCTCCTGTCCCGGGTGGAAACGCCCCAAATTCAAAGAGAAATTCGGGAATTATTTTGCGTCAGCCATGTTTTGACGTGAACTTTCGGTGAAATATTGTTATGATACCTGCAAAAGTTGTGTGTTCTAATCTCACCAGAGCCAAGATTTGTTCTTTCTCTCTTTCTCTTTCTCTCCATTTTTTTTTTTTTTTTTATTTATTAACAAAAATATTCTTCACAAAGGGGTTGTTGGAATGTAGAACAAGTTGAAAAACACTCTTCCATTTAGATTAAGACAAAAACCGTCCTTATTTATTAGGGTCTTCCGTCTTCAGCGGAAGACCCTTCTATTATTCTATTGTTTCTTTTTCACTTTTCTTATTATTATTAGGGTCTTCCGTCTTCAGCGGAAGACCCTACTATTATTCTATTGTTTCTTTTTCAATTTTATTAAGGTCTTCCGTTTCCAACGGTAGACCTTATTGTTTTCGTACTGTTTCTTCTTATTATTAAGGTCTTCCGTTTTCAACGGAAGACCTTATAGTTTTCGTACTGTTTCTTATTATTATTAAGGTCTTCCGTTTCCAACGGAAGACCTTATTGTTTTCGTTCGGTTTCTTTTTTCCTATTATTATTATTATTATTTTTCTTTTTTTTTCTTACAAATTTTGTGTACGCGATTTCTCAGACACTACTCGACCGATTTACACGAAACTTTCAAATATGATAGATAATGATCTGAACCTTATTGGAAATTTTTTTTAACGATGACGTCACTTCTGGTTTTGAGATTTTAACAATTTAGCGATTTTCAGAGGGTCGGCTTGTCCAGGGGTAAACTCCTAAATAATTTAAGATACTGAGTTCAAAATTTCAAAGATTGTAGACGAAAGGTTGTAGATCTGACATGTTGTATATATATTGTTCTGTGACCAAAAGCGCCGAAGCTCGCCCGAGCTCGAAAATTACGGTTAAAAAAGCGTCGTGTTTTTTTGTGGTTTTCTTTCAACATCTCTTTTGTTCATAGTATTTTGTTAAAACATGTAGAACAAAATAACTTTCTAAAGTCAAGAGCTTTCATTTGACATCAAGAAAAAGGGGCTGGCCCTTCAAATTAGGGTCCGGGATGGCTCTAAAGTCTTTTAATGATAACTTTTAACTCTGAAATAAATTGTGATACATTATAGAAGGAATTATGTTCATCATAATGTTATTGACCTATACATGGCAATCGTTTACTCCTTTGTTACGTAATTAGGGATTTTAAGGGGCCAGAAATCCAACATTTTGATCCTCAATATCTCAAAATGGAGGAAAATTCTGAAAAGCAATAATGAACAGAAGATGCTCAAAACAATGTGCTAAACAATATGCAACCATAATTTCTTCGTTATATGGACCCTAAAAGGAGTTACAGGGTCGGCCCCTAAAACGATCTTTCTCATATATCTCGAAAACGGTACATAACTTCTAAACACTTTTAGAACAAAATGTTTTTAAATTGACAAGAGCTTTCTTTTAACATCAAGAAAAAGGGGCTGGCCCTTCAAATTAGGGGCCGCGAGGGCTCTAAAGTCTTTTAATGATAACTTTTATCTCTGAAATATTTTGTAATACATTATAGAAGGAATTATGTTCATCATAATGTTATTGACCTATACATGGCAATCGTTTACTCCTTTGTTACGTAATTAGGGATTTTAAGGGGCCAGAAATCCGACATTTTGATCCTCAATATCTCAAAATGGCGGAAAATTCTGAAAAGCAATATTGAATAGAAGATGCTCAAAACAATGTGCTTAACAATATGCAACCATAATTTCTTTATTATCCGGTCCTTAAAAGGAGTTACAGGGTCGGCCCCTAAAACGATCATTTCCATATAATTCGAAAACGGTACATAACTTCTAAACACTTGTTGAACAAAATGTGTTTGAATTGACAAGAGCTTTCTTATGTCATCAAGAAAAAGGGGCTGGTCCTTCAAATTAGGGGCCGCGAGGGCTCTTAGGTCTTTGAATGATAAGTTTGAAATATTTTGTAATACACTGTACGTTATAGAAGCAATTATGTTCATCATAACGTTATTTACCTATACATGACAAATGTTTACTCCTCTGTTACGTAATAAGGGATTTTAAGGGGCCAGAAGTCCGAAATTTTGATCTTCAATATCTCTAAATGGAGGAAAATTTTGAAAAGCAATATTGAACAAAAGATGTGAAAAAAAATATGCTTAACAATCTACCACCATATATTGTTTGTTATCTGGACCCTAAAAAGAGATACAGGATCGGTTCCAAAAATGATCTTTCGGAGATATCTCGAGAACGGTAACGAATTTCTAAACACTTAATAAACAAAAAGTGTTTAAAACCAAAATACCTTTTAATTGAAATGAAGGAAAAGGAGCTGATCCCTCAAATATATGACCCAGAAGGGTTGATAGTCTTTCATCCATAGCTCTTTTAGATCCCACCCCCATTTCCAGATATGTTTCGTTGACGAAGATCAAGGGCTAGGTCTTTCCATCTTCAAAAAATCGGACGGAAGACCTCCTCGTTGCTCGCAACGAGATCGTGTCTAGTTAAGGTCTTCCGTTTCCAACGGAAGACCTTATTGTTTTCGTACTGTTTATTATTATTATTATTATTTTTTTTTTCCAAATTTTGTGCACGCGATTTCTCGAAAACTATTCGACCGATCTGAACCATTTTTTCACAGATGATTGGATTTTATCTGAATTTTATATGTTTTTGAAATTTTTGACGTCGTCACTTCCGGTCCCGATTTATCGGTGATTTTGTCGTTTTTGACGACCATTTTTGTGCACGCATAAACTCAGAGACTATCAGAGATATGATTATGAAATTTTCAGGGTAGGTAGACTATAGTTTGAAGTTGTGTCTATTGTTTTTGTTTTACGTCAGTGGCGCCTTATTTTGGAGCTCGCCTAGGCTCGAAAATTGGGTACGAATTTTCATTCAAAATTTTTAGACGTTTTCATCTGTATCTTTTTATCAGTTAATATTTTGTTAAGACATATATAACAAAAGTGGTAGAGAATTATTACTTTTTTCTAACAAAATCAAGAAAAAGGGGCTAGCCCCTATATTTAGGGGCCAAGACACTCGTAAACTCTGTTACAAATAACTTAAAAATGATAAAGATTTTGTAATGCATTATAGAAGCAAAGTTGTTGATCGTAACAATATATATCAGGAAAAATCATTGCCACGCCCATTTATTACGTAATTAGGGATTTATAGGGGCCAAATTTCTCAAACTTTGATACAATTTATCTAAAGAACGAGACATATTTTGTTAAGCATTGTAGAAGAGAAAATATTTGTATTGATGATTTAAATCGATTCCACTAATCAAAACACCAATGTCTGTCCCCATTAAGGATCTACAGGACTGGCCCCTAAAATATTTAATCATTTGTATCTCAAATGTGAAAAACAATTTTAGATAGGTGTAAGGACAAAAATTTTTAGTATTCTTAAGACCTTTCCAACAAAATCAAGAAAAAGGGCTGGCCCCTTTAATTAGGGGCAAAGAGACTCGTAAACTCTATTACAAATAACTTAAAAATGATCAAGATTTTATAATGCATTATAGAAGCAAAGTTGTTGATCATAACAATATCTATCAGAAAAAAATCATTGCCACGCCCATTTATTACGTAACTAGGGATTTTTAGGGGCCAAAATCCTTAAATTTTGACGCAATATATCTAGAGAAGGAGACTTATCTTGTTAAGCATTTTAGAAGAGAAAATGTCTGCATTGATGATTTTAATCGATTGCACTTATCAAAACACCAATATCTGTCCCCAATAAGGATTTACAGGGCTGACCCCTAAAAGATTCAATTATTTATATCTCAAATGTGAACAACAATTTTAGATAGGTGTAAGAACAAAAATTGTTAGTATTCTTAAGACCTTTCCAACAAAATCAAGAAAAAGGGCTCGCCCCTTTAATTAGGGGCCAAGAGACTCGTAAACTCTATTACAAATAACTTAAAAATGATCAAGATTTTGTAATGTATTATAGAAGCAAAGTTGTTGATCATAACAATATCTATCTGAAAAAATCATTGCCACGCCCATTAATTACGTAACTAAGGATTTTTAGGGGCCAAAATCCTTAAATTTTGACGCAATATATCTAGAAAAGGTGACATATTTTGTTAAGCATTGTAGAAGAGAAAATGTCTGCATTGATGATTTTAATCGATCGCACTTATCAAAACACCAATGTATGTCCCCAATAAGGATTTACAGGGCTGACCCCTAAAAGATTCAATCATTTATATCTCAAATGTGAACAACAATTTTAGATAGGTGTAAGAACAAAAATTGGTAGTAATCTTAAGACCTTTCCAACAAAATCAAGAAAAAGGGATTGGCCCCTTTAATTAGGGGCCAACTGACTCGTAAACTCTATTACAAATAACTTAAAAACGATCAAGATTTTGTTATGCATTATAGAAGCAAAATTGTTGATCATAACAATAGCTATCTGAAAAAATCATTGCCACGCCCATTTATTACGTAACTATGAATTATTAGGGGCCAAAGTCCTTAAACTTTGACGCAATATATCTGGAGAAGGTGACATATTTTGTTAAGCATTGTAGAAGAGAAAATGTCTGCATTGATGGTTCTAATCGATTCCACTAATCAAAACACCAATGTATGTCCCCATTAAGGATCTACAGGGTTGGCCCCTAAAATACTCAATCGTTTGTATCTCAAAAATGAATAACAATTTAAGATAGATTTAAGAAACAAAAATAAGAATATTCTTAAGACCTTTTCAATGAAATCTAGAAAAAGGCTTTGGTCCTTTAAGTTAGGGGCCAAAATACTCCTAAACTCCATGACAAATAACTTAAAAACGATAAAGATTTTGTAATGCATTATAGAAGCAAAGTTGTTGATCATAACAATTAATGTCTGCTTGAAAAACTTTTTGGCACACCCATTTATTACTTAATTAGGGATTTATAGTAGCCAAAGAACTTTTCAAAACATTGAACGGAAGACCTACTCGTTACTCGTAGGGAGATCTAGTTAAGGTCTTCCGTTTCCAACGGAAGACCTTATTGTTATTGCTTTGTTTCTTTTCCTCTATTATTATTATTTTTTTTTTTTTTTTCTCCCACGTTTTCTCAAAAACGCTTCAGCCGATTTTGATGAAATTTTTAGATCTTATTCATGACAAAATTTGTAAGAAAATTACACGAGTTTTTTTTGGTCGTCACTTCCGGTCCCGAGATATTAAAGATTTTATGTTTTTGCTTGTTCACGATTTTTCTCCAAAAGTATTTAAGATAGAACTTTCAAATTTTCAGGGATGGTAGAAAGTGTCCTGCCGCAGTGCCCTTCGCATATCCGAACGTCCGCCGTCACTTCCGGTCGGCACCGGAAGGAAACAAACAACAGTCAATTTTCAACTTTTTTGTTTTGAAATTTTTTAATATTATTGTTCGATAGAGACGCTTTAATAACTTCAGAATATGAAATTTATTTTAAAATCGATCCACGCATTCTCGAGATTTTGGGCTCCAAAGTCCTGAAGCGAGAGTCCGCGTAGCTCAGTCGTTAGAGTGGTGGACTTTGGCCCAGGCGACCCGGGTTCAGTCCCCGAGTGCCGAATATTTTTTCTTCCTTAATTGTGTTAAGGTTTATAATTTTATATATGAAATGATAGATTTTACTTATTTCCAATGTAATTTTATCAAAAATCACAATAATAGCGACTTTTTAAAGATTAATTTAAGTATAATTATATGTCTATTGAAATTCTTATAGAGGGTTTAATGGAATTTAATGACATGTTTAGAAATGATAAAAAAAGAACAACTATCCCTCTAGGCTATTTTATGGTGCACTCAAACGGAAGACCTCTTGTTGCTCGCAACAAGCGTCTAGTTATTATTATTATTATTATTATTATTATTATTTTTTCCAAATTTTGTGCACGCGATTTCTCAGAAACTATTCAACCAATTTCGACCATTTTTTCACAGATGATGAGACGTGATCTGAATTTTATATGTTTTTGAAATTTTCGTTGTCGTCACTTCCGGTACCGAGTTACGGCCGATTTTGTAATTTTTTACGACCCATTTTGTGCAGAGCTGATCTCAGAAACTATTAGACATATGACAACGAGATTTTCAGGATAGGTAGACCATAGTTTGAAATTGTGCACTATTATGTTGTTTTACACCAGTGGTGCCATTTCTTGGAACTCGCCTAGGCACGAAAATTGGGTACGAATTTTGAATCAAAAATTTTGTACGTTTTGGTCTGCATCTTTTTATCAGTTGATATTTTGTTAAGACATATATAACAAAAGTGGTAGAGAATCAAAAGTTCTTTCCAATAAAATTAAAAAAAAGGGGCTGGCCCCTTTAATTAGGGGCCAAGAAAATCGTAAACTCTATTACAAATAACTTAAAAAGGATCAAGATTTTGTTTTGCATTATAGAAGCAAAATTGTTGATCATAACAATATCTGTCAGAAAAAATCATTGCCACGCCCATTTATTACGTAACTAGGGATTTTTGGGGGCCAAAAACCTTAAATTTTGACGCAATATATCTAGAGAAGGAGACATATTTTGTTAAGCATTGTAGAAGAGAAAATGTCTGCATTGATGATTTTAATCGATTGCACTTATCAAAACACCAATATCTGTCCCCATTAAAGATTTACAGGGCTGACCCCTAAAAGATTCAATCATTTATATCTCAAAAATGAACAACAATTTTAGATAGGTGTAAAAACAAAAATTGTTAATATTCATTAGATCTTTCTAACAAAATCAAGAAAAAGGGGCTGGCCCCTTTAATTAGGGGCCAATACAATCGTAAACTCTATTACAAATAACTTAAAAAGGATCAAGATTTTGTAATGCATTATAGAAGCAAAGTTCTTGATCATAACAATATCTATCAGAAAAAATGATTGCCACGCCCATTTATTACGTAACTAGGGATTTTTAGGGACCAAAGTCCTTAAACTTTGACGCAATATACCTAGAGAAGGAGACTTATTTTGTTAAGCATTGTAGAAGAGAAAATGTCTGCATTGATGATTCTTATCGATTCCACTAATCAAAACACCAATGTATGTCCCCATTAAGGATTTACAGGGCTGGCCGCTAAAATATTCAATCGTTTGTATCTCAAAAGCGAACAACAATTTGAGATAGGTTTACGAACAAAACATGTTAGTATTCTTAAGACCTGTTCAAGGAAATCAAGAAAAAGGGGCTGGCCCTTTAAATTAGGGGCCACGATACTCGCAAACTCTATTACAAATAACTTAAAAAGGATCAAGATTTTGTAATGCATTATAGAAGCAAAGTTCTTGATCATAACAATATCTATCAGAAAAAATGATTGCCACGCCCATTTATTACGTAACTAGGGATTTTTAGGGACCAAAGTCCTTAAACTTTGACGCAATATACCTAGAGAAGGAGACTTATTTTGTTAAGCATTGTAGAAGAGAAAATGTCTGCATTGATGATTCTTATCGATTCCACTAATCAAAACACCAATGTATGTCCCCATTAAGGATTTACAGGGCTGGCCGCTAAAATATTCAATCGTTTGTATCTCAAAAGCGAACAACAATTTGAGATAGGTTTACGAACAAAACATGTTAGTATTCTTAAGACCTGTTCAAGGAAATCAAGAAAAAGGGGCTGGCCCTTTAAATTAGGGGCCACGATACTCGCAAACTCTATTACAAATAACTTAAAAAGGATCAAGATTTTGTAATGCATTATAGAAGCAAAGTTCTTGATCATAACAATATCTATCAGAAAAAATGATTGCCACCCCCATTTATTACGTAACTAGGGATTTTTAGGGACCAAAGTCCTTAAACTTTGACGCAATATACCTAGAGAAGGAGACTTATTTTGTTAAGCATTGTAGAAGAGAAAATGTCTGCATTGATGATTCTTATCGATTCCACTAATCAAAACACCAATGTATGTCCCCATTAAGGATTTACAGGGCTGGCCGCTAAAATATTCAATCGTTTGTATCTCAAAAATGAACAAAACTTTTAGATAGGTGTAAGAACAAAAATTGTTAGTATTCTTAAGACCTTTCCTACAAAATCAGGAAAAACGGGCTGGCCCCTTTAATTAGGGACCAAAAAACTCGTAAACTCTATTACAAATAACCTAAAAACGATGAAGATTTTGTAGTGCATCATAGAAGCAAAATTGTTGATCATAACACTATCTATCAGGAAAAATCACTGCCACGCCCATTTATTACGTAACTAGGGAATTTTAGGGGCCAAAATCCTTAAAGTTTGACGCAATATATCTAGAGAAGGAGATATATTTTGCTAAGCATTGTAAAAGAGAACATGTCTGTATTGATGATACTAATCGACTCTACTAATCAAAACACCAATATCTGTCCCCATTAAGGATATAAAGGGCTGACCCCTTAAATAATCAATCATATGTATCTAAAAAATCAACAACAATTTAAGATAGGTGTAAAAATAAAAAATATTTGTATTTGAGACACCTTTCGAATGAACTCAAGAAAAAGGGGCTGGCCCCTCAAATTAGGGTCCAAGAGACTCGTAAAGTCTATCAAAAATATCTTAAAAGCGATCAAGATTTTGTGATGCACTATAGAAGCAAAGTTGCTGATCGTAACAATATCAGTTTGTAAAACTCATTCAACACCCATTGGTGACGTAATTGGGATTTTTGGGGACCAAAAGCTTAAATCTTTAATGTGTTGTATGTGAAAAAGTAAAAAACTTTGTTAAGCATTGTAAATGATATTGACAATCTTATACATTATCTGAAAGGGAGGAGGTGAGGGAGAGTTCTGAAATTTCATTGATATTTTAATCATATCGTTTAAAAAATTGAACGGAAGACCTACTCGTTACTCGTAACGAGATCGTATCTAGTTAAGGTCTTCCGTTTCCAACGGAAGACCTTATTGTTTTCGTACTGTTTATTATTATTATTATTATTATTTTTTTCCAAATTTTGTGCACGCGATTTCTCGAAAACTATTCGACCGATCTGAACCATTTTTTCGCAGATGATTGGATGTGATCTGAATTTTATATGTTTTTGAAATTTTTGACGTCGTCACTTCCGGTACCGATTTATCGGTGATTTTGTCGTTTTTGACGACCATTTTTGTGCACGCATAAACTCAGAGACTATCAGAGATATGATTATGAAATTTTCAGGGTAGGTAGACTATAGTTTGAAGTTGTGTCTATTGTTTTTGTTTTACGTCAGTGGCGCCTTATTTTGTAGCTCGCTATGGCTCGAAAATTGGGTACGGATTTTCATTCAAAATTTTCAGACGTTTTGATCTGTATCTTTTTATCAGTTAATATTTTGTTAAGACATATATAACAAAAGTGGTAGAGAATTAATAGTTCTTTCCAACAAAATCAAGAAAAAGGGGCTAGCCCCTATTTTTAGGGGCCAAGACACTCGTAAACTCTATTACAAATAACTTTAAAGTGATAAAGATTTTGTAGTGCATTATTGAAGCAAAGTTGTTGACCGTAACAAAATATATCAGGAAAAATCATTGCCACGCCCATTTATTACGTAATTAGGGATTTATAGGGGCCAACATTCTCAAACTTTGATACAATTTATCTAAAGAACGAGACATATTTTGTTAAGCATTGTAGAAGAGAAAATATTTGTATTGATGATTTAAATTGATTCCACTAATCAAAACACCAATGTCTGTCCCCATTAAGGATCTACAGGGCTGACCCCTAAAAGATTCAATCATTGATATCTCAAATGAGAACAACAATTTTAGATAGGTGTGAGAACAAAAATTGTTAGTATTCTTAAGACCTTTCCAAAAAATCAAGAAAAATGGGCTGGCCCCTTTAATTAGGGGCCAAGAGACTCGTAAACTCTATTACAAATAACTTAAAAACGACCAAGATTTTGTAATGCATTATAGAAGCAAAGTTGTTGATCATAACAATATCTATCAGAAAAAATCATTGCCACGCCAATTTATTACGTAACTAAGAATTATTAGGGGCCAAAGTACTTAAACTTTGACGCAATATATCTGGAGAAGGAGACATATTTTGTTAAGCATTGTAGAAGAGAAAATGTCTGCATTAATGGTTTTAATCGATTCCACTTATCAAAACACCAATGTCTGTCCCCATTAAGGATCTACAGGGCGTGCCCCTAAAATACTCAATCGTTTGTATCTCAAAATTGAACAGCAATTTTAGATAGGTTTAAGAAACAAAAATAATAGTATTCTTAAGACCTTTTCAATGAAATCTAGAAAAAGGCTTTGGCCCTTTAAATTAGGGGCCAAAATACTCCTAAACTCCATGACAAATAATTTAAAAACGATAAAGATTTTGTAATGCATTATAGAAGCAAAGTTGTTGATCGTAACAATAAATGTCTGCTTGAAAAACTTTTTGGCACACCCATTTATGACTTAATTAGGGATTTATAGTAGCCAAAGTCATTGAACTTTTCAAAACATTGAACGGAAGACCTACTCGTTACTCGTAACGAGATCTAGTTATTATTATTATTATTCTTATTTTTTTTTCCAAATTTTGTGCAGACGATTTCTCAAAAACTATTCAACTAATTTCGACCATTTTTGTAAAGATGATGAGACGTGATCTGAATTTTATATGTTTTTGAAATTTGCGTTGTCGTCACTTCCGGTACCGAGTTACGGCCGATTTTGTAATTTTTTACGACCCATTTTGTGCAGAGCTGATCTCAGAAACTATTAGACATATGACAACGAAATTTTCAGGATAGGTAGACCATAGTTTGAAGTTGTGCATCATTATGTTGTTTTACGCTAGTGGCGCCATTTCTTGGAGCTCGCCTAGGCACGAAAATTGGGTACGAATTTTGAATCAAAATTTTTGTACGTTTTGGTCTGCATCTTTTGATCAATTGATATTTTGTTAAGACATATATAACAAAAGTGGTAGAGAATCAAAAGTTCTTTCCAACAAAATCAAGAAAAAGGGGCTGGCCCCTTTAATAAGGGGCCAATAAAATCGTAAACTCTATTACAAATAACTTAAAAAGGATCAAGATTTTGTTTTGCATTATCGAAGCAAAGTTGTTGATCATAACAATATCTATCAGAAAAAATCATTGCCACGCCCATTTATTACGTAACTAGGGATTTTTGGGGGCCAAAAACCTTAAATTTTGACGCAATATATCTAGAGAAGGAGACATATTTTGTTAAGCATTGTAGAAGAGAAAATGTCTGCATTGATAATTTTAATCGATTGCACTTATCAAAACACCAATATCTGTCCCCATTAAGTATTTGAAGGGCTGACCCCTAAAAGATTCAATCATTTATATCTCAAATATGAACAACAATTTTAGAGAGGTGTAAAAATAAAAATTGTTAGTATTCATTAGATCTTTCCAACAAAATCAAGAAAAAAGGGCTGGCCCCTTTTAATTAGGGGCCAATACACTCGCAAACTCTATTACAAATAACTTAAAAACGATTAAGATTTTGTAATACATTATAGCAAAGTTGTTGATCATAACAATATCTATCAGAAAAAATCATTGCCACGCCCATTTATTACGTAACTAGGGATTTTTACGGGCCAAAGTCCTTAAACTTTGACGCAATATACCTAGAGAAGAATACTTATTTTGTTAAGCATTGTAGAAGAGAAAATGTCTGCATTGATGATTCTAATCGATTCCACTAATCAAAACACCAATGTATGTCCCCATTAAGGATTTACAGGGCTGGCCCCTAAAATATTCAATCGTTTGTATCTCAAAAATGAACATCAATTTTGGATAGGTTTAAGAACAAAACATGTTAGCATTCTTAAGACCTATTCAAGGAAATTAAGAAAAAGGGGCTGGCCCTTTAAATTAGGGGCCACGATACTCGCAAACTCTATTACAAATAACTTAAAAATGATCAAGATTTTGTAATGCATTATAGAAGCAAAGTTGTTGATCATAACAATATATATCAGAAAAAAATGATTGCCACGCCCATTTTTTACGTAACTATGGATTTTTAGGGGCCAAAGTACTTAAACTTTGACGCAATATACCTAGAAAAGGAGACTTATTTTGTTAAGCATTGTAGAAGAGAAAATGTCTGCATTGATGGTTCTAATCGATTCCACTTATCAAAACACCAATGTCCGTCCCTATTAAGGATCTATAGGACTGGCCCCTAAAATATTCAATCGTTTATATCTCAAAAATTAACAACAATTTTTGATAGGTTTACGAACAAAAAATGATAGTATTCTTAAGACCTTTTCAATGAACTCAAGAAAAAGGGGCTGGTCCTTAAAATTAGGGGCCAAGATACTAGTAAACACTATTACAAGTAACTTTAAAACGATCAAGATTGTGTTATGCATTATAGAAGACAAGTTGTTGATCGTAGCAAAGTCTGTTTGAAAAAACTCTTTGCCACAACCATATATGACTTAATTAGGGATTTATAGGAGCCAAAGTCCTTAAACTTTTTAAAAAATTGAATGGAAGACCTACTCGTTACTCGTAACGAGATCGTATCTAGTTATTATTATTATTATTTTTCTTTTCCACAAATTTTGTGCACGCGATTTCTCGAAAACTATTCGACCGATTTCCACAATATTTTCACAGATGATTGGACTTCATATGATCTTCATACATTTTTGATACTTTTCCTGTCGTCACTTCCGGTACCGATTTATCGGCCATTTTGTTCATTTTTACGACCTATTTTGTGCACACAAAAACTCAAAAACTATCAGAGATATGAATATGAAATTTTCAGGATAGTTAGACCATAGCTTGAAGTTGTGCCCATTGGTTTTGTTTTACTCCTGTGGTGCCTATCTTGGAGCTCACTATGGCTCGAAAATTGGGTACGGATTTTTAATCAAAATTTTCACACGTTTTGATCTGTATCTTTTTATCAGTTGATATTTTGTTGAGACATATATAACAAAAGTGGTAGAGTATGAAAAGTTCTTTTCACCGATATCATGAAAAAAAGGCTAGCCCCTTTAATCAAGGGCCAAGAGACTCGTAAACTCTATTACAAATAACTTAAAAACGATAAAGATTTTGTAATGCATTATAGAAGCAAAGTTGTTGATCATAACAATATCTATCTGAAAAAATCATTGCCATGCCGATTTATTACGTAACTAGGGATTTTTAGGGGCCAAAATCCTTAAATTTTGACGCAATATATCTAGAGAATGTGACATATTTTGTTAAGCATTGTAAAATAGAAAGGGCTGGCCCCTTTAATTAGGGGCCAAGAGACTCGTAAACTCTATTACAAATAACTTAAAAACGATAAAGATTTTGTAATGCATTATAGAAGCAAAGTTGTTGATCATAACAATATCTATCTGAAAAATCATTGCCACGCCCATTTATTACGTAACTAAGGATTATTAGGGACCAAAGTCCTTAAACTTTGACGCAATATATCTAGAGAAGGAGACATATTTTGTTAAGTATAATAGAAGAGAAAATGTCTGCATGGATGGTTCTAATCGATTGCACTTATCAAAACACCAATGTCTCTCCCCATTAAGGATCTAAAGGACTAGCCCCTAATATATTCAATCGTTTATATCTCAAAAATTAACAACAATTTTTGATAGGTTTACGAACAAAAAATGATAGTATTCTTAAGTCCTTTTCAATGAACTCAAGAAAAAGGGGCTGGCCCTTAAAATTAGGGGCCAAGATACTAGTAAACACTATTACAAATAACTTAAAAACGATCAAGATTGTGTAATGCATTACAGAAGACAAGTTGTTGATCGCAACAAAGTCTGTTTGAAAATCTCTTTGCCACAACCATTTATTACTTAATAAGCGATTTATAGGAGCCATAGTCCTTAAACTTTTTAAAAAATTGAACGGAAGACCTACTCGTTACTCGTAACGAGATGGTATATAGTTATTTTTTTTTCTCCAAATTTTGTGCACGCGATTTCTCGAAAACTATTCGACCGATCTCGGTCATTTGTGCACAGATGATTGGACGTAATCTAAACTTCATAATTTTTTTTCATTTTTTGGGTCGTCACTTCCGGTACCGATTTATTGGCCATTTTGTATTTTTTGACGACTCATTTTGTGCAGCTATAAACTCAGAAACTATCAGAGATATGACTATGAAATTTTCAGGATCGGTAGACTATAGTTTGAAGTTGTGCAGCATGTAGTTGTATTACGCCAGTGGCACCATTTCTTGGAGCTCGCCTAGGCACTAAAATAGGGAACGAATTTTCAATCAAAATTTTCATATGTTTTGGTCTGCATCTTTTTATCAGTTGATATTTTGTTAAGATGTATATAACAAAAGTGGTAGAAAATGAAAAGTTCTTAACAACGAATTCAAGAAAAAGGGGCTGGCCCCTTTAATTAGGGGCCAATACACTCGTAAACTCTATTATAAATAACTTAAAAACGATCAAGATTTTGTAATGCATTATAGAAGCAAAATTATTGATCATAATAATATCTATCAGTAGAAATCATTGCCACGCCCATTTATTACGTAATAAGGGATTTTTAGGGGCCACATTCCTTAAACTTTGACGCAATATATCTAGAAAAGGAGACATATTTTGTTAAGCATTGTAGAAGAGAAAATGTTTGCATTGATAATTCTTATCGATTCCACTAATCAAGAAACCAATGTCTGTCCCCATTAAGGATCTACAGGGCTGACCCCTAAAAGATTCAATCATTCATATCTAAAAAATGAACAACAATTTTAGAGAGATGTAAGAACAAAAATTATTAGTATTCTTAAGTCCTTTCCAACAAAATCAAGAAAAAGGGTCCTGCCCCTTTAATTAGGGGCCAAGAGACTCGTAAACTCTATTACAAATAACTTAAAAACGATAAAGATTTTGTAATGCATTATAGAAGCAAAGTTGTTGATCATAACAATATCTATCTGAAAAAATCATTGCCATGCCGATTTATTACGTAACTAGGGATTTTTAGGGGCCAAAATCCTTAAATTTTGACGCAATATATCTAGAGAATGTGAAATATTTTGTTAAGCATTGTAAAATAGAAAATGTCTGCATTGATGATTTTAATCGATTCCACTCATCAAAACACCAATATCTGTCCCCATTAAGGATTTACAGGGCTGACCCCTAAAAGATTCAATCATTTATTTCTCAAAAATTAACAACAATTTTAGATAGGTGTAAGAACAAACATTGTGAATATTCTTAAGACTTTTCCAACAAAATCAAGAAAAAGAGGCTTGCCCCTTTAATTGAGGGCCAAAAGACTCGTAAACTCTATTACAAATAACTTAAAAACGATCAAGATTTTGTAATGCATTATAGAAGCAAAGTTGTTGATCATAACAATATCTATCTGAAAAAATCATTGCCACGCCCATTTATTACGTAACTAAGAATAATTAGGGGCGAAAGTCCTTAAACTTTGACGCAATATATCTGAAGAAGGAGACATATTCTGTTAAGCATTGTAGAAGAGACAATGTCTGCATTGATGGTTCTAATCGATTCCACTGATCAAAACACCAATGTCTGTTCCCATTAAGGATCTACAGGACTGGCCCCTAAAATACTTAATCGTTTGTATCTCAAAAATGAACAACAATTTTAGATAGGTTTAAAAAACAAAAATGATAGTATTCTTAAGACCTTTTCAATGAAATCTAGAAAAAGGGTTTGGCCCTTTAAATTAGGCCAAAGATACTCCTAAACTCCATGACAAATAACTTAAAAACGGTAAAGATTTTGTAATGCATTATAGAAGCAAAGTTGTTGATAACAATGTCTTCTTGAAAAACTTTGCCACACCCATTTATTTCTTAATTAGGGATTTATAGTTAACTTTTCAAAACATTGATCGGAAGACCTACTCGTTACTCGTAACGAGATCTAGTTATTATTATTATTATTATTATTCTTTTTTTGTCTTACAAATTTTGTGCAGGCGAATTTTCGGAGATGGCTCATTCGATTTCTTTCAAATTTGTCGTTATCTGAAGTTTGTACCGCCGTTTCAATTTTTCGATATTCACTTCCGGTCGGAAGTTATCGTCCTAAAACGTTTTTAAAAATTCAATTTTGTCTGCGACGTTTCTCAAAAACGAGTAAAGATAGAGGGCTGAACTTTTCAGTAATCATAGACATCCCTTTTTTCTGGTGCAACATGGTCATAAAAACGTCTGCTGTCATTTCCGGTCGTCACTGGAAGAAAAGACGAAAAATCGATTTTTTCAACTTTATTATATTTTATTTTTTTTCTGTAAGTTTGATAGTGACTCTCTTACTGATTCAGAATATGTAATTTGTTTTAAAATCGATCAACGCATTCTCGAGATATTAAGAATCAAAGTCGTGAAGCGAGAGTCCGAGTAGCTCAGTCGATAAAGTCGTGGACATGGCCCAGGCGACCCGGGTTCAAGTCATGAGTGCCGCAAAAAAAATTTCACTCATTTTTCGATCAGATTTACGATTTTATCTTTAAAATGATGAGTTTTATCAAATCTCTTCAAAAATCGGACGGAAGACCCACTCGTTGCTCGCAACGAGAACCATCTAGTTATTATTATTATTATTATTAAGGTCTTCCGTTTCCAACTGAAGACCTTATAGTTTTCGTACTGTTTCTTATTATTAAGGTCTTCCGTTTCGAACGGAAGACCTTATTGTTTTCGTACTGTTTCTTATTATTATTATTATTATTTTTCTTTTCCACAAATTTTGTGCACGCGATTTCTCGAAAACTATTCGACCGATTTCCACAATTTTTTCACAGATGATTGGACTTCATATGATCTTCATACATTTTTGATAATTTGTCTGTCGTCATTTCCGGTACCGATTTATCGGCCATTTTGTTCATTTTTACGACCTATTTTGTGCACACAAAAACTCAAAAACTATCAGAGATATGAATATGAAATTTTCAGGATAGTTAGACCATAGTTTGAAGTTGTGCCCATTGTTTTTGTTTTACTCCTGTAGCGCCATTTCTTGGAGCTCGCTATGGCTCGAAAATTGGGTACGGATTTTTAATCAAAATTTTCACACGTTTTGATCTGTCTCTTTTTATCAGTTGATATTTTGTTGAGACATATATAAAAAAAGTGGTAGAGTATGAAAAGTTGTTTTCACCGATATTACAGAAAAGGGCTAGCCCCTTTAATTAGGGACAAAGAGACTCGTAAACTCTATTACAAATAACTTAAAAACGATAAAGATTTTGTAATGCATTATAGAAGCAAAGTTGTTGAGCATAACAATATCTGTCAGAAAAAATCATTGTTAGTCCATTTATCACGTAACTAGGGATTTTTAGGGGCCAAACACCTTAAATTTTGACGCAATATATCTAGAGAAGGAGACATATTTTGTTAAGCATTGTAGAAGAGAAAATGTCTGCATTGATAATTTTAATCGATTGCACTTATCAAAACATCAATATCTGTCCCCATTAAGGATTTACAGGGCTGACCCCTAAAAGATTCAATCAATTTTATCTCAAAAATGAACAAAAATTTTAGATAGGTGTAAGAACAAAAATTGTTAGTATCCTTAAGACCTTTCCAACAAATTCAAGAAAAAGGGGCTGGCCCCTTTAATTAGGGACCAATAAACTCGTAAACTCTATTACAAATAACTTTAAAATGATCAAGATTTTGTAATGCATTATGGAAGCAAAGATGTTGATCGTAGCAATGTCTATCTGAAAAATCATTGCCACGCCCATTTATTACGTAATTAAGGATTATTAGGGGCCAAAGTCCTTAAACTTTGACGCAATATATCTAGAGAAGGAGACATATTTTATGAAGCATTGTAGAAGAAAAAATGTCTGCATTGATGATTTCAATCGATTCCACTAATCAAAACACCAATGTATGTTCCTATAAAGGATTTACAGGGCTGACCCCTAAAAGATTCGATCATTTATATCTCAAAAATGAACAACAATTTAAGAAAGGTGTAAGAACAAAAAATGTTACTATACTTAAGATCTTTCCAACAAAATCAAGAAAAAAGGGACTGGCCCCTTTCATTAGGGGCCAACACACTCGTAAACTCTATTACAAATAACTTAAAAACGATAAAGATTTTGTAATGCATTATAGAAGCAAAGTTGTTGATCATAACAATATCTATCTGAAAAAATCATTGCCAGCCCATTTATTACGTAACTAGGGATTTTTAGGGGCCAAAGATCTTAAACATTGACGCAATATATCTAGAGGAGGAGAAATATTTTATTAAGTATTATAGAAGAGAAAATGTCTGCATGGATGGTTCTAATCGATTCCACTTATCAAAACACCAATGTCTGTCCCCATGAAGGATCTATAGGACTGGCCACTAAAATATTCAATCGTTTATATTTCAAAAATTAACAACAATTTTAGATAGGTGTACGAACAAAAAATGATAGTATTCTTAAGACCTTTTCAATGAACTCAAGAAAAAGGGGCTGGCCCTTAAAATTAGGGGCCAAGATACTAGTAAACACTTTTACAAATAACTTAAAAACGATCAAGATTGTGTAATGCATTATAGAAGACAAGTTGTTGATCGTAACAAAATCTGTTTGAAAAACTCTTTGCCACAACCATTTATTACTTAATTAGGGATTTATAGGAGCCGAAGTCCTTAAACTTTTTAAAAAATTGAACGGAAGACCTACTCGTTACGAGTAACGAGATCGTATCTAGTTATTATTATTTTTCTTTTCCACAAATTTTGTGCACGCGATTTCTCGAAAACTATTCGACTGATATCCACAATTTTTTCATAGATGATTGGACTTCATATGATCTTCAAACAATTTTGATAATTTTCCTGTCGTCACTTCCGGTACCGATTTATCGGCCATTTTGTTCATTTGTACGACCTATTTTGTGCACACAAAAACTCAAAAACTATCAGAGATATGAATATGAAATTTTCAGGATAGTTAGACCATAGTTTGAAGTTGTGCCCATTGTTTTTGTTTTACTCCTGTGGCGCCATTTCTTGGAGCTCGCTATGGCTCGAAAATTGGGTCCGAATCTGTATCATTTTATCACTTGATATTTTGTTAAGACATATATAACAAAAATGGTACATTATTAAAAGTTCTTTTCATCGATATCAAGAAAAAGGGTCTGGCCCCTTGAACTAGGGGCCAAGAGACTCGTAAAGTATATTCTAAATAACTTAAAAACTTTAAAGATTTTGTAATGCATTATAGAAGCACAGTTGTTGATTGTAACAATATCAATCTGAAGACCTCATTGCCACACCCATTTATGACGTAATTAGGGATTATTAGGGGCCAACGTTCTCAAACTTTGATACAATATATCTAGAGAACGAAACATATTTTGTTAAGCATTGTAGAAGAGAAAATGTCTGTATTGATGATGTAAATCGATTCCACTAATGAAAACACCAATGTCTGTCCCCATTAAGGATCTAGAGGGCTGGTCCCTAACATATTCAATCATTTATATCTCAAAAATCAACAACAGTTTTTGATGGGTGTAAGAACAAAAAATGTTAGTATTTGTGAGACCTTTTCAAGGAAATCAAGAAAAAGGGGCTGGTCCCTTTAATTAGGGGCCAATACAATCGTAGACTCTATTACAAATAACATAAAAACGATAAATATTTTGTAATGCATTAAAGAAGCAAAGTTGTTGATCGTAACAATATCTATCAGAATAAATCATTGCCACGCCCATTTATGACGTATTAAGGGATTTTTAGGGGCCAAAGTACTTACACTTTGACGCAATATATCTACAGAAGGAGACATATTTTGTTAAGCAATGTAGAAGAGAAAATGTTTGCATTAATGATTATAATCGATTCCATTAATCAAAATACCAATGTCTGTCCCCACTAAGGATTTACAGGACTGGCCCCTAAAATATTCAATCATTTGTATCTCAAAAATAAACAACAATTTTAGATGGATGATAAACATAAAATGTTAGTATTCTTACGACCTTTTCAGGAAAATCCAGCAAATGGGGCTGGCCCCTTGAATTAGGGCCAAAAACACTTGTAAACTCTATTACAGATAACTTAAAAACGATCAAGATTTTGTAATGAATTATAAAAGCAAATTTGTTGATCTTAACAATATCTATCAGAAAAAATCATTGCCATGCCCATTTATTACGTAATTAAGGACTTTTAGGGGCCAAAGTACTTAAATTTTGACGCGATATATCTAGAGAAGGAGACATATTTTGTTAAGCATTGTAGAAGAGTAAAAGTCTGTATTGATGATACTAATCGATTCCACTAATCAAAACACAAATGTATGTCCCCATTAAGGATCTAAAGGGCTGGACCCTTAAATTAAATATTCAATCTTTTGTATCTAAAAAAATGAACAGCAATTTAAACTAGGAGTAAGAACAAAAAATGTTAGTATTCGTGAGACCTTTCGAATAACTTCAAGAAAAGAAGGCTGGCCCCTTAAATTAGTGTCCAAGGCACTCGTAAAATTTCTTACACATAACTTAAAAACAATCAAGATTTTGTAATGCATTATAGAAGCAAGTTGTTAATCGTAACATTATGAGTTTGTAAAACTTATTGCCACACCCATTGATGACGTAATTAGGGACTTTAGGGTAATAAAATCTTAAATCTTTAATGTGCTGTATGTGAAAAAGCAAAACACTTTGTTAAGCATTGTAAAGGATATTGACAATCGTATACATTATCTGAAAGTGAGGAGATGAGGGTGAGTTCTGAAATTTCATTGATATTTTAATCATATCGTTTAAAAAACTGAACGAAAGACCTACTCGTTACTCGTAACGAGATCTTATCTACTTATTATTATTATTATTTTTTTTTCCCAAATTTTGTGCACGCGATTTCTCAGAAACTATTCAACCAATTTCGACCATTTTTTCACAGATGATGAGACGTGATCTGAATTTTATATGTTTTTGAAATTTGCGTTGTCGTCACTTCCGGTACCGAGTTACGGCCGATTTTGTAATTTTTGACGACCCATTTTGTGCAGAGCTGATCTCAGAAACTATTAGATATATGATAACGAAATTTTCAGGATAGGTAGACCATAGTTTGAAGTTGTGCACTATTATGTTGTTTTACGCCAGTGGCGCCATTTCTTGGAGCTCGCCTAGGCACGAAAATTGGGTACGAATTTTGAATCAAAAATTTTGTACGTTTTGGTCTGCATCTTTTTATCAGTTGATATTTTGTTAAGATATATATGACAAAAGTGGTAGAGAATCAAAAGTTCTTTCCAACAAAATCAAGAAAATGGGGCTGGCCCCTTTAATTAGGGGCCAATACAATCGTAAACTCTATTACAAATAACTTAAAAACGATAAAGATTTTGTAATGCATTATAGAAGCAAAGTTGTTGAACATAACAATATCTATCAGAAAAAAATATTGCCACGCCCATTTATTACGTAACTAGGGATTTTTTGGGGCCAAAATCCTTAAATTTTGACGCAATATATCTAGAGAAGGAGACATATTTTGTTAAGCATTGTAGAAGAGAAAATGTCTGCATTGATGATTCTTATCGATTGCACTTATCAAAACATCAATATCTGTCCCCATTAAGGATTTACAGGACTGACCCCTAAAAGATTCAATCATTTATATCTCAAAAATAAACAACAATTTTAGATAGGTTTAAGAACAAAAATTGTTAGTATTCATTAAACTTTTCCAACAAAATCAAGAGAAAAGGGCTGGCCCCTTTAATTAGGGGCTAATAACTCGCAAACTCTATTACAAATAACTTAAAAATGATCAAGATTTTGTAATGCATTATAGAAGCAAAGTTGTTGATCATAACAATATCTATCAGAAAAAATGATTGCCACGCCCATTTATTACGTAACTATGGATTTTTAGGGGCCAAAGTCCTTAAATTTTGACGCAATATACCTAGAGAAGGAGACTTATTTTGTTAAGCATTGTAGAAGAGAAAATGTGTGCATTGATGATTCTTATCGATTCCACTAATCAAAACACCAATGTATGTCCCCATTAAGGATTTACAGGGCTGGCCCCTAAAATATTCAATCGTTTGTATCTCAAAAATGAACAACAATTTTAGATAGGTGTAAGAACAAAAAATGTTAGAATTCTTTAGACCTGTTCAAGGAAATCAAGAAAAAGGGGCTGTCCCATTAAATTAGGGGCCACGATACTCGCAAACTCTATTACAAATAACTTAAAAACGATCAAGATTTTGTAATGCATTATCGAAGCAAAGTTGTTGATCATAACAATATCTATCAGAAAAAATGATTGCCACAACCATTTCTGACGTAACTATGGATTTAGAGGGGTCAAAATCCTTAAACTTTGACGCAATATATCTAGAGAAGGAGACTTATTTTGTTAAGCATTGTAGAAGAGAAAATGTCTGCATTGATGATTCTTATCGATTCCACTAATCAAAACACCAATATCTGTCCCCATTAAGGATTTACAGGGCTGGCCCCTAAAATAATCAATCGTTTGTATCTCAAAAATGAACAACAATTTTAGATAGGTTTAAGAACAAAACATGTTAGTATTCTTTAGACCTTTTCAAGTAAATCAAGAAAAAGTGGCTGGTCCTTTAAATTAGGGGCCAGGATACTCGTATACTCTATTACAAATAACTTAAAAACGATCAAGATTTTGTAATGCATTATAGAAGCAAAGTTCTTGATCGTAACAATGTCTGTTTAAAAAAACTCTTTGCCATACCCATTTATTATTTAATAAGAGATTTATAGGAGGCAAAGTCCTTAAACTTTTTAAAATATTGAACGGAAGACCTACTCGTTACTCGTAACGAGATCGTATCTAGTTAAGGTCTTCCGTTTCCAACGGAAGACCTTATTGTTTTCGTACTGTTTCTTATTAAGGTCTTCCGTTTCCAACGGAAGACCTTATTGTTTTCGTACTGTTTCTTTTTATTATTATTAAGGTCTTCCGTTTCCAACGGAAGACCTTATTGTTTTCGTACTGTTTCTTATTATTATTATTATTATTATTATTATTATTTTTCTTTTCCACAAATTTTGTGCACGCGATTTCTCGAAAACTATCGAACCGATTTCCACAATTTTTTCACAGATGATTGGACTTCATATGATCTTCATACATTTTTGATAACTTTCCTGTCGTCACTTCCGGTACCGATTTATCGGCCATTTTGTTCATTTTTACGACCTATTTTGTGCACACAAAAACTCAAAAAGTATCAGAGATATGAATATGAAATTTTCAGGATAGTTAGACCATAGTTTGAAGATGTGCCCATTTATTTTTGTTTTACTCCTGTGGTGCCATTTCTTGGAGCTCGCTATGGCTCGAAAATTGGGTCCGAATTTTGAATCAAAATTTTCTCACGTTTTGATCTGTATCTTTTTATCAGTTGATATTTTGTTAAGACATATATAACAAAAGTGGTAGATTATTAAAAATTCTTTTCATCGATATCAAGGAAAAGGGGCTGGCCCCTTGAACTAGGGGCCAAGAGACTCGTAAAGTATATCATAAATAACTTAAAAACTTTAAAGATTTTGTTCTGCATTATAGAAGCAAAGTTGTTGAATGTAACAATATCAATCTGAAAACCTCAATGCCACACCCATTTATGACGTAATAAGGGATTTTTAGGGGCCAAATATCTCAAACTTTGTTACAATATATCTAGAGAAGGAGACATATTTTGTTAAGCCTTAGAGAAGAAAAAATGTCTGCATTGATGATTGTAATTGATTGCACTTATCAAAACACCAATATCTGTCCCCATTAAGGATTTACAGGGCTGACTCCTAAAAGATTCAATCATTTATATCTCAAAAATGAACAACAATTTTAGATAGGTGTAAGAACAAAAATTGTTAGTATCCTTAAGACCTTTCCAACAAAATCAATAAAAAGGGGCTGGCCCTTTAATAAGGGACCAAAACACTATTACAAATAACTTAAAAACGATAAAGATTTTGTAATGCATTATAGAAGCAAAGTTGTTGATAGTAACAATATCTATCAGAACAAATTATTGCCACGCCCATTTATTACGTAACTAGGGATTTTTAGGGCCAAAGTCCTTAAACTTTGACGCAATATTTCTAGGGAAGGAGACATATTTTGTTAAGCATTGTAGAAGAGAAAATGTCTGCATTGATGGTTCTTATCAATTCCACCTATCAAAACACCAATGTATGTCCCATTAAGGATCTACAGGGCTGGCCCCTAAAATATTCAATCGTTTGTATCTCAAAAATGAACAACAATTTTAGATAGGTGTAAGAACAAAAAATGTTAGTATTCTTAAGACTTTTTCACGGAAATCAAGAAAAAGGGGCTGGCCCCTTTAATTAGGGCCTAAGACACTTGTAAACTCTTTTACAAATAACTTAAAAATGATCAAGATTTTGTTATGCATTATAGAAGCAAATTTGTTGATCGTAACAATATCTATCAGAAAAAATCATTGCCACACCAATTGATGACGTAATAAGGGACTTTTAGGGGCCAAAGTACTTAAACTTTGACGCGATATATCTACAGAAGGAGACATATTTTGTTAAGCTTTGTAGAAGAGAAAATGTCTGCATTGATGATATTAATCGATTCCATTAATCAAAACACCAGTGCATGTTCCCATTAAGGATCTAAATGGCTGGCCTCTTAAATATTCAATCATTTGTATCTTAAACATGAACAACAATTTAAGATAGGTGTAAGAACAAAAAAATGTTAGTATTCGTGAGACCTTTCGAGTTAAATCAAGAAAAAGGGGCTGGCCCCTTACATTAGGGTCCAAGGCACTCGTAAAGTCTCTTACGCATAACTTAAAAACGATCAAGATTTTCTAATGCATTATAAAAGCAAGTTATAAAACTAATTGCCATACCCATTGATGACGTAATTAGGGATCTTAGGGGACTAAAATCTTAAATCTTTAATGTGCTGTATGTGAAAAAGCAAAACACTTTGATAAGCATTGTAAATGATACTGACAATCGATTACATTATCTGAAAGGGGGGAGTTGAGGGGTAATTCTGAAATTTCATTGATTTTTTAATCATATCGTTTAAAAAATTGAACGGAAGACCTACTCGTTACTCGTAACGAGATCGTATCTAGTTATTATTTTTTTTTTTCCAAATTTTGTGCACGCGATTTTTCGAAAACTATTCGACCGATTTCAACCATTTTTTCACAGATGATGGGACGTGATCTGAATTTTATATGTTTTTGAAATTTGTGTTGTCGTCACTTCCGGTACCGATTTACGTCCGATTTTGCATTTTTTAACGATCTATTTTGTGCAGAGCTAATCTCAAAAACTATCAGAGATATGACTATGAAATTTTCAGGATAGGTAGTCTATAGTTTGAAGTTGTGCACTATTATGTTGTTTTACTCCAGAGGCGCCTTATCGTGGAGCTCGCCTACGCTCGAAAATTGGGTACGAATTTTCATTCAAAATTTTCATACGTTTTGATCTGTATCTTTTTATCTGTTGATATTTTGTTAAGACATATATAACAAAAGTGGTAGAGAATCAACAGTTCTTTACAACAAAATCAAAGAAAAGGGGCTGGCCCCTTTATGTAGGGGCCAAGAGACTCGTAAACTCTAATACAAATAACTGAAAAATGATAAAGATTTTGTAATGCATTATAGAAGCAAAGTTGTTGATCGTAACAATATATATCAGTGAAAATCATTGCCACGCCCATTTATTACGTAATAAGGGATTTTTAGGGGCCAAAGTTCTCAAACTTTGACGCAATATACCTAGAGAAGGAGACCTATTTTGTTAAGTGTTGTAGAAGAGAAAATGTCTGCATTGATGATTCTTATCGAATCCACTAATCAAAACACCAATGTCTGTCCCCATTAAGGATTTACAGGGCTGGCCTCTAAAATATTCAATCGTTTGTATCTCAAAAATGAACAACAATTTTAGATAGGTTTAAGAACAAAACATGTTAGTATTATTAAGACCTGTTCAAGGAAATCAAGAAAAAGGGGCTGGCTCTTTAAATTAAGGGCCAAGATACTCGTAACTTCTATTACAAATAACTTAAAAACGATCAAGATTTTGTACTGCATTATAGAAGCAAAGTTGTTGATCATAACAATATATATCAGAAAAAATGATTGCCACGCCCATTTATTACGTAACTAGGGATTTTTAGGGGCCAAATTCCTAAAACTTTGACGCAATATACCTAGAGAAGGAGACTTATTTTGTTAAGCGTTGTAGAAGAGAAAATGTCTGCATTGATGATTCTTATCGATTCCACTAATCAAAACACCAATGTCTGTCCCCATTAAGGATTTACAGGACTGGTCCCTAAAATATTCAATCGTTTGTATCTCAAAAATGAACAACAATTTTAGATAGGTTTAAGAACAAAAAATGTTAGTTTTCTTAAAACCTTTTCAAATAAATCAAGAAAAAGGGGCTGGTCCTTTAAATTAGGGGCCAAGATACTCGTAAACTCTATTACAAATAACTTAAAAACGATCAAGATTTTGTAATGCATTATAGAAGCAAAGTTCTTGATCGTAACAATGTCTGTTTAAAAAACTCTTTGCCACACCCATTTATTACTTAATAAGAGATTTATTATAGGCAAAGTCCTTAAACTTTTTTAAAAATTGAACGGAAGACCTACTCGTTACTCGTAACGAGATCGTATCTAGTTATTATTTTTTTTTCCACGAATTTTGTGCACGCGATATCTCGAAAACTATCCAGCCGACTTCAGCCATTTTTTCACAGATGATTGCCTGTGGTCATAATTCTAGAAGTTTTTTTAAATTTTGAAATCGTCACTTCCGGTTCCGATTTACGGCCGAATTTGTAAGTTTTTACGACCCATTTTGTGCAGACATAAACTCAGAGACTATCATAGACATAAATATGAAATTTTCAGGATAGGTAGACCATAGTTTGAAGTTGTGCACCATATAATTTTTATACGCCAGCGGCGCCATTTCTTGAAGCTTGCTATGGCTCGAAAATTGGGTACGGATTTTTAATCAAAATTTTCACACGTTTTGATCTGTATCTTTTTATCAGTTGATATTTTGTTAAGACATATATAACAAAAGTGGTAGAATTTTAGAAGTTCTTTTCACCGATATCAAGGAAAAGGGGCTAGCCCCTTTAATTAGGGGCCAAGACACTCGTAAACTCTATTACAAATAACTTAAAAACGATCAAGATTTTGTAATGCATTATAGAAGCAAAGTTGTTGATCATAACAATCTCTATCAGAAAAAATCATTGCCACGCCCATTTATTACGTAACTAGGAATTTTTAGGGGCCAAAAATCCTAAACTTTTGAAGCAATATATCTAAAGAAGGAGACATATTTTGTTAAGCATTGTAGAAGAGAAAATGTCTGCATTGATGATTTTAATCGATTGCACTTATCAAAATACCAATATCTGTCCCCATTAAGGATTTACAGGGATGACCCCTAAAAGATTCAAACATTTATATCTCAAAAATGAACAACAATTTTAGATAGGTGTAAGAACAAAAATTGTTAGTATCCTTAAGACCTTTCCAACAAAATCAAGAAAAAGGGGCTGGCCCCTTTACTTAGGGGCCAAGACACTCGTAGACTCTATTACAAATAATTTAAAAACGATCAAGATTTTGTAATGCATTATAGAAGCAAAGTTGTTGATCATAACAATATCTATCAGAAAAAGTCATTGCCACGCCCATTTGTTACGTAACTAGGGATTTTTAGGGGCCAAAAGCCTTAAATTTTGACGCAATATATCTAGAGAAGGAGACATATTTTGTTAAGCATTGTAGAAAAGAAAATGTCTGCATTGAAGATTCTAATCGATTGCACTTATCAAAACACCAATATCTGTCCCCATTAAGGATTTACAGGGCTGACCCCTAAAAGATTCAATCATTTATATCTCAAAAATGAACAACAATTTAAGATAAGTGTAAGAACAAAAATTGTTACTATTCTTAAGATCTTTCCAACAAAATCAAGAAAAAGGGGCTGGCCCCTTTACTTAGGGGCCAATACACTCGTAAACTCTATTACAAATAACTTAAAAACGATCAAGATTTTGTAATGCATTATAGAAGCAAAGTTGTTGATCATAACAATATCTATCTGAAAAAATCATTGCCACGCCCATTTTTTACGTAACTAATAATTATTAGGGGCCAAAGTCCTTAAACTTTGACGCAATATATCTGGAGAAGGAGACATATTTTGTTAAGCATTGTAGAAAAGAAAATGTCTGCATTGATGGTTCTAATCGATTCCACCGATCAAACACCAATGTATGTCCCCATTAAGGATCTACAGGGCTGGCCCCTAAAATACTCAATCGTTTGTATCTCAAAAATGATCAACAATTTTAGATAGGTTTAAGAAACAAAAATAATAGTATTCCTAAGACCTTTTCAATGAAATCTAGAAAAAGGGTTTGGCCCTTTATATTAGCGGCCAAGATAATCCTAAACTCCATGACAGATAACCTAAAAACGATAAAGATTTTGTAATGCATTTTAGAAGCAAAGTTGTTGATCGTAACAAAGTCTGCTTGAAAAACTTTTTGCTACACCCATTTATGACTAAATTATGGATTTATAGTAGCCAAAGTCATTAAACTTTTCAAAACATTGAACGGAAGACCTACTCGTTACTCGTAACGAGATCTAGTTATTATTATTAAGGTCTTCCGTTTCCAACGGAAGACCTTATTGTTTTCGTACTGTTTCTTATTAAGGTCTTCCGTTTCCAACGGAAGACCTTATTGTTTTCGTACTGTTTCTTATTATTATTATTATTATTATTATTATTATTTTTCTTTTCCACAAATTTTGTGCACGCGATTTCTCGAAAACTATTCGACCGATTTCCACAATTTTTTCACAGATGATTGGACCTCATAAGATCTTCATACATTTTTGATAATTTTCCTGTCGTCACTTCCGGTACCGATTTATCGGCCATTTTGTTCATTTTCACGACCTATTTTGTGCACACAAAAACTCAAAAACTATCAGAGATATGAATATGTAATTTTCATGATAGTAAGACCATAGTTTGAAGTTGTGCCCATTGTTTTTGTTTTACTCCTGTGGCGCCATTTCTTGGAGCTCGCTATGGCTCGAAAATTGGGTACGGATTTTTAATCAAAATTTTCACACGTTTTGATCTGTCTCTTTTTATCAGTTGATATTTTGTTGAGACATATATAACAAAAGTGGTAGAGTATAAAAAGTTCTTTTCACCGATATCATGGAAAAGGGGCTAGCCCCTTTTATTAGGGGCCAAGAGACTCGTAAACTCTATTACAAATAACTTAAAAACGATAAAGATTTTGTAATGCATTATAGAAGCAAAGTTGTTGATCATAACAATATCTGTCAGAAAAAATTATTGCCACGCCCGTTTATTACGTAACTAGGGATTTTTAGGGGCCAAATACCTTAAGTTTTGACGCAATATATCTATAGAAGGAGACATATTTTATTAGGCATTGTAGAAGAGAAAATGTCTGCATTGATAATTTTAATCGATTGCACTTATCAAAACATCAATATCTGTCCCCATTAAGGTTTTACAGGGCTGACCCCTAAAAGATTCAATCAATTATATCTCAAAAATGAGCAACAATTTTAGATAGGTGTAAGAAATAAAATTGTTAGTATCCTTAAGACCTTTCCACCAAAATCAAGAAAAAGGGGCTGGCGCCTTTAATTAGGGGCCAATAAACTCGTAAACACTATTACAAATAACTTAAAAACGATCAAGATTTTGTAATGCATTATCGAAGCAAAGATGTTGATCGTAGCAATGTCTATCTGAAAAATCATTGCCATGCCCATTTATTACGTAACTAAGGATTATTAGGGGCCAAAGACCTTAAACTTTGACGCAATATATCTAGAGAAGGAGACATATTTTGTTAAGCATTGTAGAAGAGAAAATGTCTGCATTGATGATTTCAATCGATGCCACTTATCAAAATACCAATGTATGTTCCTATAAAGGTTTTACAGGGCTGACCCCTAAAAGATTCAATCATTTATATCTCAAAAATGAACAACAATTTAAGATAGGTGTAAGAACAAAAAATGTTACTATACTTAATAACTTTCCAAAAAAATCAAGAAAAAGGGACTGGCCCCTTTCATTAGGGGCCAACACACTCGTAAACTCTATTACAAATAACTTAAAAACGATAAAGATTTTGTAATGCATTATAGAAGCAAAGTTGTTGATCATAACAATATCTATCAGAAAAAATCATTGCCAGCCCATTTATTACGTAACTAGGGATTTTTAGGGGCCAAAGTCCTTACACTTTGACGCAATATATCTAGAGAAGGAGACATATTTTGTTAAGTATTATAGAAGAGAAAATGTCTACATGGATGGTTCTAATCGATTCCACTTATCAAAACACCAATGTCTGTCCCCATTAAGAATCTATAGGACTGGCCCCTAAAATATTCAATCGTTTATATCTCAAATATTAACAACAATTTTTGATAGGTTTACGAACAAAAAATGATAGTATTCTAAGACCTTTTCAATAAACTCAAGAAAAAGGGGCTGGCCCTTAAAATTAGGGGCCAAGATACTAGTAAACACTATTACAAATAACTTAAAAACGATCAAGATTGTGTAATGCATTATAGAAGACAAGTTGTTGATCGTAACAAAGTCTATTTGAAAAACTCTTTGCCACAACCATTTATTACTTAATTAGGGATTTATAGGAGCCAAAGTCCTTAAACTTTTTAAAAAATTGAACGGAAGACCTACTCGTTACTCGTAACGAGATCGTATATAGTTATTATTATAATTATTATTTTTTTCCAAATTTTGTGCACGCGATTTCTCGAAAACTATTCGACCGATCTGAACCATTTTTTCACAGATGATTGGATGTGATCTGAATTTTATATGTTTTTGAAATTTTTGACGTCGTCACTTCCGGTACCGATTTATCGGTGATTTTGTCGTTTTTGACGACCATTTTTGTGCACGCATAAACTCAGAGACTATCAGAGATATGATTATGAAATTTTCAGGGTAGGTAGACCATAGTTTGAAGTTGTGTCTATTGTTTTTGTTTTAAGTCAGTGGCGCCTTATTTTGGAGCTCGCCTAGGCTCGAAAATTGGGTACGAATTTTAATTCAAAATTTTCAGACGTTTTGATCTGTATCTTTTTATCAGTTAATATTTTGTTAAGACATATATAACAAAAGTGGTAGAGAATCAATAGTTCTTTCTAAAAAAAAATCAAGAAAAAGGGGCTAGCCCCTATATTTAGGGGCCAAGACACTCGTAAACTCTGTTACAAATAACTTAAAAATGATAAAGATTTTGTAATGCATTATAGAAGCAAAGTTGTTGATCGTAACAATATCTATCAGAATAAATCATTGCCACGCCCATTTATGACGTAATAAGGGATTTGTAGGGGCCAAAGTCCTTAAACTTTGACGCAATATATCTACAGAAGGACACATACTTTGTAAAGCATTGTAAAAGAGAAAATATCGCCATTGATGGTTCTTATCGATTCCATCTATCAAAACACCAATGTCTGTCCCCATTAAAGATTTACAGGGCTGGCCCCTAAAGGATTCAATTCTTTGTATCTCAAAAATGAACAACAATTTTAGATAGGTGTAAGAATAAAAAATGATAGTATTCTTAAGACCTTTTCAATGAAATCAAGAAAAAGGGGCTAGCCCTCACAATTAGGGGCCAAGTTACAGGTAAACTATATTACAAATAAGTTAAAAACGATAAAGATTTTGTAATGCATTATAGAAGCAAAGTTGTTGATCGTAACAATATCTGCTTAAAAAACTCTTTGCCATACCCATTTACTGCTTAATTAGGGATTTATAGGAACCAAAGTCCTTAAAATTTTTTAAAAAATTTAAAGGAACACCTACTCGTTACTCGTAACGAGATCGTATCTAGTTATTATTATTATTTTTTTTTTTTTCCAAATTTTGTGCACGCGATTTCTCGAAAACTATTCGACCGGTCTGAACCATTTTTTCACAGATGATTGGACGTGACCTGAATTTAATATGTTTTTGAAATTTTTTCCGTCCTCATTTCCGGTCCCGATTTACGGCCGATTTTGCATTTTTTTAACGACCTATTTTGTGCAGAGCTGATCTCAAAAATATCAGAGATATGACTATGAAATTTTGAGGATAGGTAGTGTGTAGTTTGAAGTTGTGCACTATTATGTTGTTTTACGCTAGTGGCGCCTTATCTTGGAGCTCGCCTAGGCTCGAAAATTGGGTACAAATTTTGTTTCAAAATTTTCATACGTTTTGATCTGTATCTTTTTATCAGTTGATATTTTGTTAAGACTTATATAACAAAAGTGGTAGAGAATCAACAGTTCTTTCCAACAAAATCAAGAAAAAGGGGCTGGCCTCTTTATTTAGAGGCCAAGACACTCGTAGACTTTATTACAAATAACTGAAAAATGATAAAGATTTTGTTATGCATTATAGAAGCAAAGTTGCTGATCGTATCAATATATATCAGGAAAAATCATTGCCACGCCCATTTATTACGTAATTAGGGATTTATAGGGGCCAAATTTCTCAAACTTTGATACAATTTATCTTGAGACCGAAACATATTTTGTTAAGCATTGTAGAAGAGAAAATACTTGTATTGATGATTTAAACCGATTCCACTAATCAAAACATGAATGTCTGTCCCCATTAAGGATCTAGAGGGCTGGCCCCTAAAAGATTCAATCATTCATATCTCAAAAATGAACAACAATTTTAGATAGCTGTAAGAACAAATAATGTTAGTATTCGTAAGACCTTTCGAACAATATGAAGAAAAAGGGGCTAGCCCCTTTAAATAGGGGCCAATATACTCGTAAGCTCTCTTACAAATAACTGAAAAACGATAAAGATTTTGTAATGCATTATAGAAGCAAAGTTGTTGATCGTAACAATATCTATTAGAAAAAATCATTGCCACGCCCATTTATTACGTAACTAGTGTCAAAGTCCTTAAACTTTGACTCAATATACCTATATAAGGAGACTTATTTTGTTTCTGCATCGATGATTCTAATCGATTCCACTAATTATAACACCAATGTATGTCCCCATTAAGGATTTATAGGGCTGGCCCCTAAAATATCTAATCGGTTGTATCTCAAAAATGAACAACAATTTTTGAATAGGTTTAAAAACAAAAAATGTTATTATTCTTAAGACATTTTCAAGGAAATCAAGAAAAAGGGGCTGGCCCTTTAAATTAGGGGCCAAGATACTCGTAAACTCTATTACAAATAACTTAAAAATGATCAAGATTTTGTAATGCATTATAGAAGCAAAGTTGTTGATCATAACAATATCTATAAGAAAAAATCATTGCCACACCCATTTATTACGTAATTACAGATTTTTAGGGGCCAAAGTACTTAAACTTTGACGCAATATACCTAGAGAAGGAGACTTATTTTGTTAAGCATTGTAGAAGAGAAAATGTCTGCATTGATGATTCTAATCGATTCCACTAATGATAACACCAATGTCTGTCCCCATTAAGGATTTACAGGGCTAACCCCTAAAAGAGTCAATCATTTATATATCAAAAATGAACAACAATTTTAGAGAGGTTGAAGAACAAAAAATGTTAGTATTCTTAAGACCTTTTCAGGGAAATCAAGAAAAAGGGGCTGGCCCCTTTAATTAGGGGCAAAGGTACTCGTAAACTCTATTACAAATAACTTTAAAACGATCAAGATTTTGTAATGCATTATAGAAGCAAAGTTCTTGATCGTAACAATGTCTGTTTGAAAAACTCTTTGCCACACCAATTTATTACTTATTTAGAGATTTATAGGAGGCAAAGTCCTTAACCTTTTTAAAAAAATGAACGGAAGACGTACTCGTTACTCGTAACGAGATCGTATCTAGTTAAGGTCTTCCGTTTCCAACGGAAGACCTTATTGTTTTCGTACTGTTTATTATTATTATTATTATTTTTTTTTTCCAAATTTTGTGCACGCGATTTCTCGAAAACTATTCGACCGATCTGAACCATTTTTTCACAGATGATTGGATGTGATCTGAATTTTATATGTTTTTGAAATTTTTGACGTCGTCACTTCCGGTACCGATTTATCGGTGATTTTGTCGTTTTTGACGACCATTTTTGTGCACGCATAAACTCAGAGACTATCAGAGATATGATTATGAAATTTTCAGGGTAGGTAGACTATAGTTTGAAGTTGTGTCTATTGTTTTTGTTTTACGTCAGTGGCGCCTTATTTTGGAGCTCGCCGAGGCTCGAAAATTGGGTACGGATTTTCATTCAAAATTTTCAGACGTTTTGATCTGTATCTTTTTATCAGTTAATATTTTGTTAATACATATATAACAAAAGTGGTAGAAAATTAATAGTTCTTTCCAACAAAATCAAGAAAATGGGGCTAGCCCCTATTTTTAGGGGCCAAGACACTCGTAAACTCTATTACAAATAACTTTAAAATGATAAAGATTTTGTAATGCATTATAGAAGGAAAGTTGTTGACCGTAACAATATATATCAGGAAAAATTATTGCCACGCCCATTTAATACGTAATTAGGGATTTATAGGGGCCAACGTTCTCAAACTTTGATACAATTTATCTAAAGAACGAGACATATTTTGTTAAGCATTGTAGAAGAGAAAATATGTGTATTGATAATTTAAATCGATTCCACTAATCAAAACACCAATGTCTGTCCCCATTAAGGATCTACAGGGCTGACCCCTAAAAGATTCAATCATTTATATCTCAAATGTGAACAACAATTTTAGATAGGTGTGAGAACAAAAATTGTTAGTATTCTTAAGACCTTTCCAAACAAATCAAGAAAAAGGGGCTGGCCCCTTTCATTAGGGGCCAAGAGACTCGTAAACTCTATTACAAATAACTTTAAAACGATAAAGATTTTGTAATGCATTATAGAAGCAAAGTTGTTAATCATAACAATATCTATGAGAAAAAATCATTGCCACGCCCATTTATCACGTAACTAGGGATTATTAGGGGCCAAAATCCTTAAACTTTGACGCAATATATCTAGAGAAGGAGACATATTTTGTTTAGCATTGTAGAAGAGAAAATGTCTGCATTGATGATTTCAATCGATGCCACTAATCAAAACACCAATGTATGTTCCCATAAAGGATTTACAGGGCTGACCCCTAAAAGATTCAATCATTTATATCTTAAAAATGAACAACAATTTTAGATAGGTGTAAGAACAAAACTTGTTAGTATCCTTAAGACCTTTCCAACAAAATCAAGAAAAAGGGGCTGGCCCCTTTAATTAGGGGCCAATAAACTCGTAAACTCTATTAAAAATAACTTAAAAACGATCAAGATTTTGTAATGCATTATCGAAGCAAAGATGTTGATCGTAGCAATGTCTATCTGAAAAATCATTGCCACGCCCATTTATTACGTAACTAGGGATTATTAGGGGCCAAAGTCCTTAAACGTTGACGCAATATATCTGGAGAAGGAGACATATTTTGTTAAGCATTGTAAAAGAGAAAATGTCTGCATTAATGGTTTTAATCGATTCCACTTATCAAAACACCAATGTCTGTCCCCATTAAGGATCTACAGGGCTGGCCCCTAAAATACTCAATCGTTTGTATCTCAGAAATGAACAACAATTTAAGATAGGTTTAAGAATCAAAAATAATAGTATTCTTAAGACCTTTTCAATGAAATCTAGAAAAAGGCTTTGGCCCTTTAAATTAGGGGCCAAAATACTCCTAAACTCCATGTCAAATAACTTAAAAACGATCAAGATTTTGTAATGCATTATAGAAGCAAAGTTGTTGATCGTAACAATTAATGTCTGCTTGAAAAACTTTTTGGCACACCCATTTATTACTTAATTAGGGATTTATAGTAGCCAAAGTCATTGAACTTTTCAAAACATTGAACGGAAGACCTACTCGTTACTCGTAACGAGATCTAGTTATTATTATTAAGGTCTTCCGTTTCCAACGGAAGACCTTATTGTTTTCGTACTGTTTCTTATTATTATTATTATTATTATTATTATTATTATTTTTCTTTTCCACAAATTTTGTGCACGCGATTTCTCGAAAACTATTCGACCGATTTCCACAATTTTTTCACAGGTGATTGGACTTCATATGATCTTCAAACATTTTTGATACTTTTCCTGTCGTCACTTCCGGTACCGATTTATCGGCCATTTTGTTCATTTTTACGACCTATTTTGTGCACACAAAAACTCAAAAACTATCAGAGATATGAATATGAAATTTTCAGGATAGTTAGACCATAGTTTGAAGTTGTGCCCATTGATTTTGTTTTACTCCTGTGGCGCCATTTCTTGGAGCTCGCTATGGCTCGAAAATTGGGTACAGATTTTGAATCAAAATTTTCACACGTTTTGATCTGTATCTTTTTATCAGTTGATATTTTGTTGAGACATATTTAACAAAAGTGGTAGAGTATGAAAAGTTCTTTTCACCGATATCACGGAAAAGGGGCTAGCCCCTTTAATTAGGGGCTAAGAGACTCGTAAACTTTATAACAAATAACTGAAAAATGATAAAGATTTTGTAATGCATTATAGAAGCAAAGTTGTTGATCATAACAATATCTGTCAGAAAAAATCATTGCTAGGGATTTTTAGGGGCCAAAAACCTTAAATTTTGACGCTATATATCTAGAGAAGGAGACATATTTTGTTAAGCATTGTAAAAGAGAAAATGTCTGCATTAATGATTTCAATCGATGCCACTTATCAAAACACCAATGTATGTTCCCATAAAGGATTTGCAGGGTTGACCCCTAAAAGATTCAATCATTCATATCTCAAAAGTGAACAACAATTTAAGATAGGTGTAAGAACAAAAAATGTTACTATACTTAAGATCTTTCCAACAAAATCAAGAAAAAGGGATTGGCCCCTTTCATTAGGGGCCAAAACACTCGTAAACTCTATTACAAATAAGTTAAAAACGATAAAGATTTTGTAATGCATTATAGAAGCAAAGTTGTTGATCATAACAATATCTATCAGAAAAAATCATTGCCAGCGCATTTATTACGTAACTAGGGATTTTTAGGGGCCAAAGTCCTTAAACATTGACGCAATATATGTAGAGAAGGAGACATATTTTGTTAAGTATTATAGAAGAGAAAATGTCTGCATGGATGGTTCTAATCGATTCCACTTATCAAAACACCAATGTCTGTCCCCATTAAGGATCTATAGGACTGGCCCCTAAAATATTCAATCGTTTATATCTCAAAAATTAACAACAATTTTTGATAGGTTTACGAACAAAAAATGATAGTATTCTTAAGACCTTTTCAATGAACTCAAGAAAAAGGGGCTGGCCCTTAAAATTAGGGGCCAAGATACTAGTAAACACTCTTACAAATAACTTAAAAACGATCAAGATTGTGTAATGCATTATAGAAGACAAGTTGTTGATCGTAACAAAATCTGTTTGAAAAACTCTTTGCCACAACCATTTATTACTCAATTAGGGATTTAAAGGAGCCAAAGTCCTTAATCTTTTTAAAAAATTGAACGGAAGACCTACTCGTTACTCGTAACGAGATCGTATCTAGTTATTATTATTTTTCTTTTCCACAAATTTTGTGCACGCGATTTCTCGAAAACTATTCGACATATTTCCACAATTTTTTGACAGATGATTGGACTTAATATGATCTTCAAACATTTTTGATAATTTTCCTGCCGTCACTTCCGGTACCGATTTATCGGCCATTTTGTTCATTTTTACGACCTATTTTGTGCACACAAAAACTCAAAAAGTATCAGAGATATGAATATGAAATTTTCAGGATAGTTAGACCATAGTTTGAAGTTGTGCCCATTGTTTTTGTTTAACCCATGTGGCGCCATTTCTTGGAGCTCGCTATGGCTCGAAAATTGGGTCCGAATTTTGAATCAAAATTTTCACACGTTTTGATCTGTATCTTTTTATCAGTTGATATTTTGTTAAGACATATATAACAAAAGTGGTAGATTATTAAAAGTTCTTTTCATCGATATCAAGGAAAAGGGGCTGGCCCCTTGAACTTGGGGCCAAGAGACTCGTAAAGTATATTAAAAATAACTTAAAAACTTTAAAGATTTTGTAATGCGTTATAGAAGCAAAGTTGTTGATTGTAACAATATCAATCTGAACCCTCAATGCCACACCCATTTATGACGTAATTAGGGATTTTTAGGGGCCAATTATCTCAAACTTTGATACAATATATCTAGAGAACGAGACATATTTTGTTAAACATTGTAGAAGAGAAAATGTTTGTATTGATGATTTAAATCGATTCCACTAATCAAAACACCAATGTCTGTCCCCATTAAGGATCTACAGGGCTGGCCCCTAAAATACCCAATCGTTTGTTTCTCAAAAATGAACAATTTTAGATAGGTTTACGAAACAAAAATAATAGTATTCTTAAGACCTTTTCAATGAAATCTAGAAAAAGGGTTTGGCCCTTTAAATTAGGGGCCAAGATACTCCTAAACTCCATGACAAATAACTTAAAAACGATAAAGATTTTGTAATGCATTATAGAAGCAAAGTTGTTGATCGTAACAAAGTCTGCTTGAAAAACTTTTTACCACACCCATTTATTACTTAATTAGGGATTTATAGTAGCCAAAGTCATTAAACTTTTCAAAACATTGAACGGAAGACCTACTCGTTACTCGTAACGAGATCTAGTTAAGGTCTTCCGTTTCCAACGGAAGACCTTATTGTTTTCGTACTGTTTATTATTATTAAGGTCTTCCGTTTCCAACGGAAGACCTTATTGTTATTGCTTTGTTTCTTTTCCTCTATTATTATTATTATTATTTTTTTTTTCTCCCACGTTTTCTCAAAAACGCTTAAGCAGATTTTAATGAAATTTTTAGATCTTATTCAGGACAAAATTTGTAAGAAAATTACACTAGTTTTTTTTGGTCGTCACTTCCGGTCCCGAGATATTAAAGATTTTATGTTTTTGCTTGTTCACGATTTTTCTCCAAAAGTATTTGAGATAGAACTTTCAAATTTTCAGGGATGGTAGAAAGTGTCCTGCCGCAGTGCCCTTCGCATATCCGAATGTCCGCCGTCACTTCCGGTCGGCACCGGAAGGAAACAAAAAACAGTCAATTTTTAACTTTTTTGTTTTGAAATTTTTTAATATCATTGTTCGATAGAGACGCTTTAATAACTTCAGAATATGAAATTTGTTTAAGATCGATCCACGCATTCTCGAGATTTTGGGTTCCAAAGTCCTGAAGCGAGAGTCTGCGTAGCTCAGTCATTAGAGTGGTGGACTTTGGCCCAGGCGACCCGGGTTCAGTCCCCGAGTGCCGAATATTTTTTCTTCCTTAATTGTGTTAAGGTTTATAATTTTATATTTGAAATGATAGATTTTACTTATTTCCAATATAATTTTATCAAAAATCACAATAATAGCGACTTTTTAAAGATTAATTTAGGTATAATTATATGTCTATTGAAATTCTTATAGAGGGTTAAATGGAATTTAATGACGTGTTTAGAATTGAAAAAAAGAACAACTATCCCTCTAGTTATTAAGGTCTTCCGTTTCCAACGGAAGACCTTATTGTTATTGCTTTGTTTCTTTTTCACTATTATTTTTATTGTTTTTTTTTTTCTGTCACGTTTTCTCAAAGACGCTTCATCCGATTTTGATTAAACTCTCGGACCTTATTCATGACAAAATTTGTAAGAAAATTACACGAGATTTTTTAGGTCGTCACTTCCGGTCCCGAGTTATCAAAGATTTTATGTTTTTGCTTGTTCACGATTTTTCTCCAAAAGTATTTAAGATAGAACTTTCAAATTTTCAGGGATGGTAGAAAGCGTCCTGCCGCAGTGCCCTTCGCATATCCGAACGTCCGCCGTCACTTCCGGTCGTCACAGGAAGGAAACAAACAACAGTCATTTTTCAACTTTTTTGTTTTGAATTTTTTTAATATTACTATTCGATAGAGACGCTTTAATAACGTCAGAATATGAAATTTATTTTAAAATCGATCCACGCATTCTCGAGATTTTGGGATCCAAAGTCCTGAAGCGAGAGTAAGGGTAGCTCAGTCGTTAGAGTAGTGGACTTTGGCCCAGGCGACCCGGGTTCAGTCCCCGAGTGCCGAATGTTTTTTTCTTTCTCAATTGTGTTTTGTTTAACGATTTTATCTTTAAAACGATGGATTTTAATGTTTTCCGTTTTAATTTTATCATAAATCAATATAATACCGGCTTTTCTTCAGTACAAATATAGAGCCCGTTTCAAAATACCGTCAATTTCCCCGCATTGTGACAGTCTTGTTTCTGTCAGCAGCTCGCTAAATTCAGACGCTCGTCGCATCGCCGGCATCAAAGACTTGCCGCCGAAGCACCCTTGCAGTACGACTGCATTAGAGCTCGCCAGGTCGCTTTGCCGGCATCAAAGAAATGCCGCCATCTAATTGACTGTATGCACAAAACATTTAGCAATGCGCCCACATTTCAAGAATTCTACAGGACTTTAAAAGGAGGACTGTTTAGTATTTATTCAGATATATAGATACATGCATGTATATATGCGTTTATTGACATATATTGTTTATATATTGATTTCCTGAACACTATAAAACACTATAAAATCTCTCTCTCTCTCTCTCTCTCTCTCTCTCTCTCTCTCTCTCTCTCTCTCTCTCTCTCTCTCTCTCTCTCTCTCCAACGTACGAATATTTTAGTATTTGAATAAGAACTACTACAGGTAACATGCAGTAATGTGGCTAAAGCCTAAATGTACATTTGACGTTTAAAAATTATATATGTATTTATTTCTAGTTACGGGATATTGTCTTTGGATTTAAATGATTTGAAATTAATTTTTTAATGATTGTCTTCTTACTGATTGGAAGTCAATGCTAAAAAGTCATTTTTTATTATAGACGATGTACTTTCTCCTTCTTTGTATATGTCTACAAATACATATATGTTGTCTGTCTTGGATTAAGAAAAACCTCCGAAGTTTAAACACTGAACTATACACACCACAGGGTGACTGCGACAAGGTTTGGAACTGATCACCTGTGTATGTGTGTTTGGGCCTAGGAAAAAGAACGTGTAAACACCGATCGGAGATATACACTGTTAAAACAAAAAGTCTGATTTTTCACTTTTGATAAAAAAAAAATAATTACGGCAGGGTGCATGGGGATTATAATCATTTAAAATCTGTCTTAAGTTTACAATTATTTACAAAGGACTACATACAGGTAATGTTCGCCCAAAAGTGGGATTTATTATGTATCTGTTTAGTGATTAAGCATCGAGGTCAAAATTCATAAATTTTGTATTTTATTAACCGATTGCTTAACACTGACACTTTTATTTTTTGCTGAAATTAATGACGTCGCTTAATATGTCACTGGTTATGTTCAAAATTCATAATGTATACTGCCGATTATTTAAAATGTAGTTTATAGCGTATGAAATTTTATATATCTTCTTTCTAAAACATTAAGAAGTAAAAAGTAAATCCATAAATTAACGATGTTTTAAGAAAACAGCTACGCCTATTCCAACCCTCCTTGATTTCGATCCTTTTATTTTTTGCTGAAATTAATGACGTCGCTTAATATGTCACTGGTTATGTTCAAAATTCATAATGTATACTGCCGTAGGTGCTATTATGTAAAATTGAAACCCGAAAATGTATTATTAAGACCGCAGAACATTAGTTACTGTCAAGCATTTGGAATGGGCGGGAACAAATTGACGCGGACGTCTGAGAAAACAGTGGAATGAAACTGTAGCTATAGGAAGTGTATCAGTGGCGACTGATTCTTTGAAGTCATCGGACAATGCTTTGCCTTGCGTATAATCTCTCCCGAGTGGGGATTTTCTCATATTTGCTGATTATATACTTATTGATGAAATAAAATGTTTTTCAATAGCTTTGCTGATACTAAATAAAATGTGTTTCGATCGCATAACTTATATAGCAAGTTAGGAACGCTTAGGTGGATTAAAAATACACTTCCTATAACTACAGTTTCAATCCAACGTTTTTTTCAGATGTCCGCATCAATTTGTTCCCGTCCACATCAAATGTTTAGACTGTAACAGGTGAAATTGACCTAAACTGTATGTTTCCAGTCTTCCCAGTTAATGTTCCGCGGTCTTAAGTATTTTAATTAAAAGAAAGCAACATGTGAGTTAGAAATTCGCATAAATATATGTCTATTTAAATCCTTAGAAAATGTTAAACGAACAAGAACAAGTATCTTGGTAGCGTAAGGTGTATTCAAACGGAAGACCTCTCGTTGCTCGCAACGAGTCGCGTCTAGTTATTATTATTATTTTTTTCCAAATTTTGTGCACGCGATTTCTCGAAAACTATTCGACCGATCTGAACCATTTTTTCACAGATGATTGGATGTGATCTGAATTTTATATGTTTTTGAAATTTTTGACGTCGTCACTTCCGGTCCCGATTTATCGGTGATTTTGTCGTTTTTGACGACCATTTTTGTGCACGCATAAACTCAGAGACTATCAGAGATATGATTATGAAATTTTCAGGGTAGGTAGACTATAGTTTGAAGTTGTGTCTATTGTTTTTGTTTTACGTCAGTGGCGCCTTATTTTGGAGCTCGCCTAGGCTCGAAAATTGGGTACGAATTTTCATTCAAAATTATTAGACGTTTTCATCTGTATCTTTTTATCAGTTAATATTTTGTTAAGACATATATAACAAAAGTGGTAGAGAATTATTACTTCTTTCTAACAAAATCAAGAAAAAGGGGCTAGACCCTATATGTAGGGGCCAAGACACTCGTAAACTCTGTTACAAATAACTTAAAAATGATAAAGATTTTGTAATGCATTATAGAAGCAAAGTTGTTGATCGTAACAATATATATCAGGAAAAATCATTGCCACGCCCATTTATTACGTAATTAGGGATTTATAGGGGCCAAAGTTCTCAAACTTTGATACAATTTATCTAAAGAACGAGACATATTTTGCTAAGCATTGTAGAAGAGAAAATATTTGTATTGATAATTTAAATCGATTCCACTAATCAAAACACCAATGTCTGTCCCCATTAAGGATCTACAGGACTGGCCCCTAAAATATTTAATCATTTGTATCTCAAATGTGAAAAACAATTTTAGATAGGTGTAAGAACAAAAATTGTTAGTATTCCTAAGACCTTTCTAACAAAATCAAGAAAAAGGGCTGGCCCCTTTAATTAGGGGCCAAGAGACTCGTAAACTCTATTACAAATAACTTAAAAATGATCAAGATTTCGTAATGTATTATAGAAGCAAAGTTGTTGATCATAACAATATCTATCTGAAAAAATCATTGCCACGCCCATTAATTACGTAACTAAGGATTTTTAGGGGCCAAAATCCTTAAATTTTGACGCAATATATCTAGAAAAGGTGACATATTTTGTTAAGCATTGTAGAAGAGGAAATGTCTGCATTGATGATTTTAATCGATCGCACTTATCAAAACACCAATGTATGTCCCCAATAAGGATTTACAGGGCTGACCCCTAAAAGATTCAATCATTTATATCTCAAATGTGAACAACAATTTTAGATAGGTGTAAGAACAAAAATTGTTAGTAATCTTAAGACCTTTCCAACAAAATCAAGAAAAAGGGATTGGCCCCTTTAACTAGGGGCCAACTGACTCGTAAACTCTATTACAAATAACTTAAAAACGATCAAGGTTTTGTTATGCATTATAGAAGCAAAATTGTTGATCATAACAATATCTATCTGAAAAAATCATTGCCACGCCCATTTATTACGTAACTATGAATTATTAGGGGCCAAAGTCCTTAAACTTTGACGCAATATATCTGGAGAAGGAGACATATTTTGTTAAGCATTGTAGAAGAGAAAATGTCTGCATTGATGGTTCTAATCGATTCCACTAATCAAAACACCAATGTATGTCCCCATTAAGGATCTACAGGGTTGGCCCCTAAAATACTCAATCGTTTGTATCTCAAAAATGAATAACAATTTAAGATAGGTTTAAGAAACAAAAATAAGAATATTTTTAAGACCTTTTCAATGAAATCTAGAAAAAGGCTTTGGTCCTTTAAGTTAGGGGCCAAAATACTCCTAAACTCCATGACAAATAACTTAAAAACGATAAAGATTTTGTAATGCATTATAGAAGCAAAGTTGTTGATCATAACAATTAATGTCTGCTTGAAAAACTTTTTGGCACACCCATTTATGACTTAATTAGGGATTTATAGTAGCCAAAGTCATTGAACTTTTCAAAACATTGAACGGAAGACCTACTCGTTACTCGTAACGAGATCTAGTTATTATTATTATTATTTATTTTTTGTTTCCAAATTTTGTGCACGCGATTTCTCGAAAACTATTCGACCGATCTGAACCATTTTTTCACAGATGATTGGATGTGATCTGAATTTTATATGTTTTTGAAATTTTTGACGTCGTCACTTCCGGTACCGATTTATCGGTGATTTTGTCGTTTTTGACGACCATTTTTGTGCACGCATAAACTCAGAGACTATCAGAGATATGATTATGAAATTTTCAGGGTAGGTAGACTATAGTTTGAAGTTGTGTCTATTGTTTTTGTTTACGTCAGTGGCGCCTTATTTTGGAGCTCGCCTAGGCTCGAAAATTGGGTACGAATTTTCATTCAAAATTTTTAGACGTTTTGATCTGTATCTTTTTATCAGTTGATATTTTGTTAAAACATATATAACAAAAGTGGTAGAGAATTATTACTTCTTTCTAACAAAATCAAGAAAAAGGGGCTAGCCCCTATATTTAGGGGCCAAGACACTCGTAAACTCTGTTACAAATAACTTAAAAATGATCAAGATTTTGTAATGCATTATAGAAGCAAAGTTGTTGATCGTAACAATATATATCAGGAAAAATCATTGCCACGCCCATTTATGACGTAATTAGGGATTTATAGGGGCCAAAGTTCTCAAACTTTGATACAATTTATCTAAAGAACGAGACATATTTTGTTAAGCATTGTAGAAGAGAAAATGTCTGCATTGATGATTTTAATCGATTGCACTTATCAAAACACCAATATCTGTCCCCAATAAGGATTTACAGGGCTGACCCCTAAAAGATTCAATCATTTATATCTCAAATGTGAACAACAATTTTAGATAGGTGTAAGAACAAAAATTGTTAGTATTCTTAAGACCTTTCCAACGAAATCAAGAAAAAGGACTCGCCCCTTTAATTAGGGGCCAAGAGACTCGTAAACTCTATTACAAATAACTTAAAAATGATCAAGATTTTGTAATGTATTATAGAAGCAAAGTTGTTGATCATAACAATATCTATCTGAAAAAATCATTGCCACGCCCATTTATTACGTAACTAAGGATTTTTAGGGGCCAAAATCCTTAAATTTTGACGCAATATATCTAGAAAAGGTGACATATTTTGTTAAGCATTGTAGAAGAGAAAATGTCTGCATTGATGATTTTAATCGATCGCACTTATCAAAACACCAATATCTGTCCCCAATAAGGATTTACAGGTCTGACCCCTAAAAGATTCAATCATTTATATCTCAAATGTGAACAACAATTTTAGATAGGTGTAAGAACAAAAACTGTTAGTATTCTTAAGACCTTTCCAACAAAATCAAGAAAAAGGGGTTGACCCCTTTAATTAGGGGCCAAGAGACTCGTAAACTCTATTACAGATAACTTAAAAACGATCAAGATTTTGTAATGCATTATAGAAGCAAAGTTCTTGATCGTAACAATGTCTGTTTGAAAAACTCTTTGCCACACCAATTTATTACTTATTTAGAGATTTATAGGAGGCAAAGTCCTTAACCTTTTTAAAAAAATGAACGGAAGATGTACTCGTTACTCGTAACGAGATCGTATCTAGTTATTATTATTATTAAGGTCTTCCGTTTCCAACGGAAGACCTTATTGTTTTCGTACTGTTTCTTATTATTATTATTATTATTATTATTATTATTATTATTTTTCTTTTCCACAAATTTTGTGCACGCGATTTCTCGAAAACTATTCGACCGATTTCCACAATTTTTTCACAGGTGATTGGACTTCATATGATCTTCAAACATTTTTGATACTTTTCCTGTCGTCACTTCCGGTACCGATTTATCGGCCATTTTGTTCATTTTTACGACCTATTTTGTGCACACAAAAACTCAAAAACTATCAGAGATATGAATATGAAATTTTCAGGATAGTTAGACCATAGTTTGAAGTTGTGCCCATTGATTTTGTTTTACTCCTGTGGCGCCATTTCTTGGAGCTCGCTATGGCTCGAAAATTGGGTACAGATTTTGAATCAAAATTTTCACACGTTTTGATCTGTATCTTTTTATCAGTTGATATTTTGTTGAGACATATTTAACAAAAGTGGTAGAGTATGAAAAGTTCTTTTCACCGATATCACGGAAAAGGGGCTAGCCCCTTTAATTAGGGGCTAAGAGACTCGTAAACTTTATAACAAATAACTGAAAAATGATAAAGATTTTGTAATGCATTATAGAAGCAAAGTTGTTGATCATAACAATATCTGTCAGAAAAAATCATTGCTAGGGATTTTTAGGGGCCAAAAACCTTAAATTTTGACGCTATATATCTAGAGAAGGAGACATATTTTGTTAAGCATTGTAAAAGAGAAAATGTCTGCATTAATGATTTCAATCGATGCCACTTATCAAAACACCAATGTATGTTCCCATAAAGGATTTGCAGGGTTGACCCCTAAAAGATTCAATCATTCATATCTCAAAAGTGAACAACAATTTAAGATAGGTGTAAGAACAAAAAATGTTACTATACTTAAGATCTTTCCAACAAAATCAAGAAAAAGGGATTGGCCCCTTTCATTAGGGGCCAAAACACTCGTAAACTCTATTACAAATAAGTTAAAAACGATAAAGATTTTGTAATGCATTATAGAAGCAAAGTTGTTGATCATAACAATATCTATCAGAAAAAATCATTGCCAGCGCATTTATTACGTAACTAGGGATTTTTAGGGGCCAAAGTCCTTAAACATTGACGCAATATATGTAGAGAAGGAGACATATTTTGTTAAGTATTATAGAAGAGAAAATGTCTGCATGGATGGTTCTAATCGATTCCACTTATCAAAACACCAATGTCTGTCCCCATTAAGGATCTATAGGACTGGCCCCTAAAATATTCAATCGTTTATATCTCAAAAATTAACAACAATTTTTGATAGGTTTACGAACAAAAAATGATAGTATTCTTAAGACCTTTTCAATGAACTCAAGAAAAAGGGGCTGGCCCTTAAAATTAGGGGCCAAGATACTAGTAAACACTCTTACAAATAACTTAAAAACGATCAAGATTGTGTAATGCATTATAGAAGACAAGTTGTTGATCGTAACAAAGTCTGTTTGAAAAACTCTTTGCCACAACCATTTATTACTCAATTAGGGATTTAAAGGAGCCAAAGTCCTTAATCTTTTTAAAAAATTGAACGGAAGACCTACTCGTTACTCGTAACGAGATCGTACTCGTTACTCGTAACGAGATCGTATCTAGTTATTATTATTTTTCTTTTCCACAAATTTTGTGCACGCGATTTCTCGAAAACTATTCGTCATATTTCCACAATTTTTTCACAGATGATTGGACTTAATATGATCTTCAAACAATTTTGATAATTTTCCTGTCGTCACTTCTGGTACCGATTTATCGGCCATTTTGTTCATTTTTACGACCTATTTTGTGCACACAAAAACTCAAAAACTATCAGAGATATGAATATGAAATTTTCAGGATAGTTAGACCATAGTTTGAAGTTGTTCCCATTGGTTTTGTTTTACTCCTGTGGCGCCATTTCTTGGAGCTCGCTATGGCTCGAAAATGGGGTCCGAATTTTGAATCAAAATTTTCACACGTTTTTATCTGTATCTTTTTATCAGTTGATATTTTGTTAAGACATATATAACAAAAGTGGTAGATTATTAAAAGTTCTTTTCATCGATATCAAGGAAAAGGGGCTGGCCCCTTGAACTAGGGGCCAAGAGACTCGTAAAGTATATTATAAATAACTTAAAAACTTTAAATATTTTGTAATGCATTATAGAAGCAAAGTTGTTGATTGTAACAAGATCAATCTGAAAACCTCAATGCCACACCCATTTATGACGTAATTAGGGATTTTTAGGGGCCAAATATCTCAAACTTTGATACAATATATCTAGAGAAGGAGACATATTTTGTTAAGCATTAGAGAAGATAAAATGTCTGCATTGATGATTGTAATCGATTGCACTTATCAAAACACCAATATCTGTCCCCATTAAGGATTTACAGGGCTGACCCCTAAAAGATTCAATCATTTATATCTCAAAATTGAACAACAATTTTAGATAGGTGTAAGAACAAAAATTGTTAGTATCCTTAAGACTTTTCCAACAAAATCAAGAAAAAGGGGCTGGTCCCTTTAATAAGGGGCAAATGCACTCCTAAACTCTATTACAAATAACTTTAAAACGATCAAGATTTTGTAATGCATTATAGAAGCAAAGTTGTTGATCATAACAATATCTATCAGAAAAAAATCATTGCCACGCCCATTTCTTACGTAACTAGGGATTTTTAGGGCCAAAGTCCTTAAACTTTGACACAATATATCTAGGGAAGGAGACATATTTTGTTAAGCATTGTAGAAGAGAAAATGTCTGCATTGATGGTTCTTATCAATTCCACCTATCAAAACACCAATGTATGTCCCCATTAAGGATCTAGAGGGCTGGCCCCTAAAATATTCAATCGTTTGTATCTCAAAAATGAACAACAATTTTAGATAGGTGTAAGAACAAAAAATGTTAGTATTCTTAGAGCTTTTCACGGAAATCAAGAAAAAGGGGCTGGCCCCTTTAATTAGGGCCCAAGACACTTGTAAACTCTATTACAAATAACTTAAAAATGATAAAGATTTTGCTATGCATTATAGAAGCAAAGTTGTTGATCGTAACAATATCTATCAGAAAAAATCATTGCCACACCCATTGATGACGTAACAAGGGACTTTTAGGGGCCAAAGTACTTAAACTTTGATGCGATATATCTAGAGAAGGAGACATATTTTGTTAAGCTTTGTAGAAGAGAAAATGTCTGCATTGATGATACTAATCGATTCCATAAATCAAAATACCAATGTATGTCCCCCTTAAGGATCTAAATGGCTGGCCTCTTAAATATTCAATCATTTGTATCTAAAACATGAACAACGATTTAAGATAGGTGTAAGAACAAAAATATGTTAGTATTCGTGAGACCTATCGAATTAAATCAAGAAAAAGGAGCTTGGCCCATAAATTAGGGTCCAAGGCACACGTAAAGTCTCTTACACATAACTTAAAAATGATCAAGATTTTCTAATGCATTATAAAAGCAAGTTATAAAACTAATTGCCACACCCATTGATGACGTAATTAGGGATCTTAGGGGACTAAAATCTTAAATCTTTAATGTGCTGTATGTGAAAAAGCAAAACACTTTGTTAAGCATTGTAAAAGATATTGACAATCGTATGCATTATCTGAAAGGGCGGAGTTGAGGGGTAATTCTGAAATTTCATTTATTTTTTAATCATATCGTTTAAAAAATTGAACGGAAGACCTACTCGTTACTCGTAACGAGATCGTATCTAGTTATTATTATTATTATTATTTTTCTTTTCCACAAATTTTGTGCACGCGATTTCTCGAAAACTATTCGACCGATTTCCACAATTTTTTCACAGGTGATTGGACTTCATATGATCTTCAAACATTTTTGATAATTTTCCTGTCGTCACTTCCGGTACCGATTTATCGGCCATTTTGTTCATTTTTACGACCTATTTTGTGCACACAAAAACTCAAAAACTATCAGCGATATGAATATGAAATTTTCAGGATAGTTAGACCATAGTTTGAAGTTGTGCCCATTTATTTTGTTTTACTCCTGTGGCGCCATTTCTTGGAGCTCGCTATGGCTCGAAAATTGGGTACAGATTTTGAATCAAAATTTTCATACGTTTTGATCTGTATCTTTTTATCAGTTGATATTTTGTTGTAACATATATAACAAAAGTGGTAGAGTATGAAAAGTTCTTTTCACCGATATCACGGAAAAGGGGCTAGCCCCTTTAATTAGGGGCTAAGAGACTCGTAAACTTTATAACAAATAACTGAAAAATGATAAAGATTTTGTAATGCATTATAGAAGCAAAGTTGTTGATCATAACGATATCTGTCAGAAAAAATCATTGCCACGCCCATTTATAACGTAACTAGGGATTTTTAGGGGCCAAAAACCTTAAATTTTGACGCTATATATCTAGAGAAGGAGACATATTTTGTTAAGCATTATAGAAGAGAAAATGTCTGCATTGATGATTTCAATCGATGCCACTAATCAAAACACCAATGTATGTTCCCATAAAGGATTTGCAGGGTTGACCCCTAAAAGATTCAATCATTTATATCTCAAAAGTGAACAACAATTTTAGATAGATGTAAGAACAAAAAATGTTACTATACTTAAGATCTTTCCAACAAAATCAAGAAAAAGGGATTGGCCCCTTTCATTAGGGTCCAACACACTCGTAAACTCTATTACAAATAAGTTGAAAACGATAAAGATTTTGTAATGCATTATAGAAGCAAAGTTGTTGATCATAACAATATCTATCAGAAAAAATCATTGCCAGCGCAGTTATTACGTAACTAGGGATTTTTAGGGGCCAAAGTCCTTAAACTTTGACGCAATATATCTAGAGAAGGAGACATATTTTGTTAAGTATTATAGAAGAGAAAATGTCTGCATGGATGGTTCTAATCGATTCCACTTATCAAAACACCAATGTCTGTCCCCATTAAGGATCTATAGGACTGGCCCCTAAAATATTCAATCGTTTATATCTCAAAAATTAACAACAATTTTTGATAGGTTTACGAACAAAAAATGATAGTATTCTTAAGAACTTTTCAATGAACTCAAGAAAAAGGGACTGGCCCTTAAAATTAGGGGCCAAGATACTAGTAAACACTCTTACAAATAACTTTAAAACGATCAAGATTGTGTAATGCATTATAGAAGACAAGTTGTTGATCGTAACAAAGTCTGTTTGAAAAACTCTTTGCCACAACCATTTATTACTTAATTAGGGATTTATGGGAGCCAAAGTCCTTAATCTTTTTAAAAAATTGAACGGAAGACCTACTCGTTACTCGTAACGAGATCGTATCTAGTTATTATTATTTTTCTTTTCCACAAATTTTGTGCACGCGATTTCTCGAAAATTATTCGACCGATTTCCACAATTCTTTCACAGATGATTGGACTTCATATGATCTTCAAACATTTTTGGTAATTTTCCTGTCGTCACTTCCGGTACCGATTTATCGGCCATTTTGTTCATTTTTACGACCTATTTTGTGCACACAAAAACTCAAAAACTATCAGAGATATGAATATGAAATTTTCAGGATAGTTAGACCATAGTTTGAAGTTGTGCCCATTATTTTTGTTTTACTCCTGTGGCGCCATTTCTTGGAGCTCGCTATGGCTCGAAAATTGGGTACGGATTTTTAATCACAATTTTCACTCGTTTTGATCTGTATCTTTTTATTTGATATTTTGTTAAGACATATATAACAAAAGTGGTAGAGAATGAAAAGTTCTTTTCATCGATACCACGAAAAAGGGGCTAGCCCCTTTAATGAGGGACCAATAGACTCGTGAACTCTATTACAAATAACTTAAAAACGATCAAGATTTTGTAATGCATTTTAGAAGCAAAGTTGTTGATCATAACAATATCTGTCAGAAAAAATCATTGCCATGCCTATTTATTACGTAACTAGGGATTTTTAGGGGCCAAAATCCTTAAATTTTGACGCAATATATCTAGAGAAAGAGACATATTTTGTTAAGCATTGTTGAAGAGAAAATGTCTGCATTGATAATTTTAATCGATTGCACTTATCAAAACATCAATATCTGTCCCCATTAAGGATTTACAGGGCTGACCCCTAAAAGATTCAATCAATTATATCTCAAAAATGAACAACAATTTAAGATAGATGTAAGAACAAAAATTGTTAGTATCCTTAAAACCTTTCCAACAAAATCAAGAAAAAAGGGCTGGCCCCTTTACTTAGGGGCCAATAAACTCGTAAACTCTATTACAAATAACTTTAAAACGATAAAGATTTTGTAATGCATTATAGAAGCAAAGTTCTTGATCGTAACAATGTCTGTTTGAAAAACTCTTTGCCACACCAATTTATTACTTATTTAGAGATTTATAGGAGGCAAAGTCCTTAACCTTTTTAAAAAAATGAACGGAAGATGTACTCGTTACTCGTAACGAGATCGTATCTAGTTATTATTATTATTAAGGTCTTCCGTTTCCAACGGAAGACCTTATTGTTTTCGTACTGTTTCTTATTATTATTATTATTATTATTATTATTATTATTTTTCTTTTCCACAAATTTTGTGCACGCGATTTCTCGAAAACTATTCGACCGATTTCCACAATTTTTTCACAGGTGATTGGACTTCATATGATCTTCAAACATTTTTGATACTTTTCCTGTCGTCACTTCCGGTACCGATTTATCGGCCATTTTGTTCATTTTTACGACCTATTTTGTGCACACAAAAACTCAAAAACTATCAGAGATATGAATATGAAATTTTCAGGATAGTTAGACCATAGTTTGAAGTTGTGCCCATTGATTTTGTTTTACTCCTGTGGCGCCATTTCTTGGAGCTCGCTATGGCTCGAAAATTGGGTACAGATTTTGAATCAAAATTTTCACACGTTTTGATCTGTATCTTTTTATCAGTTGATATTTTGTTGAGACATATTTAACAAAAGTGGTAGAGTATGAAAAGTTCTTTTCACCGATATCACGGAAAAGGGGCTAGCCCCTTTAATTAGGGGCTAAGAGACTCGTAAACTTTATAACAAATAACTGAAAAATGATAAAGATTTTGTAATGCATTATAGAAGCAAAGTTGTTGATCATAACAATATCTGTCAGAAAAAATCATTGCTAGGGATTTTTAGGGGCCAAAAACCTTAAATTTTGACGCTATATATCTAGAGAAGGAGACATATTTTGTTAAGCATTGTAAAAGAGAAAATGTCTGCATTAATGATTTCAATCGATGCCACTTATCAAAACACCAATGTATGTTCCCATAAAGGATTTGCAGGGTTGACCCCTAAAAGATTCAATCATTCATATCTCAAAAGTGAACAACAATTTAAGATAGGTGTAAGAACAAAAAATGTTACTATACTTAAGATCTTTCCAACAAAATCAAGAAAAAGGGATTGGCCCCTTTCATTAGGGGCCAAAACACTCGTAAACTCTATTACAAATAAGTTAAAAACGATAAAGATTTTGTAATGCATTATAGAAGCAAAGTTGTTGATCATAACAATATCTATCAGAAAAAATCATTGCCAGCGCATTTATTACGTAACTAGGGATTTTTAGGGGCCAAAGTCCTTAAACATTGACGCAATATATGTAGAGAAGGAGACATATTTTGTTAAGTATTATAGAAGAGAAAATGTCTGCATGGATGGTTCTAATCGATTCCACTTATCAAAACACCAATGTCTGTCCCCATTAAGGATCTATAGGACTGGCCCCTAAAATATTCAATCGTTTATATCTCAAAAATTAACAACAATTTTTGATAGGTTTACGAACAAAAAATGATAGTATTCTTAAGACCTTTTCAATGAACTCAAGAAAAAGGGGCTGGCCCTTAAAATTAGGGGCCAAGATACTAGTAAACACTCTTACAAATAACTTAAAAACGATCAAGATTGTGTAATGCATTATAGAAGACAAGTTGTTGATCGTAACAAAGTCTGTTTGAAAAACTCTTTGCCACAACCATTTATTACTCAATTAGGGATTTAAAGGAGCCAAAGTCCTTAATCTTTTTAAAAAATTGAACGGAAGACCTACTCGTTACTCGTAACGAGATCGTATCTAGTTATTATTATTTTTCTTTTCCACAAATTTTGTGCACGCGATTTCTCGAAAACTATTCGTCATATTTCCACAATTTTTTCACAGATGATTGGACTTAATATGATCTTCAAACAATTTTGATAATTTTCCTGTCGTCACTTCTGGTACCGATTTATCGGCCATTTTGTTCATTTTTACGACCTATTTTGTGCACACAAAAACTCAAAAACTATCAGAGATATGAATATGAAATTTTCAGGATAGTTAGACCATAGTTTGAAGTTGTTCCCATTGGTTTTGTTTTACTCCTGTGGCGCCATTTCTTGGAGCTCGCTATGGCTCGAAAATGGGGTCCGAATTTTGAATCAAAATTTTCACACGTTTTTATCTGTATCTTTTTATCAGTTGATATTTTGTTAAGACATATATAACAAAAGTGGTAGATTATTAAAAGTTCTTTTCATCGATATCAAGGAAAAGGGGCTGGCCCCTTGAACTAGGGGCCAAGAGACTCGTAAAGTATATTATAAATAACTTAAAAACTTTAAATATTTTGTAATGCATTATAGAAGCAAAGTTGTTGATTGTAACAAGATCAATCTGAAAACCTCAATGCCACACCCATTTATGACGTAATTAGGGATTTTTAGGGGCCAAATATCTCAAACTTTGATACAATATATCTAGAGAAGGAGACATATTTTGTTAAGCATTAGAGAAGATAAAATGTCTGCATTGATGATTGTAATCGATTGCACTTATCAAAACACCAATATCTGTCCCCATTAAGGATTTACAGGGCTGACCCCTAAAAGATTCAATCATTTATATCTCAAAATTGAACAACAATTTTAGATAGGTGTAAGAACAAAAATTGTTAGTATCCTTAAGACTTTTCCAACAAAATCAAGAAAAAGGGGCTGGTCCCTTTAATAAGGGGCAAATGCACTCCTAAACTCTATTACAAATAACTTTAAAACGATCAAGATTTTGTAATGCATTATAGAAGCAAAGTTGTTGATCATAACAATATCTATCAGAAAAAAATCATTGCCACGCCCATTTCTTACGTAACTAGGGATTTTTAGGGCCAAAGTCCTTAAACTTTGACACAATATATCTAGGGAAGGAGACATATTTTGTTAAGCATTGTAGAAGAGAAAATGTCTGCATTGATGGTTCTTATCAATTCCACCTATCAAAACACCAATGTATGTCCCCATTAAGGATCTAGAGGGCTGGCCCCTAAAATATTCAATCGTTTGTATCTCAAAAATGAACAACAATTTTAGATAGGTGTAAGAACAAAAAATGTTAGTATTCTTAGAGCTTTTCACGGAAATCAAGAAAAAGGGGCTGGCCCCTTTAATTAGGGCCCAAGACACTTGTAAACTCTATTACAAATAACTTAAAAATGATAAAGATTTTGCTATGCATTATAGAAGCAAAGTTGTTGATCGTAACAATATCTATCAGAAAAAATCATTGCCACACCCATTGATGACGTAACAAGGGACTTTTAGGGGCCAAAGTACTTAAACTTTGATGCGATATATCTAGAGAAGGAGACATATTTTGTTAAGCTTTGTAGAAGAGAAAATGTCTGCATTGATGATACTAATCGATTCCATAAATCAAAATACCAATGTATGTCCCCCTTAAGGATCTAAATGGCTGGCCTCTTAAATATTCAATCATTTGTATCTAAAACATGAACAACGATTTAAGATAGGTGTAAGAACAAAAATATGTTAGTATTCGTGAGACCTATCGAATTAAATCAAGAAAAAGGAGCTTGGCCCATAAATTAGGGTCCAAGGCACACGTAAAGTCTCTTACACATAACTTAAAAATGATCAAGATTTTCTAATGCATTATAAAAGCAAGTTATAAAACTAATTGCCACACCCATTGATGACGTAATTAGGGATCTTAGGGGACTAAAATCTTAAATCTTTAATGTGCTGTATGTGAAAAAGCAAAACACTTTGTTAAGCATTGTAAAAGATATTGACAATCGTATGCATTATCTGAAAGGGCGGAGTTGAGGGGTAATTCTGAAATTTCATTTATTTTTTAATCATATCGTTTAAAAAATTGAACGGAAGACCTACTCGTTACTCGTAACGAGATCGTATCTAGTTATTATTATTATTATTATTTTTCTTTTCCACAAATTTTGTGCACGCGATTTCTCGAAAACTATTCGACCGATTTCCACAATTTTTTCACAGGTGATTGGACTTCATATGATCTTCAAACATTTTTGATAATTTTCCTGTCGTCACTTCCGGTACCGATTTATCGGCCATTTTGTTCATTTTTACGACCTATTTTGTGCACACAAAAACTCAAAAACTATCAGCGATATGAATATGAAATTTTCAGGATAGTTAGACCATAGTTTGAAGTTGTGCCCATTTATTTTGTTTTACTCCTGTGGCGCCATTTCTTGGAGCTCGCTATGGCTCGAAAATTGGGTACAGATTTTGAATCAAAATTTTCATACGTTTTGATCTGTATCTTTTTATCAGTTGATATTTTGTTGTAACATATATAACAAAAGTGGTAGAGTATGAAAAGTTCTTTTCACCGATATCACGGAAAAGGGGCTAGCCCCTTTAATTAGGGGCTAAGAGACTCGTAAACTTTATAACAAATAACTGAAAAATGATAAAGATTTTGTAATGCATTATAGAAGCAAAGTTGTTGATCATAACGATATCTGTCAGAAAAAATCATTGCCACGCCCATTTATAACGTAACTAGGGATTTTTAGGGGCCAAAAACCTTAAATTTTGACGCTATATATCTAGAGAAGGAGACATATTTTGTTAAGCATTATAGAAGAGAAAATGTCTGCATTGATGATTTCAATCGATGCCACTAATCAAAACACCAATGTATGTTCCCATAAAGGATTTGCAGGGTTGACCCCTAAAAGATTCAATCATTTATATCTCAAAAGTGAACAACAATTTTAGATAGATGTAAGAACAAAAAATGTTACTATACTTAAGATCTTTCCAACAAAATCAAGAAAAAGGGATTGGCCCCTTTCATTAGGGTCCAACACACTCGTAAACTCTATTACAAATAAGTTGAAAACGATAAAGATTTTGTAATGCATTATAGAAGCAAAGTTGTTGATCATAACAATATCTATCAGAAAAAATCATTGCCAGCGCAGTTATTACGTAACTAGGGATTTTTAGGGGCCAAAGTCCTTAAACTTTGACGCAATATATCTAGAGAAGGAGACATATTTTGTTAAGTATTATAGAAGAGAAAATGTCTGCATGGATGGTTCTAATCGATTCCACTTATCAAAACACCAATGTCTGTCCCCATTAAGGATCTATAGGACTGGCCCCTAAAATATTCAATCGTTTATATCTCAAAAATTAACAACAATTTTTGATAGGTTTACGAACAAAAAATGATAGTATTCTTAAGAACTTTTCAATGAACTCAAGAAAAAGGGACTGGCCCTTAAAATTAGGGGCCAAGATACTAGTAAACACTCTTACAAATAACTTTAAAACGATCAAGATTGTGTAATGCATTATAGAAGACAAGTTGTTGATCGTAACAAAGTCTGTTTGAAAAACTCTTTGCCACAACCATTTATTACTTAATTAGGGATTTATGGGAGCCAAAGTCCTTAATCTTTTTAAAAAATTGAACGGAAGACCTACTCGTTACTCGTAACGAGATCGTATCTAGTTATTATTATTTTTCTTTTCCACAAATTTTGTGCACGCGATTTCTCGAAAATTATTCGACCGATTTCCACAATTCTTTCACAGATGATTGGACTTCATATGATCTTCAAACATTTTTGGTAATTTTCCTGTCGTCACTTCCGGTACCGATTTATCGGCCATTTTGTTCATTTTTACGACCTATTTTGTGCACACAAAAACTCAAAAACTATCAGAGATATGAATATGAAATTTTCAGGATAGTTAGACCATAGTTTGAAGTTGTGCCCATTATTTTTGTTTTACTCCTGTGGCGCCATTTCTTGGAGCTCGCTATGGCTCGAAAATTGGGTACGGATTTTTAATCACAATTTTCACTCGTTTTGATCTGTATCTTTTTATTTGATATTTTGTTAAGACATATATAACAAAAGTGGTAGAGAATGAAAAGTTCTTTTCATCGATACCACGAAAAAGGGGCTAGCCCCTTTAATGAGGGACCAATAGACTCGTGAACTCTATTACAAATAACTTAAAAACGATCAAGATTTTGTAATGCATTTTAGAAGCAAAGTTGTTGATCATAACAATATCTGTCAGAAAAAATCATTGCCATGCCTATTTATTACGTAACTAGGGATTTTTAGGGGCCAAAATCCTTAAATTTTGACGCAATATATCTAGAGAAAGAGACATATTTTGTTAAGCATTGTTGAAGAGAAAATGTCTGCATTGATAATTTTAATCGATTGCACTTATCAAAACATCAATATCTGTCCCCATTAAGGATTTACAGGGCTGACCCCTAAAAGATTCAATCAATTATATCTCAAAAATGAACAACAATTTAAGATAGATGTAAGAACAAAAATTGTTAGTATCCTTAAAACCTTTCCAACAAAATCAAGAAAAAAGGGCTGGCCCCTTTACTTAGGGGCCAATAAACTCGTAAACTCTATTACAAATAACTTTAAAACGATAAAGATTTTGTAATGCATTATAGAAGCAAAGTTCTTGATCGTAACAATGTCTGTTTGAAAAACTCTTTGCCACACCAATTTATTACTTATTTAGAGATTTATAGGAGGCAAAGTCCTTAACCTTTTTAAAAAAATGAACGGAAGATGTACTCGTTACTCGTAACGAGATCGTATCTAGTTATTATTATTATTAAGGTCTTCCGTTTCCAACGGAAGACCTTATTGTTTTCGTACTGTTTCTTATTATTATTATTATTATTATTATTATTATTATTTTTCTTTTCCACAAATTTTGTGCACGCGATTTCTCGAAAACTATTCGACCGATTTCCACAATTTTTTCACAGGTGATTGGACTTCATATGATCTTCAAACATTTTTGATACTTTTCCTGTCGTCACTTCCGGTACCGATTTATCGGCCATTTTGTTCATTTTTACGACCTATTTTGTGCACACAAAAACTCAAAAACTATCAGAGATATGAATATGAAATTTTCAGGATAGTTAGACCATAGTTTGAAGTTGTGCCCATTGATTTTGTTTTACTCCTGTGGCGCCATTTCTTGGAGCTCGCTATGGCTCGAAAATTGGGTACAGATTTTGAATCAAAATTTTCACACGTTTTGATCTGTATCTTTTTATCAGTTGATATTTTGTTGAGACATATTTAACAAAAGTGGTAGAGTATGAAAAGTTCTTTTCACCGATATCACGGAAAAGGGGCTAGCCCCTTTAATTAGGGGCTAAGAGACTCGTAAACTTTATAACAAATAACTGAAAAATGATAAAGATTTTGTAATGCATTATAGAAGCAAAGTTGTTGATCATAACAATATCTGTCAGAAAAAATCATTGCTAGGGATTTTTAGGGGCCAAAAACCTTAAATTTTGACGCTATATATCTAGAGAAGGAGACATATTTTGTTAAGCATTGTAAAAGAGAAAATGTCTGCATTAATGATTTCAATCGATGCCACTTATCAAAACACCAATGTATGTTCCCATAAAGGATTTGCAGGGTTGACCCCTAAAAGATTCAATCATTCATATCTCAAAAGTGAACAACAATTTAAGATAGGTGTAAGAACAAAAAATGTTACTATACTTAAGATCTTTCCAACAAAATCAAGAAAAAGGGATTGGCCCCTTTCATTAGGGGCCAAAACACTCGTAAACTCTATTACAAATAAGTTAAAAACGATAAAGATTTTGTAATGCATTATAGAAGCAAAGTTGTTGATCATAACAATATCTATCAGAAAAAATCATTGCCAGCGCATTTATTACGTAACTAGGGATTTTTAGGGGCCAAAGTCCTTAAACATTGACGCAATATATGTAGAGAAGGAGACATATTTTGTTAAGTATTATAGAAGAGAAAATGTCTGCATGGATGGTTCTAATCGATTCCACTTATCAAAACACCAATGTCTGTCCCCATTAAGGATCTATAGGACTGGCCCCTAAAATATTCAATCGTTTATATCTCAAAAATTAACAACAATTTTTGATAGGTTTACGAACAAAAAATGATAGTATTCTTAAGACCTTTTCAATGAACTCAAGAAAAAGGGGCTGGCCCTTAAAATTAGGGGCCAAGATACTAGTAAACACTCTTACAAATAACTTAAAAACGATCAAGATTGTGTAATGCATTATAGAAGACAAGTTGTTGATCGTAACAAAGTCTGTTTGAAAAACTCTTTGCCACAACCATTTATTACTCAATTAGGGATTTAAAGGAGCCAAAGTCCTTAATCTTTTTAAAAAATTGAACGGAAGACCTACTCGTTACTCGTAACGAGATCGTATCTAGTTATTATTATTTTTCTTTTCCACAAATTTTGTGCACGCGATTTCTCGAAAACTATTCGTCATATTTCCACAATTTTTTCACAGATGATTGGACTTAATATGATCTTCAAACAATTTTGATAATTTTCCTGTCGTCACTTCTGGTACCGATTTATCGGCCATTTTGTTCATTTTTACGACCTATTTTGTGCACACAAAAACTCAAAAACTATCAGAGATATGAATATGAAATTTTCAGGATAGTTAGACCATAGTTTGAAGTTGTTCCCATTGGTTTTGTTTTACTCCTGTGGCGCCATTTCTTGGAGCTCGCTATGGCTCGAAAATGGGGTCCGAATTTTGAATCAAAATTTTCACACGTTTTTATCTGTATCTTTTTATCAGTTGATATTTTGTTAAGACATATATAACAAAAGTGGTAGATTATTAAAAGTTCTTTTCATCGATATCAAGGAAAAGGGGCTGGCCCCTTGAACTAGGGGCCAAGAGACTCGTAAAGTATATTATAAATAACTTAAAAACTTTAAATATTTTGTAATGCATTATAGAAGCAAAGTTGTTGATTGTAACAAGATCAATCTGAAAACCTCAATGCCACACCCATTTATGACGTAATTAGGGATTTTTAGGGGCCAAATATCTCAAACTTTGATACAATATATCTAGAGAAGGAGACATATTTTGTTAAGCATTAGAGAAGATAAAATGTCTGCATTGATGATTGTAATCGATTGCACTTATCAAAACACCAATATCTGTCCCCATTAAGGATTTACAGGGCTGACCCCTAAAAGATTCAATCATTTATATCTCAAAATTGAACAACAATTTTAGATAGGTGTAAGAACAAAAATTGTTAGTATCCTTAAGACTTTTCCAACAAAATCAAGAAAAAGGGGCTGGTCCCTTTAATAAGGGGCAAATGCACTCCTAAACTCTATTACAAATAACTTTAAAACGATCAAGATTTTGTAATGCATTATAGAAGCAAAGTTGTTGATCATAACAATATCTATCAGAAAAAAATCATTGCCACGCCCATTTCTTACGTAACTAGGGATTTTTAGGGCCAAAGTCCTTAAACTTTGACACAATATATCTAGGGAAGGAGACATATTTTGTTAAGCATTGTAGAAGAGAAAATGTCTGCATTGATGGTTCTTATCAATTCCACCTATCAAAACACCAATGTATGTCCCCATTAAGGATCTAGAGGGCTGGCCCCTAAAATATTCAATCGTTTGTATCTCAAAAATGAACAACAATTTTAGATAGGTGTAAGAACAAAAAATGTTAGTATTCTTAGAGCTTTTCACGGAAATCAAGAAAAAGGGGCTGGCCCCTTTAATTAGGGCCCAAGACACTTGTAAACTCTATTACAAATAACTTAAAAATGATAAAGATTTTGCTATGCATTATAGAAGCAAAGTTGTTGATCGTAACAATATCTATCAGAAAAAATCATTGCCACACCCATTGATGACGTAACAAGGGACTTTTAGGGGCCAAAGTACTTAAACTTTGATGCGATATATCTAGAGAAGGAGACATATTTTGTTAAGCTTTGTAGAAGAGAAAATGTCTGCATTGATGATACTAATCGATTCCATAAATCAAAATACCAATGTATGTCCCCCTTAAGGATCTAAATGGCTGGCCTCTTAAATATTCAATCATTTGTATCTAAAACATGAACAACGATTTAAGATAGGTGTAAGAACAAAAATATGTTAGTATTCGTGAGACCTATCGAATTAAATCAAGAAAAAGGAGCTTGGCCCATAAATTAGGGTCCAAGGCACACGTAAAGTCTCTTACACATAACTTAAAAATGATCAAGATTTTCTAATGCATTATAAAAGCAAGTTATAAAACTAATTGCCACACCCATTGATGACGTAATTAGGGATCTTAGGGGACTAAAATCTTAAATCTTTAATGTGCTGTATGTGAAAAAGCAAAACACTTTGTTAAGCATTGTAAAAGATATTGACAATCGTATGCATTATCTGAAAGGGCGGAGTTGAGGGGTAATTCTGAAATTTCATTTATTTTTTAATCATATCGTTTAAAAAATTGAACGGAAGACCTACTCGTTACTCGTAACGAGATCGTATCTAGTTATTATTATTATTATTATTTTTCTTTTCCACAAATTTTGTGCACGCGATTTCTCGAAAACTATTCGACCGATTTCCACAATTTTTTCACAGGTGATTGGACTTCATATGATCTTCAAACATTTTTGATAATTTTCCTGTCGTCACTTCCGGTACCGATTTATCGGCCATTTTGTTCATTTTTACGACCTATTTTGTGCACACAAAAACTCAAAAACTATCAGCGATATGAATATGAAATTTTCAGGATAGTTAGACCATAGTTTGAAGTTGTGCCCATTTATTTTGTTTTACTCCTGTGGCGCCATTTCTTGGAGCTCGCTATGGCTCGAAAATTGGGTACAGATTTTGAATCAAAATTTTCATACGTTTTGATCTGTATCTTTTTATCAGTTGATATTTTGTTGTAACATATATAACAAAAGTGGTAGAGTATGAAAAGTTCTTTTCACCGATATCACGGAAAAGGGGCTAGCCCCTTTAATTAGGGGCTAAGAGACTCGTAAACTTTATAACAAATAACTGAAAAATGATAAAGATTTTGTAATGCATTATAGAAGCAAAGTTGTTGATCATAACGATATCTGTCAGAAAAAATCATTGCCACGCCCATTTATAACGTAACTAGGGATTTTTAGGGGCCAAAAACCTTAAATTTTGACGCTATATATCTAGAGAAGGAGACATATTTTGTTAAGCATTATAGAAGAGAAAATGTCTGCATTGATGATTTCAATCGATGCCACTAATCAAAACACCAATGTATGTTCCCATAAAGGATTTGCAGGGTTGACCCCTAAAAGATTCAATCATTTATATCTCAAAAGTGAACAACAATTTTAGATAGATGTAAGAACAAAAAATGTTACTATACTTAAGATCTTTCCAACAAAATCAAGAAAAAGGGATTGGCCCCTTTCATTAGGGTCCAACACACTCGTAAACTCTATTACAAATAAGTTGAAAACGATAAAGATTTTGTAATGCATTATAGAAGCAAAGTTGTTGATCATAACAATATCTATCAGAAAAAATCATTGCCAGCGCAGTTATTACGTAACTAGGGATTTTTAGGGGCCAAAGTCCTTAAACTTTGACGCAATATATCTAGAGAAGGAGACATATTTTGTTAAGTATTATAGAAGAGAAAATGTCTGCATGGATGGTTCTAATCGATTCCACTTATCAAAACACCAATGTCTGTCCCCATTAAGGATCTATAGGACTGGCCCCTAAAATATTCAATCGTTTATATCTCAAAAATTAACAACAATTTTTGATAGGTTTACGAACAAAAAATGATAGTATTCTTAAGAACTTTTCAATGAACTCAAGAAAAAGGGACTGGCCCTTAAAATTAGGGGCCAAGATACTAGTAAACACTCTTACAAATAACTTTAAAACGATCAAGATTGTGTAATGCATTATAGAAGACAAGTTGTTGATCGTAACAAAGTCTGTTTGAAAAACTCTTTGCCACAACCATTTATTACTTAATTAGGGATTTATGGGAGCCAAAGTCCTTAATCTTTTTAAAAAATTGAACGGAAGACCTACTCGTTACTCGTAACGAGATCGTATCTAGTTATTATTATTTTTCTTTTCCACAAATTTTGTGCACGCGATTTCTCGAAAATTATTCGACCGATTTCCACAATTCTTTCACAGATGATTGGACTTCATATGATCTTCAAACATTTTTGGTAATTTTCCTGTCGTCACTTCCGGTACCGATTTATCGGCCATTTTGTTCATTTTTACGACCTATTTTGTGCACACAAAAACTCAAAAACTATCAGAGATATGAATATGAAATTTTCAGGATAGTTAGACCATAGTTTGAAGTTGTGCCCATTATTTTTGTTTTACTCCTGTGGCGCCATTTCTTGGAGCTCGCTATGGCTCGAAAATTGGGTACGGATTTTTAATCACAATTTTCACTCGTTTTGATCTGTATCTTTTTATCAGTTGATATTTTGTTAAGACATATATAACAAAAGTGGTAGAGAATGAAAAGTTCTTTTCATCGATACCACGAAAAAGGGGCTAGCCCCTTTAATGAGGGACCAATAGACTCGTGAACTCTATTACAAATAACTTAAAAACGATCAAGATTTTGTAATGCATTTTAGAAGCAAAGTTGTTGATCATAACAATATCTGTCAGAAAAAATCATTGCCATGCCTATTTATTACGTAACTAGGGATTTTTAGGGGCCAAAATCCTTAAATTTTGACGCAATATATCTAGAGAAAGAGACATATTTTGTTAAGCATTGTTGAAGAGAAAATGTCTGCATTGATAATTTTAATCGATTGCACTTATCAAAACATCAATATCTGTCCCCATTAAGGATTTACAGGGCTGACCCCTAAAAGATTCAATCAATTATATCTCAAAAATGAACAACAATTTAAGATAGATGTAAGAACAAAAATTGTTAGTATCCTTAAAACCTTTCCAACAAAATCAAGAAAAAAGGGCTGGCCCCTTTACTTAGGGGCCAATAAACTCGTAAACTCTATTACAAATAACTTTAAAACGATAAAGATTTTGTAATGCATTATAGAAGCAAAGTTCTTGATCGTAACAATGTCTGTTTGAAAAACTCTTTGCCACACCAATTTATTACTTATTTAGAGATTTATAGGAGGCAAAGTCCTTAACCTTTTTAAAAAAATGAACGGAAGATGTACTCGTTACTCGTAACGAGATCGTATCTAGTTATTATTATTATTAAGGTCTTCCGTTTCCAACGGAAGACCTTATTGTTTTCGTACTGTTTCTTATTAAGGTCTTCCGTTTCCAACGGAAGACCTTATTGTTTTCGTACTGTTTCTTATTATTATTATTATTATTATTATTATTATTATTTTTCTTTTCCACAAATTTTGTGCACGCGATTTCTCGAAAACTATTCGACCGATTTCCACAATTTTTTCACAGGTGATTGGACTTCATATGATCTTCAAACATTTTTGATAATTTTCCTGTCGTCACTTCCGGTACCGATTTATCGGCCATTTTGTTCATTTTTAAGACCTATTTTGTGCACACAAAAACTCAAAAACTATCAGAGATATGAATATGAAATTTTCAGGATAGTTAGACCATAGTTTGATGATGTGCCCATTGATTTTGTTTTACTCCTGTGGCGCCATTTCTTGGAGCTCGCTATGGCTCGAAAATTGGGTACAGATTTTGAATCAAAATTTTCACACGTTTTGATCTGTATCTTTTTATCAGTTGATATTTTGTTGAGACATATATTACAAAAGTGGTAGAGTATGAAAAGTTCTTTTCACCGATATCACGGAAAAGGGGCTAGCCTCTTTAATTAGGGGCTAAGAGACTCGTAAACTTTATAACAAATAACTGAAAAATGATAAAGATTTTGAAAAGCATTATAGAAGCAAAGTTGTTGATCATAACAATATCTGTCAGAAAAAATCATTGCCACGCCCATTTATAACGTAACTAGGGATTTTTAGGGGCCAAAAACCTTAAATTTTGACGCAATATATCTAGAGAAGGAGACATATTTTGTTAAGCATTGTAGAAGAAAAAATGTCTGCATTGATGATTTCAATCGATGCCACTTATCAAAACACCAATGTATGTTCCCATAAAGGATTTGCAGGGTTGACCCCTAAAAGATTCAATCATTTATATCTCAAAAGTGAACAACAATTTAAGATAGGTGTAAGAAAAAAAAATGTTACTATACTTAAGATCTTTCCAACAAAATCAAGAAAAAGGGATTGGCCCCTTTCATTAGGGGCCAACACACTCGTAAACTCTATTACAAATAAGTTAAAAACGATAAAGATTTTGTAATGCATTATAGAAGCAAAGTTGTTGATCATAACAATATCTATCAGAAAAAATCATTGCCAGCGCATTTATTACGTAACTAGGGATTTTTAGGGGCCAAAGTCCTTAAATATTGACGCAATATATCTACAGAAGGAGACATATTTTGTTAAGTATTATAGAAGAGAAAATGTCTGCATGGATGGTTCTAATCGATTCCACTTATCAAAACACCAATGTCTGTCCCCATTAAGGATCTATACATCTGGCCCCTAAAATATTCAATCGTTTATATCTCAAAAATTAACAACAATTTTTGATAGGTTTACGAACAAAAAATGATAGTATTCTTAAGACCTTTTCAATGAACTCAAGAAAAAGGGGTTGGCCCTTAAAATTAGGGGCCAAGATACTAGTAAACACTCTTACAAATAACTTAAAAACGATCAAGATTGTGTAATGCATTATAGAAGACAAGTTGTTGATCGTAACAAAGTCTGATTGAAAAACTCTTTGCCACAACCATTTATTACTCAATTAGGGATTTAAAGGAGCCAAAGTCCTTAATCTTTTTAAAAAATTGAACGGAAGACCTACTCGTTACTCGTAACGAGATCGTATCTAGTTATTATTATTATTATTATTATTATTATTATTATTTTTCTTTTCCACAAATTTTGTGCACGCGATTTCTCGAAAACTATTCGACCGATTTCCACAATTTTTTCACAGGTGATTGGACTTCATATGATCTTCAAACATTTTTGATACTTTTCCTGTCGTCACTTCCGGTACCGATTTATCGGCCATTTTGTTCATTTTTACGACCTATTTTGTGCACACAAAAACTCAAAAACTATCAGAGATATGAATATGAAATTTTCAGGATAGTTAGACCATAGTTTGAAGTTGTGCCCATTGATTTTGTTTTACTCCTGTGGCGCCATTTCTTGGAGCTCGCTATGGCTCGAAAATTGGGTACAGATTTTGAATCAAAATTTTCACACGTTTTGATCTGTATCTTTTTATCAGTTGATATTTTGTTGAGACATATTTAACAAAAGTGGTAGAGTATGAAAAGTTCTTTTCACCGATATCACGGAAAAGGGGCTAGCCCCTTTAATTAGGGGCTAAGAGACTCGTAAACTTTATAACAAATAACTGAAAAATGATAAAGATTTTGTAATGCATTATAGAAGCAAAGTTGTTGATCATAACAATATCTGTCAGAAAAAATCATTGCTAGGGATTTTTAGGGGCCAAAAACCTTAAATTTTGACGCTATATATCTAGAGAAGGAGACATATTTTGTTAAGCATTGTAAAAGAGAAAATGTCTGCATTAATGATTTCAATCGATGCCACTTATCAAAACTCCAATGTATGTTCCCATAAAGGATTTGCAGGGTTGACCCCTAAAAGATTCAATCATTCATATCTCAAAAGTGAACAACAATTTAAGATAGGTGTAAGAACAAAAAATGTTACTATACTTAAGATCTTTCCAACAAAATCAAGAAAAAGGGATTGGCCCCTTTCATTAGGGGCCAAAACACTCGTAAACTCTATTACAAATCAGTTAAAAACGATAAAGATTTTGTAATGCATTATAGAAGCAAAGTTGTTGATCATAACAATATCTATCAGAAAAAATCATTGCCAGCGCATTTATTACGTAACTAGGGATTTTTAGGGGCCAAAGTCCTTAAACATTGACGCAATATATGTAGAGAAGGAGACATATTTTGTTAAGTATTATAGAAGAGAAAATGTCTGCATGGATGGTTCTAATCGATTCCACTTATCAAAACACCAATGTCTGTCCCCATTAAGGATCTATAGGACTGGCCCCTAAAATATTCAATCGTTTATATCTCAAAAATTAACAACAATTTTTGATAGGTTTACGAACAAAAAATGATAGTATTCTTAAGACCTTTTCAATGAACTCAAGAAAAAGGGGCTGGCCCTTAAAATTAGGGGCCAAGATACTAGTAAACACTCTTACAAATAACTTAAAAACGATCAAGATTGTGTAATGCATTATAGAAGACAAGTTGTTGATCGTAACAAAGTCTGTTTGAAAAACTCTTTGCCACAACCATTTATTACTCAATTAGGGATTTAAAGGAGCCAAAGTCCTTAATCTTTTTAAAAAATTGAACGGAAGACCTACTCGTTACTCGTAACGAGATCGTATCTAGTTATTATTATTTTTCTTTTCCACAAATTTTGTGCACGCGATTTCTCGAAAACTATTCGTCATATTTCCACAATTTTTTCACAGATGATTGGACTTAATATGATCTTCAAACAATTTTGATAATTTTCCTGTCGTCACTTCTGGTACCGATTTATCGGCCATTTTGTTCATTTTTACGACCTATTTTGTGCACACAAAAACTCAAAAACTATCAGAGATATGAATATGAAATTTTCAGGATAGTTAGACCATAGTTTGAAGTTGTTCCCATTGGTTTTGTTTTACTCCTGTGGCGCCATTTCTTGGAGCTCGCTATGGCTCGAAAATGGGGTCCGAATTTTGAATCAAAATTTTCACACGTTTTTATCTGTATCTTTTTATCAGTTGATATTTTGTTAAGACATATATAACAAAAGTGGTAGATTATTAAAAGTTCTTTTCATCGATATCAAGGAAAAGGGGCTGGCCCCTTGAACTAGGGGCCAAGAGACTCGTAAAGTATATTATAAATAACTTAAAAACTTTAAATATTTTGTAATGCATTATAGAAGCAAAGTTGTTGATTGTAACAAGATCAATCTGAAAACCTCAATGCCACACCCATTTATGACGTAATTAGGGATTTTTAGGGGCCAAATATCTCAAACTTTGATACAATATATCTAGAGAAGGAGACATATTTTGTTAAGCATTAGAGAAGATAAAATGTCTGCATTGATGATTGTAATCGATTGCACTTATCAAAACACCAATATCTGTCCCCATTAAGGATTTACAGGGCTGACCCCTAAAAGATTCAATCATTTATATCTCAAAATTGAACAACAATTTTAGATAGGTGTAAGAACAAAAATTGTTAGTATCCTTAAGACTTTTCCAACAAAATCAAGAAAAAGGGGCTGGTCCCTTTAATAAGGGGCAAATGCACTCCTAAACTCTATTACAAATAACTTTAAAACGATCAAGATTTTGTAATGCATTATAGAAGCAAAGTTGTTGATCATAACAATATCTATCAGAAAAAAATCATTGCCACGCCCATTTCTTACGTAACTAGGGATTTTTAGGGCCAAAGTCCTTAAACTTTGACACAATATATCTAGGGAAGGAGACATATTTTGTTAAGCATTGTAGAAGAGAAAATGTCTGCATTGATGGTTCTTATCAATTCCACCTATCAAAACACCAATGTATGTCCCCATTAAGGATCTAGAGGGCTGGCCCCTAAAATATTCAATCGTTTGTATCTCAAAAATGAACAACAATTTTAGATAGGTGTAAGAACAAAAAATGTTAGTATTCTTAGAGCTTTTCACGGAAATCAAGAAAAAGGGGCTGGCCCCTTTAATTAGGGCCCAAGACACTTGTAAACTCTATTACAAATAACTTAAAAATGATAAAGATTTTGCTATGCATTATAGAAGCAAAGTTGTTGATCGTAACAATATCTATCAGAAAAAATCATTGCCACACCCATTGATGACGTAACAAGGGACTTTTAGGGGCCAAAGTACTTAAACTTTGATGCGATATATCTAGAGAAGGAGACATATTTTGTTAAGCTTTGTAGAAGAGAAAATGTCTGCATTGATGATACTAATCGATTCCATAAATCAAAATACCAATGTATGTCCCCCTTAAGGATCTAAATGGCTGGCCTCTTAAATATTCAATCATTTGTATCTAAAACATGAACAACGATTTAAGATAGGTGTAAGAACAAAAATATGTTAGTATTCGTGAGACCTATCGAATTAAATCAAGAAAAAGGAGCTTGGCCCATAAATTAGGGTCCAAGGCACACGTAAAGTCTCTTACACATAACTTAAAAATGATCAAGATTTTCTAATGCATTATAAAAGCAAGTTATAAAACTAATTGCCACACCCATTGATGACGTAATTAGGGATCTTAGGGGACTAAAATCTTAAATCTTTAATGTGCTGTATGTGAAAAAGCAAAACACTTTGTTAAGCATTGTAAAAGATATTGACAATCGTATGCATTATCTGAAAGGGCGGAGTTGAGGGGTAATTCTGAAATTTCATTTATTTTTTAATCATATCGTTTAAAAAATTGAACGGAAGACCTACTCGTTACTCGTAACGAGATCGTATCTAGTTATTATTATTAAGGTCTTCCATTTCCAACGGAAGACCTTATTGTTTTCGTACTGTTTCTTATTATTATTATTATTATTATTATTATTATTATTTTTCTTTTCCACAAATATTGTGCACGCGATTTCTCGAAAACTATTCGACCGATTTCCACAATTTTTTCACAGGTGATTGGACTTCATATGATCTTCAAACATTTTTGATAATTTTCCTGTCGTCACTTCCGGTACCGATTTATCGGCCATTTTGTTCATTTTTACGACCTATTTTGTGCACACAAAAACTCAAAAACTATCAGAGATATGAATATGAAATTTTCAGGATAGTTAGACCATAGTTTGAAGTTGTGCCCATTGATTTTGTTTTACTCCTGTGGCGCCATTTCTTGGAGCTCGCTATGGCTCGAAAATTGGGTACAGATTTTGAATCAAAATTTTCACACGTTTTGATCTGTATCTTTTTATCAGTTGATATTTTGTTGAGACATATATAACAAAAGTGGTAGAGTATGAAAAGTTCTTTTCACCGATATCACGGAAAAGGGGCTAGCCCCTTTAATTAGGGGCCAAGAGACTCGTAAACTTTATAACAAATAACTGAAAAATGATAAAGATTTTGTAATGCATTATAGAAGCAAAGTTGTTGATCATAACAATATCTGTCAGAAAAAATCATTGCCACGCCCATTTATAACGTAACTAGGGATTTTTAGGGGCCAAAAACCTTAAATTCTGACGCAATATATCTAGAGAAGGAGACATATTTTGTTAAGCATTGTAGAAGAGAAAATGTCTGCATTGATGATTTCAATCGATGCCACTTATCAAAACACCAATGTATGTTCCCATAAAGGATTTGCAGGGTTGACCCCTAAAAGATTCAATCATTTATATCTCAAAAGTGAACAACAATTTAAGATAGGTGTAAGAACAAAAAATGTTACTATACTTAAGATCTTTCCAACAAAATCAAGAAAAAGGGGCTGGCCCCTTTCATTAGGGGCCAACACACTCGTAAACTCTATTACAAATGAGTTAAAAACGATAAAGATTTTGTAATGCATTATAGAAGCAAAGTTGTTGATCATAACAATATCTATCAGAAAAAATCATTGCCAGCGCAGTTATTACGTAACTAGGGATTTTTAGGGGCCAAAGTCCTTAAACTTTGACGCAATATATCTAGAGAAGGAGACATATTTTGTTAAGTATTATAGAAGAGAAAATGTCTGCATGGATGGTTCTAATCGATTCCACTTATCAAAACACCAATGTCTGTCCCCATTAAGGATCTATAGGACTGACCCCTAAAATATTCAATCGTTTATATCTAAAAAATTAGCAACAATTTTTGATAGGTTTACGAACAAAAAATGATAGTATTCTTAAGACCTTTTCAATGAACTCAAGAAAAAGGGGCTGGCCCTTAAAATTAGGGGCTAAGATACTAGTAAACACTCTTACAAATAACTTAAAAACGATCAAGATTGTGTAATGCATTATAGAAGACAAGTTGTTGATCGTAACAAAGTCTGTTTGAAAAACTCTTTGCCACAACCATTTATTACTCAATTAGGGATTTATAGGAGCCAAAGTCCTTAATCTTTTTGAAAAATTGAACGGAAGACCTACTCGTTACTCGTAACGAGATCGTATCTAGTTATTATTATTTTTCTTTTCCACAAATTTTGTGCACGCGATTTCTCGAAAACTATTCGACCGATTTCCACAATTTTTTCACAGGTGATTGGACTTCATATGATCTTCAAACATTTTTGATAATTTTCCTGTCGTCACTTCCGGTACCGATTTATCGGCCATTTTGTTCATTTTTACGACCTATTTTGTGCACACAAAAACTCAAAAACTATCAGCGATATGAATATGAAATTTTCAGGATAGTTAGACCATAGTTTGAAGTTGTGCCCATTTATTTTGTTTTACTCCTGTGGCGCCATTTCTTGGAGCTCGCTATGGCTCGAAAATTGGGTACAGATTTTGAATCAAAATTTTCATACGTTTTGATCTGTATCTTTTTATCAGTTGATATTTTGTTGTAACATATATAACAAAAGTGGTAGAGTATGAAAAGTTCTTTTCACCGATATCACGGAAAAGGGGCTAGCCCCTTTAATTAGGGGCTAAGAGACTCGTAAACTTTATAACAAATAACTGAAAAATGATAAAGATTTTGTAATGCATTATAGAAGCAAAGTTGTTGATCATAACGATATCTGTCAGAAAAAATCATTGCCACGCCCATTTATAACGTAACTAGGGATTTTTAGGGGCCAAAAACCTTAAATTTTGACGCTATATATCTAGAGAAGGAGACATATTTTGTTAAGCATTATAGAAGAGAAAATGTCTGCATTGATGATTTCAATCGATGCCACTAATCAAAACACCAATGTATGTTCCCATAAAGGATTTGCAGGGTTGACCCCTAAAAGATTCAATCATTTATATCTCAAAAGTGAACAACAATTTTAGATAGATGTAAGAACAAAAAATGTTACTATACTTAAGATCTTTCCAACAAAATCAAGAAAAAGGGATTGGCCCCTTTCATTAGGGTCCAACACACTCGTAAACTCTATTACAAATAAGTTGAAAACGATAAAGATTTTGTAATGCATTATAGAAGCAAAGTTGTTGATCATAACAATATCTATCAGAAAAAATCATTGCCAGCGCAGTTATTACGTAACTAGGGATTTTTAGGGGCCAAAGTCCTTAAACTTTGACGCAATATATCTAGAGAAGGAGACATATTTTGTTAAGTATTATAGAAGAGAAAATGTCTGCATGGATGGTTCTAATCGATTCCACTTATCAAAACACCAATGTCTGTCCCCATTAAGGATCTATAGGACTGGCCCCTAAAATATTCAATCGTTTATATCTCAAAAATTAACAACAATTTTTGATAGGTTTACGAACAAAAAATGATAGTATTCTTAAGAACTTTTCAATGAACTCAAGAAAAAGGGACTGGCCCTTAAAATTAGGGGCCAAGATACTAGTAAACACTCTTACAAATAACTTTAAAACGATCAAGATTGTGTAATGCATTATAGAAGACAAGTTGTTGATCGTAACAAAGTCTGTTTGAAAAACTCTTTGCCACAACCATTTATTACTTAATTAGGGATTTATGGGAGCCAAAGTCCTTAATCTTTTTAAAAAATTGAACGGAAGACCTACTCGTTACTCGTAACGAGATCGTATCTAGTTATTATTATTTTTCTTTTCCACAAATTTTGTGCACGCGATTTCTCGAAAATTATTCGACCGATTTCCACAATTCTTTCACAGATGATTGGACTTCATATGATCTTCAAACATTTTTGGTAATTTTCCTGTCGTCACTTCCGGTACCGATTTATCGGCCATTTTGTTCATTTTTACGACCTATTTTGTGCACACAAAAACTCAAAAACTATCAGAGATATGAATATGAAATTTTCAGGATAGTTAGACCATAGTTTGAAGTTGTGCCCATTATTTTTGTTTTACTCCTGTGGCGCCATTTCTTGGAGCTCGCTATGGCTCGAAAATTGGGTACGGATTTTTAATCACAATTTTCACTCGTTTTGATCTGTATCTTTTTATCAGTTGATATTTTGTTAAGACATATATAACAAAAGTGGTAGAGAATGAAAAGTTCTTTTCATCGATACCACGAAAAAGGGGCTAGCCCCTTTAATGAGGGACCAATAGACTCGTGAACTCTATTACAAATAACTTAAAAACGATCAAGATTTTGTAATGCATTTTAGAAGCAAAGTTGTTGATCATAACAATATCTGTCAGAAAAAATCATTGCCATGCCTATTTATTACGTAACTAGGGATTTTTAGGGGCCAAAATCCTTAAATTTTGACGCAATATATCTAGAGAAAGAGACATATTTTGTTAAGCATTGTTGAAGAGAAAATGTCTGCATTGATAATTTTAATCGATTGCACTTATCAAAACATCAATATCTGTCCCCATTAAGGATTTACAGGGCTGACCCCTAAAAGATTCAATCAATTATATCTCAAAAATGAACAACAATTTAAGATAGATGTAAGAACAAAAATTGTTAGTATCCTTAAAACCTTTCCAACAAAATCAAGAAAAAAGGGCTGGCCCCTTTACTTAGGGGCCAATAAACTCGTAAACTCTATTACAAATAACTTTAAAACGATAAAGATTTTGTAATGCATTATAGAAGCAAAGTTGTTGATCATAACAATATCTATCAGAAAAAATCATTGCCAGCCCATTTATTACGTAACTAGGGATTTTTAGGGGCCAAAGTTCTTAAACTTTGACGCAATATATCTAGAGAATGAATATAATTAAAATAAGATTTTGTTAAGTATTATAGAAGAGAAAATGTCTGCATGGATTGTTCTAATCGATTCCACTTATCAAAACACCAATGTCTGTCCCCATTAAGGATCTATAGGACTGGCCCCTAAAATATTCAATCGTTTATATCTCAAAAATTAACAACAATTTTTGATAGGTTTACGAACAAAAAATGATAGTATTCTTAAGACCTTTTCAATGAACTCAAGAAAAAGGGGCTGGCCCTTAAAATTAGGGGCCAAGATACTAGTAAACACTATTACAAATAACTTTAAAACGATCAAGATTGTGTAATGCATCATAGAAGACACGTTGTTGATCGTAACAAAGTCTGTTTGAAAAACTCTTTGCCACAACCATTTATTACTTAATTAGGGATTTATAGGAGCCAAAGTCCTTAAACTTTTTAAAAAATTGAACGGAAGACCTACTCGTTACTCGTAACGAGATCGTATCTAGTTATTATTATTTTTCTTTTCCACTAATTTTGTGCACGCGATTTCTCGAAAACTATTCGACCAATTTACGCAATTTTTTCACAGATGATTGGACTTCATATTCTTCATACATTTTTGATCATTTTCCTGTCGTCACTTCCGGTACCGATTTATCGGCCATTTTGTTCATTTTTACGACCTGTTTTGTGCACACAAAAACTCAAAAACTATCCGAGATATGAATATGAAATTTTCAGGATAGTTAGACCATAGTTTGAAGTTGTGCCCATTGTTTTTGTTTTACTCCTGTGGCGCCATTTCTTGGAGCTCGCTATGGCTCGAAAATTTGGTACGGAATTTTAATCAAAATTTTCACACGTTTTGATCTGTATCTTTTTATAAGTTGATATTTTGTTGAAACATATATAACAAAAGTGGTAGTGTATGAAAAGTTTTTTTCACCGATATCACGGAAAAGGGGCTAGCCCCTTTAATTAGGGGCCTAGATACTCGTAAACTCTATTACAAATAACTTAAAAACGATCAAGATTTTGTAATGCATTATTGAAGCAAAGTTGTTGATCATAACAATATCTTTCAGGAAAAATCATTGCCACGCCCATTTATTACGTAACTAGGGATTTTTAGGGGCCAAAAACCTTAAATTTTGACGTAATATATCTAGAGAAGGAGACATATTTTGTTAAGCATTGTAGAAGAGAAAATGTCTGCATTGATAATTTTAATCGATTGCACTTATCAAAACATCAATGTCTGTCCCCATTAAGGATTTACAGGGCTGACCCCTAAAAGATTCAATCAATAATATCTCAAAAATGAACAACAATTTTAGATAGGTGTAAGAACAAAAATTGTTAGTATTCTTAAGACCTTTCCAACAAAATCAAGGAAAAGGGGCTGGCCCCTTTAATTAGGGGCCAAAAAACCGTAAACTCTATTACAAATAACTTTAAAACGATCAAGAATTTTGTAATGCTTTATCGAAGCAAAGATGTTGATCGTAGCAATGTCTATCTGAAAAATCATTGCCACGCCCATTTATTACGTAACTAAGGATTATTAGGGGCCAAAGTCCTTAAACTTTGACGCAATATATCTAGAGAAGGAGACATATTTTGTTAAGCATTGTAGAGGAGAAAATGTCTGCATTGATAATTTCAATCGATGCCACTAATCAAAACACCAATGTATGTTTCCATAAAGGATTTACAGGGCTGACCCCTAAAAGATTCAATCATTTATATCTCAAAAATGAACAACAATTTTAGATAGCTGTAAGAACAAAAAATGTTACTATACTTAAGATCTTTCCAACAAAATCAAGAAAAAGGGACTGACCCCTTTCATTAGGTGCCAACACACTCGTAAACTCTATTACAAATAACTTAAAAACGATAAAGATTTTGTAATGCATTATAGAAGCAAAGTTGTTGATCATAACAATATCTATCAGAAAAAATCATTGCCAGCCCATTTATTACGTAACTAGGGATTTTTAGGGGCCAAAGTCCTTAAACTTTGACGCAATATATCTAGAGAAGGAGACATATTTTGTTAAGTATTATAGAAGAGAAAATGTCTGCATGGATGGTTCTAATCTATTCCACTTATCAAAACACCAATGTCTGTCCCCATTAAGGATATATAGGACTGTCCCCTAAAATATTCAATCGTTTATATCTCAAAAATTAACAACAATTTTTGATAGGTTTACGAACAAAAAATGATAGTATTCTTAAGACTTTTTTCAATGAACTCAAGGAAAAGGGGCTGGCCCTTAAAATTAGGGGCCAAGATACTAGTAAACACTATTACAAATAACTTTAAAACGATCAAGATTGTGTAATGCATTATAGAAGACAAGTTGTTGATCGTAACAAAATCTGTTTGAACAACTCTTTTCCACACCCATTTATTACTTAATTAGGGGTGTAAAGGAGCCAAAGTCCTTAAACTTTTTAAAAAATTGAACGGAAGACCTACTCGTTACTTGTAACGAGATCGTATCTAGTTATTATTATTATTCTTTTTTTCCTTACACATTTTGTGCAGGCGATTTCTCGGAGATGGCTCATTCGATTTTCTTCATATTTTCAGAGATTATGCCTAGTTATCTGAAGTTTGTACCGCCGGGACAGTTTTTACAAAATTTACTTCCTGTCGGAAGTTATCGTCGTTAAACGATTTTTAAAAGTCAATTTTGTCTGCGACGTTTCTCAAAAACGTGAAATGATAGAAGGGTGAAATTTTCAGAGTTGATAGATCTCCCGTTTTTCTGGTGTACCTCGGTCAAAAGAATGTCCGCCGTCACTTCCGGTCGTCACCGGAAGCAAATTTAAAAAAGTGAATTTTTCAACTTTTTTGTTTTAAAATACTGTTCTATAAAGTTGATAGTGACCCTTTTACTGATTCAGAATATGTATTTTGTTTTAAAATCGATCAACGCATTCCCGAGATATTAAGCATCAAAGTCCTGAAGCGAGAGTCTGAGTAGCTCAGTCGTTAAAGTCGTGGACATATGCCCAGGCGACCTGGGTTCAAGCCCCGAGTGACGAAATTTTTTTTCTCATTTTTTGCTTAGATTTACGATTTTCATCATAAAAACGATGGGTTTTATCTCATTGATTCAAAACTCGGACGGAAGACCCACTCGTTGCTCGCAACGAGAACGATCTACTTATTCTTTTTTTTCTTACCAATTTTGTGCAGACGATTTCTCGGAGATGGCTGGATCGATTTCGTTCAAATTTTCAAGAAAAACGCATTTTTATCTGAAGTTGATGTTTCTGAATCATTGTTAGAAAATTCACTTCCGGTCGGAAGTTATCGTCGTTTTACGATTTTTAAAAGGCAATTTTGTCGGCTGGAGATCTAAAAAACGAGTAAAGATAGAGCGCTGAAATTTTTAGAGGTGCTAGACATATCGTTTTTATCTTGCACCTGGGTCAAGAAAATGTCCGCCGTCACTTCCGGTCGGAACTGGACGGAAGTTTAAAAAATCGAATTTTTAAACTTTTTTGTTTTAAAATAGTTTTCTGTTGGGTTGATAGTGACCCTTTTACTGATTCCGAATATGTATTTTGTTTTAAAATCGATCAACGCATTCTCGAGATATTAAGCATCAAAGTCCTGAAGCGAGAGTCCGAGTAGCTCATTCGCTAGAGTCGTGGACAAGGCCCAGGCGACCCGGGTTATTATTATTAAGGTCTTCTGTTTCCAACGGAAGACCTTATTGTTTTCGTTAGGTTTCTTTTGACCTATTATTTTTCTTCTTTTTTTTCTTACACAAAATTTTTCAAAACGCAATATCTCAAAAACGGTTCGACGGATTTTCACGAAAATTTCACAGATAGAAGTCAGTATCTACAGCTATGCATACCTATCTTTCTGCGTATGACGTCACTTCCGTTCGTCAACGTCGTTCATTTTACTTTTTTCAAAAATTCATTTTGTCCAGCAAATATTTAGAGAATGGTTGAAGAGAGAAACTTGACATTTTCAGCGATGATAGATCTACCTTGGGAAGGGTGCACTAAGGTTGAATGATTAACGTCCGTCACTTCCGTTTGTCACCGGAAGGAATGACAAAATATCGATTTTTTCAACACTTGTAGAACAAAATGTGTTTGAATTGACTGGAGCTTTCTTTTGACATCAAGAAAAAGGGGCTGGCCCTTCAAATTAGGAGCCGAGAGGGCTCTAAAGTCTTTTAATGATAACTTTTAACTGTGAAATATTTTGTAATACATTATAGAAGGAATTATGTTCATCATCATGTTATTGACCAATACATGGCACCCTTTAACTTCTTTGTTATGTAATTAGGGATTTTAAGGGGCCAGAAATCCGACATTTTAATCCTCAATATCTCAAAATGGAGGAAATTTCTGAAAAGCAATATTGAACAGAAGATGCTCAAAACAATGTACTAAACAATATGCGACCATCATATCTTTGCTATGCAGTCCCTAAAAGGAGTTACAGGGTCGGCCCCCCAAATGACCTGTTTGTAAATATCTCGAGAACAGTACATAATTACTAAACACTTGTTGAACAAAATGTGTTTGAATTGACTGGAGCTTTCTTATTACATCAAGAAAAAGGGGCTGGCCCTTCAAACTAGGGGCTGAGAGGGCTCTAACATCTTTTAATGATAACTTTTAACTGTGAAATATTTTGTAATACGTTATAGAAGCAATTATGTTCGTCATAATGTTGTTGACCTATACATGACAATTATTTACTCCTTTGCTACGTAATTTGGGATTTTAAGGGGCCAAAGTCAAAAATTTTGATATTCACTATCTCTATAAATAGAGGAAAATTCTTAGAAGCAATATTGAACTAAATATATTTAAAAAAAATATGCTTAACAATCTACAACCATATATTGTTTTTTATCTGGAGCCTAAAGGGAGTTAAAGGATCGGTATTAAAAAAATCTTTCCCAGATATATAAAAAACGGTAACTAATTTCTAAACACTGATTACACAAAAATACTTTTTAATTGAAATGAAGAAATAGGAGCAGATCCCTCAAATAAGGGACCCAGAGGGGTATATAGTCTTTCAACCATAGTTCTTTAGATCCCGCCACCATTTCCAGGTATGTTCTGTCAACGAAGATCAAGGGCAAGGTAATTCCATCTTCAAAAAATCGGACGGAAGACCTCCTCGTTGCTCGCAAAGAGATCGTGTCTAGTTTTTCTTCTTTCTTTTCTTACACAAAATTTTTCAAAACGCAATATCTCCAAAACGGTTCGACGGATTTTCACGAAAATTTTACAGATAGAAGTCAGTATCTACAGCTATGCATATCTTTCTTTCTGCGTATGACGTCACTTCCGTTCGTCAACGTCGCTCAATTTACTTTTTTCAAAAATTCATTTTGTCCAGCAAATATTTAGAGAATGGTTGAAGATAGAAACTTGAAATTTTCAGTGATGATAGATCTACCTTGGGAAGGGTGCACTAAGGTTGAAGAATTAACGTCCGTCACTTCCGGTCGTCACCGGAAGGAAAGACAAAAAATCGATTTTTTCAACTTTTTTCTTTTTTGATATTTTAGGGTTGATGGTGACCCTTTTACTGATTCAGAATATGTAATTTGTTTTAAAATCGAGAAATGCATTCTCGAGATATTAAGCATCAAAGTCCTGAAGCGATAGTCCGACTAGCTCAGTCGTTAGAGTCGTGGACATGTGCCCACGCGACCCGGGTTCAAGCCCCCAGTGCCGAAAAAAAATTTCACTCATTTTTTGCTTAGATTTACAACTTTATGTTTAAAATGAAGGGTTTTATCTCATCTATTCAAAAATCGGATGGAAGACCCACTCGTTGCTCGCAACGAGAACGATCTAGTTTTTTTTCTTTTTTTTTTCTTACAAATTTTGTGCACGCGAGTTCTCAGAAACGGCTCTGTCAATTTTCATGAAACTTTCAGATCTGATAGATGTTGATCTGAACCTTGTTGGAATTTTTTTTGTTATTGATAACGTCATTTCCGTTTCTGAGATATTGACTATTTAGTGATTTTTAGAGGGTCTGCTTGTCCATTGAACTCCTCCTAAATGATAAAAGATATTGAGTTCACATTATCAGGGATGATAGACGAGAGATTGTAGATATGTCTAAAGGCAATCATAAATGTATGGCTCAAAGAGCGTCAAAGCTCGCCTGGACCCGAAAAAAGAGATTGAAAAAACGTCGTGATTTTTTGTGGTTTTCTTTGTTTATCTCTTTTCTTAAAAATATTTTGTTAAAAGATGTATAGCAAAAGAAGTTTATATCTATAAGAGCTTTCGTTTAATACCAAGAAAAAGGGGCTGGTCCCTAGAATTAGGGACCCAGAGGGGTCTGAAATCTTTTATTTGTAGCTCTTTACTGAGAGGTATTTTGTAATAGGTTATTGAAGCAGAAATGTTTATCTTACTATTATGTACCCATATAATATCATAATTTTCTCAGGTGTTGCGTAATTAGGGATTTTTAGGGGTCAGAAGTTCAAAAATTGATCGTCTGTATCTAGTAAAGGAAAAATATTTTGATAAGCAGTATACAAGAAAAGATGCTCAAAATAACGTACTAAACAATATTCAACTCTCAAATTTTCATTAAACAGCCCCGATAAGGAGATAAGGGGTCGGCCCCTAAATCTTCTTTTTCAGATATCTTAAAAACGATAACGAATTTGAATTCACTTGTTCAACAAAATGTGTGTAGTTTTAAGTGCCCTTTCATTTAATACCAAGGAAAAGGGGCTGGCCCCTAGAATTAGGGACCCAGAGGGGTCTAAAGTCTTTTATTTGTAGCTCTATACTGAGGGGTATTTTGTAATAGGTTATAGTAGCAAAGATGTTTATCTTACTGTTATATACCCATACAATACAATAATTTTCTCATGTGTTACGAAATTAGGGATTTTTAGGGATCAGAAGTTCAAAACTTTGATCATCTATATCTGGTAAAGAAAAAATATTTTGATAAGCAGTATAGAAAAAAAGATGCTCAAAATGATGTACTTTACAATATTCACTCTCAAAATTTCGTTAAACGGCCCCTATAAGGAGATAAGGGGTCGGCCGTTAAAACTTTTAGATATCTCAAGAACGATAAAGAATTTGTAAATACTTGTTGAATATAATTTGTGTAGTTTTAAGTGACCTTTCATTTATTATGAAGATAAAGGGACTAGCCCCTAAAATTAGGGGTCAAGAGGAGATTTTTTTTTCAATCAAAGCTCTTACACCTTAAAAAAAATACTTCTGATATTTAGAATGAAGATCCTCTTTTCCTCTATTTTCAGGTTATGTTTAGCTGGGTTTTTTTTTTTAAACAAAATCAAGATCATACGTGTATCTCGACTTCTAAAATCGGACAGAAGACCTCCTCGTTGCTCGCAACGAGATCGTGTCTAGTTTTTTTTCCTTTTTTTTTCTTACAAATTTTGTGCACGCGAGTTCTCGGAAACGGCTTTGTCGATTTTAATGAAACTTTTAGATCTGATAAATGTTGATATGAACCTTATTGGAAATTTTTTTTATTGATGACGTCATTTCCGTTTCTGAAATATTGACTATTTAGTGATTTTTAGAGGGTCTGCTTGTCCATTGAACTCCTCCTAAATGATAAAAGATATTGAGTTCACATTATCAGGGATGATAGACGAGAGATTGTAGATATGTCTAAAGGCAATCATAAATGTATGGCTCAAAGAGCGTCAAAGCTCGCCTGGACCCGAAAAAAGAGATTGAAAAAATGTCGTGATTTTTTGTGGTTTTCTTTGTTTATCTCTTTTCTTAAAACTATTTTGTTAAAAGATGTATAGCAAAAGAAGTTTATATTTATAAGAGCTTTCGTTTAATACCATGAAAAAGGGGCTGGCCCCTAGAATTAGGGACCCAGAAGGGTCTGAAATCTTTTATTTGTAGCTCTTTACAGAGAGGTATTTTGTAAAAGGTTATAGAAGCAGAAATGTTTAACTTACTGTTATGTACCCACACAATATCATAATTTTCTCAGGTGTTACGTAATTAGGGATTTTTAGGGGTCAGAAATTCAAAAATTTGATCGTCTGTATCTAGTAAAGGAAAAATATTTTTATAAGCAGTATAGAAGAGAAGATGCTCAAAATGACGTACTAAACAATATTCAACTCTTAAAATTTCGTTAAACGGCCCCGATAAGGAGATAAGGGGTCGGCCACTAAAACGTTCTTTTTCAGATATCTCAAAAACGATAACGAATTTGAATTCACTTGTTGAACAAAATGTATGTAGTTTTAAGTGCCCTTTCATTCAATACCAAGGAAAAGGGGCTGGCCCCTAGAATTAGGGACCCAGAGGGGTCTAAAGTCGTTTATTTATAGATCTTTACAGAGGGGGACTTTGTAAAAAGTTATAAAAGCAAAAATGTTTATCATACTGTAATGTACGGACACAATATAATGACTTTCTAATGTATTACGTAATTAGGGATTTTTAGGGATCAGAAGTTCAAAACTTTGATCACCTATATCTGGTAAAGAAAAAATATTTTGATAAGCAGTGTAGGAGAACAGATGCTCAAAATGATTTTCTTAACAATATTCAACTCTCAAAATTTCGTTAAACGGTCCCTATAAGGAGATAAGGGGTCGGCACCTAAATTTTTTTCTTGGATATCTCAAGAACAATAACGAATTTGTAAACACTTGTTGAACAAAATGTGTGTAGTTTTAAGTGACCATCTATCAAATACCAAGGAAAAGGGGCTGGCCCCTAAAATTAGGGACCAATAGTGGTCTAAAGTCTTTAAGTTATAGGTCTATACTGATGGTTATTTTGTAATAGGTTATAGAAGCAAAAATGTTTATCGTACTGTTATGTACCCATACAATATAATAATTTTCTCATGTATTACATTATTAGGGGTTTTTAGGGGTCAAGAGTTCAAAATTTGGATCACCTATATTTTCACCTATATCTTTCAAATTTCGTTAAACGACCCCGATAAGGAGATAAGGGGTCGACTGTTAAAACTTTCAGATATCTCAAGAACGATAAAGAATTTGTAAACACTTGTTGAATATAATTTGTGTAGTTTTAAGTGACCTTTCATTTCATATGAAGATAAGGGGACTAGCCCCTAAAATTAGGGGTCAAGAGGAGTTTTTTTTTCAATCAAAGCTCTTACACCTAAAACAAAATACTTCTGATATTTAGAATGAAGACCCTCTTTTCCTCTATTTTCAAGTAATGTTTAGGTGGGGATTTTTTTTGAAACAAAATCAAGATCATATGTGTATCTCGACTTCTAAAATCGGACGGAAGACCTCCTCGTTGCTTGCAACGAGATCGTGTCTAGTTTTTTTTCTTTACAATTTTTGTGCAGAAGATTTCTCGGAGATGGGTCGTCCAATTTTCGTAAAATCTTTAGTATCGATCTATTATCATTTGAAGTTTATACCCCATTTTCGATTTTGTAAAATTCACTTCCAGTTTGGAGTTATCCGCCATTTTGTCATTTTTTCTTGACTTCTTGTCCACGCAACTCCTCAAAACCGAGTAAAGATAGAAAGCTGAAACTTTCAGGAATGATAGAGGACATGCTAGTGTAATCTCTCTAGGAAAAATTATTGTCCGGAAATTCCCAGAACGGAAGATAGCTAGGATCAAATTATCGGTCAAAAATTTTCAATGAATTTTCTTTAATCCGTGCATTTCCTTAAAAACAATTACAGAAATAACACTGAAAATTTGAGGAATGATATATTGTGCGTCTGATGACATCTTACTCAAATTGATTGGGTGAATTTTAAATTTTTTAAATATTTAAAACTCATTTAAATCGCGTTAAAATGACCTCAGACTAATTTTAAAACATCTTATCTAAGTTATATATGCAAGTCTGCGTCTGATGACATCTTTCTCGAATTGATTGGATGAAATTTAAATTTTTCAAAAATTTTAAACTCATTTTGATCGTGTTAAAATGACCTCGAACTAACTTTAAAACATCATATCTAAGATGCGCTTGCTATTCTGCGTCTGATGACATCCTTCTCGAATTGATTGGATGAAATTTAAATTTTTCAAAAATTTTAAACTTATTTAAATTGTGTTAAAATGACCTCAGACTAATTTTAAAACATGATATTTAAGTTACACTTGCAATTCTGCGTCTGGTGTCATCTTTCTCGAATTGATAGGATGAAATTTAAATTTTTCAAAAAAATTAAACTTATTTAAATCGTGTTAAAATGACCTCAGACTAATTTTAAAACATAATATCTAAGTTGCACTTGCAATTCTGCGTCTGATGACATCTTTCTCGAATTGATTGGATGAAATTTAAATTTTTCAAAATATTTAAATTTATTTAAATCGTGTTAAAATGACCTCAGACTAATTTTAAAACATAATATCTAAGTTGCACTTGCAATTCTTCGTATGGTGACATCTTTCTCGAATTGATTGGATGAAATTCAAATTTTTCAAAAAAAATTAAACTCATTTAAATCGAGTTAAAATGACCTCAGACTAATTTTAAAACATAATACCTAAGTTGCACTTGCAATTATGCGTCTGATGACATCTATCTCGAATTGATTGAATAAAATTTAAATTTTTCAAAAATTTTAAATTTATTTAAATCGTGTTAAAATGACCTAAGACTAATTTCAAAACATCATATCTAAGTTGCGCTTGCAATTCTGCGTCTGATGACATCTATCTCGAATTTTGGATGGAATTTAATTTTTTTTTAATTTTAACTTATTTAAATCGTAATAAAATGACCTCAAACTAATTTTAAAATATGATTTTTGTAATGCATTTCTGCGACTGATGTCATGTTTTTTAAAATCATTGGATAAAATTTAGAATTTTTGAATTTTTTTTAACTCATTTAAATCGAGTAAACATGACACCAGACAAATTTAAATCTCATCTCATCGCATCTTATGAGAAATCGGACGGAAGACCCACTCGTTGCTCGCAACGATATCTCATCTAGTTTTTCTTTTTTTTTTCTTCCTAGACGCGAACTTTGAAGCTTCATATTTTGCTCATTTCTGAACGGTCTTTGCTCAAATTTTCAGGGCTAATAGACTTTACAAAACACTATCTAAAACATTCTTCAACTTTAAAATTCCTCTTCCGTTAACGAGTTATTCCTCTTTGAAAATATTTTAGGGCCTTTGGTTTCCAGAAAAAGGCTCTGAGACTATAATAGCAGGGAATGAGAATCCAACGAATTTGAATAATAGAGGCATTGAAGTTGTGCACATCGGTTTTTGTTTTCGGATTTCGTTTTTTATTTAGAAAAAGGTAGGGGGTCAAAAACTGGATTCCAAAAAGTGCAAAGAATTACACATATTTTCTTTTGTATCTTTTAAATAAAAAATATTTTGTTAAGACATGTAGAATAAAAGTTGTGCAGAATTCCACGGGCTTTCATTTGACACTATTGAAAAAGGGCTGACCCCTTACATAAGGGGCCAACAGCCCTTGAAACTTTTTGCCTTATAACTCAAAAACAGTTAAGATTTCGATATGGCTGTCGCTGAAAAAGTTGTTCATTGGGATCTTATCAATGTTGTTACAATGTTGTTTTGTTAGGATATTGCGTAATATGAGTGTAAAATGCTTTACTTGTTAACATGTACCTGTTTTCATTTGGCAAGTTAACGACAAGTCTTTGAGCGTACAACTGACATAAAGTTATCACAGAAAGTGTACCTGTTTATACAGGATGCTTTAATTCATTAGAAAAGTTTTTTTTATAGAATATATGCTTTTATGTGAGGATCATAAGCCAATTTTGTTAAGTTTTTAGAGTGAAAAATCCTATAAAAACAATAAACACAAAATATAAACATTCTTTTTTAGTAAGACACAAATTACGGATTAAAATAAATTCTTTGTTATACATATTAGTTATTATACTGCATGCGTTTGAAATCTTTCTGGGATCTGAGCTGTGTGTGTATACCATTACGTAACCTATCCCTCTCCCGCGGCCGAGGAGATCGGTCGCGGCTGGACAACCCAGTCGTCAGCGATTATCTAATACACAAGATTCTCGTCTTCATATATGGGTTTATTTAGCCGCAAACATACAGAATTGTTTTAATTTTGATTACATATAAAAGTTTATTCTTCTTAAATTGAATTAAACGATAGAGAGTTAATTAAGAAATCGTGCTGTTAATTAATAAAAGCAATGTAATTCCCAATTAGAATCAACATCACACATAAATTAATGGTTGGTATTTATGTAAAAAAAAAATAACTTATTGTAATATATTTAAGTCATTTAATAATACTGCTAGCTTTCTAAATTATCCTTGCTTCACCTATCCCTCGCCCGCGGCAGAGGAGATCCGTCGCTGCTGGTTTACCTAGCGGTCAGCGGTTATCTTATACACAGGATTCATGTCTTCATATATGGGTTTTTAGCCGCAAACACAAGAACTCATCTGTTTTAATCTTATGTTATAGAAGTTTCTTCGTTTTAGAACGATAGAGTGTAAATTAAGAAATCGTTCTGAAATTTAATAAAAATATATTATTCCAAATCAGAAGCATCGTCAGTCATACATTAATGTTGGTTTAGTAAGACTAAAAAGCTCTAAAAACTGTACAAATAATGTTTAGGATCAGCACAAAACCCCACAAAGGTTAAACCTTTAAAGACCGAGAAAAAAAGCTCCGCCTTGAAATTTATCTGGTCAGTGTACCCCTTGTCAATCAACTGAATCGAGGCCTCAGATTGGATGTTAGAAAATGCGTGATTGACATTCGTTTACTCGTCCTGTTTATACCATGTTTGGCGCTCGCGATGATCGTGCAATTAACTTTTGTCTTTTAATGCATACCTTGACGAATAAACTACCTTCGACATATTAAATCTTCTACTCTTGGAAATTGAAAGATATGAAGTAAAAATTTACTCGTACTTGCATGGTTATGTACCACACCAAACGCGCTGATCACCTAAAGCTATCTTAATCACGTGGCGCCGATCATCTATGAAAAATTTCTCTTATAATTAAAGATGATTGGGAATGATTGAGATTTAATAATCATTTAAATGAATGAAATATTGCGTCTACGATTTAAAACGTTAGTTATCACATTTCTTTGAGAAATTTCCCGAGCCGAAACCGGAAGAGAAACAGGAACATACAATTAACTCTGGTAAATGCGCAGCTGGTAGCATTATTGTGCACTGTAGCAGATGATCGGAGAAGTTATACAAACGTATGTTGCATAAAAGTTGCATTAGTATTTGAGTACGGTATCGTATATTGCATAATTTTTCAGTAAATCCCGTCGAAAACTTGTTCAAACGAAAGATTTTGCTCATGTCGCTGGAAGTTATTCATGCCGATATTCATTTCAACGATTGACATTTAATTTGTTTTTCCTAGTACATAATTATATAAATACAATAATTTTCTAGATCATCGGAAAAACTCTGTTGAAGGCATTCTAACACCCGTGAATGTGGGTGTGTTGTTTTCTTTAGCGTCCAGCCTACTTATGATTTAACAATGTCCAACTCTGGTACGTCCACCTCTGTTACCGAAACAGCAGATCTGGTGTCACAGAGCCACACTATTATTTACGGGAACTCAAATGACAACATAGCAATCCCCAGTAAAATTTTTCTAGACAGTATTCACACACTTCTACTGCATATAATTCAAAAACTAAACAGAATAGATTCTATGGATTCTTGGGGCCATTGAAATCCAAATGTAAATCCTGCTTTTCTTATACTTTTGTATATAATTTTTCTGCACCTCATATAACATGATATGTTTTTAGTGAAATAAATGAACTTGAACTTGAACTTGCATATAGACAATATTCACAAGCGAGCATGTTTCTCTCGGGGCTTCACACGTGACCACCTTAAGTAAACCAACCGGTTAAAAACTTCGGCCTCTAACGGGCTTGACCGGTCCATGTAAAATCGACTTGTGTTTCAACTGAAGATTGATTTATGTATCCATGATTATTTCCGTTAATTTATGCTGAGAGTTTTTACAGACTTCGTAGAAAATAAAGGAAATTTTCTTAGAGTTGCGCGCGCGCGCGCGCGCGAGAGAGAGAGAGAGAGAGAGAGAGAGAGAGAGAGAGAGAGAGAGAGAGAGAGAGAGAGAGAGAGAGAGAGAGATCAAAATTGGATGCATTATTTAGCAGGGTGTACAAAGTAAAAATGAATTCAAAAAATTAAATATTCTCCGAGCGTTCAATGCAGTCAAAAAAATCAAATCAAATTAAAATCAAAGTTCCGTGTTACAATGTTACACGTATGCGGTAGGTGCTGGCACGATAAAAGAAATGTCCGGAATTGAGGGATTGGGTGATTTTTAAAAAGAATATTCACATGAATTTTAAAAAAGTTTTGTTTTGATTCTAGCGATCACATAATCACTTTTGTACTACTTCTACATGGCCACTTGTTTTATTGTGAAAACGAACTCATTGCTGTGTTGACCACCCCTGCTAAGTGCTCATGCTGATTTTTTTTTCTTCAAAACTGAACATATACAGCCCCTGGTTATTTATGGCTGCAGATCATCAATTGATATGTAATTGAGTAAACACTTAGATGGATGTTCTCACTGCAGTGGTCAATTGTTAAACAATTAGATAGCTAGTCTTAAAAGTCAGTTATCTTAATTCACGTTAAAGGTGCGAGATCGTAATCTGAGAATGGGGCTAATAAATTAAACTGTTGAACACGCTATACTTCTATAGTTATGAACAGAATAAAATAAATCTTATAAGTTAAAAGTTTTAAGTCAAAGATCTTAAATAAAATTGGTTCTCTGGATTAGAAGTTAGGAAATACGATTATATGATGCAATGTAGTCGGTCGCCACAGAAATCATCAGAGTACTGCAAGTGTCGACAGTTTTCTTATTTCTTTGAAAGACCATAGTTCACTTGGCTTACAAACAATAATATAGCGACATATTTTCCTCCCAAAAATGTATGCACTTCTTAAAGTTACACTTAAGTGAGATAAATATGTGTTCTTGGGGATTCTATTTATTTTTATATGCACATTGATTAAAAACATTTTATTGAAGCTGTGTAGTTTGAGATAGTAATGCAACTTAATTGACTGAAAACCAAGCAGAATATTTTATTTTTACATCTGGCCTGTCAAAATAGAAGATTGTAAACTTGTAGCTTGTAAACCCAGAAATAGTCTAGAACAAAAGAAATAATGTCTTTATGGCTTTTGATCCTCTTCTTATTTATGTGTATGAGTCCATAAAGGTATTTTTGTTTTTGTTTCATCATATAAAAAAGTGTTGAATTTTTTTTTTTTTACCTCAAACGTAGAACTGTAGAAATTCAGTATCTTAACTTTTCAATAGCTTTGATACCTTACCTCTTGGAAATCATGTAGTGATGCAAATTGTCAAATATCAATGAGGAGACATCGTCAGGACCCACGGGTTTCCTATCCGTTATACTGCTTTTAAGGTAGTGTAACGGATAGAAAACTCGTGGGTTCCGAGTGCAAATGTACATACAATGCATTGGTCAATACATGTATATTTAAAAAGTACAAAATATGAATAACTAACACATATACATGTACATGTATATGTGATTTGATAGAAATGATAGTAAAACATAGGTCGTTCTTTGTGCCGCACTAAAGTGGCGAAAAGGATTTGTATACCCCCCGCAAATTCTGGGGGGTATATAGGAATCACCTTATATAGGAATCACATTGTTATTACTTCACACAAATATTGCTCATGACCTGACGGTCTGTAATGACATTGATGCAAGGTCATTTGGGCAAGGTCACTGTGCAAAATTCGTGTCCTGTCCATATCCTAGTTTCTTATGCCGAAACATTGGAAGTTCTTGCTTCATACAAAGATTGATTATGACCTGAGGGTGTGTCATGACCTTGACCCAAGATCTTTTGGACAAGATCAAGGAAACTGGCAGGTAAAGTGCAAAATTCGTGTCTGATCTATATAACTTTTATGGAAAAACAGGTTCTAATTCACACAAAGATGGATTATAACCTGAGGGTGTGTAATGATTTGTCCCAAGGTCATTTTGGCAAATTCAAGGTCAGTGGAAGAAAAATTTCATCATCTTCATAGAAATGATCAGGAGCTAAAATTTGACACAAAGATTGCTTGTGACCTGTCAATATGTTCTGACTTGAGCTTTGGTCATTTGTGCAAGTTTAGTGTCACAATAAGAAAAAGAAGCATCAATTATTTTCTAGTAGAGAAATACTTGAGTTATGATTTTTTCTTAGCGTGGGTATCATTTGTTAGCTTGCTCACAGTACCTCTTCTTGATCCAGTGGGAGCACTGCTCCCCCCTTCCTCGCAAAATTTTCCTTAAATTAACATTTAGAAAATTGGATTTTGGGGCATTGTCATCCCCCCACCCCCCCACACACACACACTTTTAAGGAGAAAGCAATTTTTTTTTTGGCAAATTTAAAACAAAAGCATATTAAACAATAGAGGATACAGCTGCCTCACAGCTTTCCCTCCACTACCACCACCACAGATTAGGACTTTGAATATTTGCTTGTCAAGATTTTGGATAAATATGTTCCCCCTAGCAAAAACGATGCTGAGTGGCTGTATGGCCTAACGTTATACGGAGAGTTGTCCCTCTTGCTGAGCACCTCTCGTATTGCGCACCCTAAGGCGGGAGAAGGCGTCATCGTTTATTTACAATTTGTGTTCGTTTCAATTGTTTAATTCTAACACTGCCCTTTACATAAATTATTCCCGTAGTAAGCAGTAAAGCTTAAGTATGAGTACAGGGAAATGTTTATCAAACATGACACTGTTTGTTTCATGCATAAGCGCAGTGGAATTTGTATTGATTAAACTTTGATAAAAGGCTAGGCCCAGTTTGTATCGTGTAATCAATTGTACATAAACGTATTTATCACTTTGTGTTTGTGTTCGGAATAATTATATACATGTACATATATGATGTTTTGTTTTTTTTTAAATTATCCTAACCTGATGTTAACATGAAGTAAGTTAAACGGAGAACTTGCCTGGTATAAAAATAATACTCTGAAATTGAGCCTCGTTTTCGATTTTCTGAACGTACTATTATCATATTGACAGTCTAATCTGATTAAAACCATCCCTCTTCTAATACTCCTCAGGGTCTGATATGTATCGACAACAGGTCATCTTTACTAGACATTCACATTTGCATACAATCTAAATATACCCTACTTACTAAAGGCATACCTTTATATGTTTAATGTTTAGGTGCATATCTTCAATACTTATTCTGGAGGTTACATATAAATGGACATGAATTAATTTGTCTGTCTTCTTTGAAGAGTTCCAATTGATTTTCTAAAGCTCTGATTGGTCAGAAGTAATGGTCGTGTGAAGATGACCTCCAATCAATACCTGTCAGGCCCTGACAAGTGCAAAGGGGGTGGTTTTTATCAGACTGTTTGACAATCCTTTCTCGACTCGAAGCTGCAACGGAAGACCTCTTCGTTGCTTTGCAACGAACACGGCTCTAGTTTTAATTGTATTTTTTCTTTCATTAGGACTTTTACTAAAAAATAAAGGCAAATTAATTAATACGAAACATCATCGTCGCATTTATAAATACAATTAATTTTTTCATGAAGTTAATTGATTTTTTCATATGTTTTACCTCTTTGATACTGATACACCCCCCCCCCCCACCCAACAAAAAAAAAAGAAAAGAAAAAAAAAGAACATATTTTTTTCATAATTTCATTCAATCATGTCAAATGTTTCTGAAATGATAAATGAAGATTCAGTTGCTATGACACTATACTGCTTATAGCAATGTTTGTAAAGATAAATTGTATTTCTTTTGGAAATAACTTAATGTTTTGTGGAAAATGTATCCAAGTAAGAAAATTCATAAAGTGTTTACCTTGTGATCCGGGAATTACCATCCCTACATTCCCCCGATCATTGACGTTAACTTGGGCTGATTCCATATTCTGATTACCGTTTTGGCCATCTTCATTTGCGTGATCCAACATTTCAATGCTCTCGCTAAATGCGTCTGAGTTTTTAATAACATTATTCAGATGTGCAGGATCTGTAAACATTTTAATACCACTATTATTTCTATTTCTTGTTTATGAAAATTTTGTTTATTAAAACAAACCAATCTCCCACCGTGAACTTTTATCCATGGTCATCATATCGTTTTTCAATAAAAAAATATTATTTATAAGACATTGAATAATTGAAGATTACAAAATTCTTAACATTATGCAATTATGTGTGGTTATTATCTGTCATATTCACTTATCTTTACAAAAGTTTACGGCATTCTACAACTTACAGCTACAATTTACAACTGAGTTATCATTATGCTTCATAACGTCCTAAAAAATTTGTAGTTTTGAATTTTAATTTATATTAATATATATATATATATATATATATATATATATATATATATATATATATATATATATATATATATATATATATATATATTAGAAATCAGTGTTCAATGCACTGCATGGAAATTATGATGAATAACCCTAACTATAAGACTTCGATACTTGGAAATGGCTTTCCTTACACCCGCTTTGTATTACATACATAGAATAACACCTTTCTATCATTCAACATTTTTATGGTTTTGAAGGGTAAGCTGAATGATATCAATAATATTGCTTAAGAGTGATATTTGTTTAGAAAAGTGTGTAACTTTCAAATAATATTTAAAGGGTTCGTCATTTTACTCATCCATGCAAAATAGACCTTTCACAAAATTATTGTTCAAATTATTGTTGACATGTAGGCCTATGCAGGTATGCATGTAAATTTGTATAACTTCCCATAATTATTTTTTGTTATTTGCAGAGTAACTTAAAAAGTGTCACACGGATTTGAAAAAAGAGGCTTGAAGAAAATGCAAGTAAACAACATATAAGTACAACAATTCATCATTGAAATAATGATAAATCTGATAATTCTATGGGACAATTTAAGTAGAAAAAGCATCTTTATGTATGAATGGTTTCATTTTTAAAATTATTAAAAAAAAACTATGTGAATTATAAACCTACAATTTTGAATAGTACATGTTTACAAATTGCTCATTAACATTACATGGTATGATTTCACACTGACTTCCCCAACATTATGATAGTAATCTTGTGTAAAATCAGTATGAGAGAGAGAGAGAGAGAGAGAGAGAGAGAGAGAGAGAGAGAGAGAGAGAGAGAGAGAGAGAGAGAGAGAGAGAGAGATCAGGTCGGGTAAAAAAAGGGGTGCCAGTAAACTATCATATATCAGGAGTTAGGATATGCTAATAATTTCAAATCAAATCGAAAAGCTGTTTCAAAGCTGTATTTGAATTTGTGAAAAATCTTAATGCATATTTAATCAAAATAGTCTTCATCCCCTCACATAGGAGAGTTAAGAATTATTTAAATTATATATATTGATGTGAATCAAAAATGGTTTTTGATCGCATAATTTACACACCATCTTTTCTTTCTCGGTAATGAGAGATATGCAATTAGAATTTATTTTGTGAATGAATATATATGCTACCCCTCCCGCCCCCCCCCCCCATCCTCAATCTTAATCATTCTGCTAATGCATGTGTTGAATAAAAATAGATGTAAATTTTATTGAGTGTTAAAAATAAAGTGTAATACAAATGTGCATAATGTTAATTGATTCTGGGGAAGGGGAAAAGGTATATAGTCTCCCTGGAAAATTCTTATTAATCTAATTCACAATTCACATTGTAAAATGCCTCAGTCCCTGGCCCCTGGCAAATAAAATAAAGTTTCCCTTTTGAACCCCCCTCCCCCCAGGATAATATCTAAAGATGCGTTCGGTGCAGACAGTGCAGGGCAAAGGCATTCACCTGACATTAAATCAAAATGAAAAGATATACCATATTATCTTACTTTTATATCATGAGAAAAATTTATAACATCAAGGGCTTCACCCAACCCACCTAACCCCTTAAATAAGCTCTAATATATTGTTCTCTGATTCCTAAAAATAATTAAGAAATCACTAACTCCGCAAATGCGGTAAACCAAGATCAATGATACACAGCAGTTTTTGTTTACATCCATAATGTACTGCTGAAACAAATATTAAAACTAATTAGGATTAGGTAATAAAATGACATCGCGCCTATATCAGAAGAGTTATCGCTCAAAGAGTTAACGCCCCTTTTGGGATCACTTGTGCGTTTGAAATTTGTATTCATTTGAGAGACCTTCCCGATTGAGAAATTAAATGCAAAAGTTCAAGTGCAAGACGACCATAGATATTCTTAAACTTGGTATGATTTTCTTCCTTTTTACGAGTAGTTAATAAAAACTGATGCTCATTTGTTGAGATATGAAGGTTTAATTTGTCGTTTTAATCAAAATTTAAAAAATGCACAATTAGTCAGTTTTCTAAGAAATTTACATTACTAGTGAACTCTACAATTGAATGACCATTGATATGATGAAAAAAATGACAATAACAAACCGTCAACCATCTCAAAAATCCATAAAACAAATTCAAAGCAGAGCAACACGGATCTCCAAAAAGATAGAGGTAGGACACAGGTGCCATGGAGGAGTGTGCATCCTCTGCTGACCGGTCAAACCCGACGTGTGCTCTTTGTCGTTATCGGGAAAAAAACGAAAAAGTCCGTAGACAATTAGGTGATAAATTATGGTCTAACAATTAATATGAAAAACGTCAGTCAGCATGCGACCCAGTGGATGATTGTATTGAGCCTGTTGATAGTCCTGTTTTATCAACTTGTTTGTCAGCAGCTTGCCTCGCCTTAGAAACTGTTCATACGAAGAGCATGCACTTGCGTATCCAATTAACTGAGAGACAAAACACCATATACAGGTCATGAAGGTATATTGCTACATAAGTAAGGAAAGTTGACTATAGAAAAATTGAAGTCATCGTGTTTATCATTAAGTTTTGTTGTTAGGTTACCATCAATGTCCATTTCCAGTAAAATATCCAAATATGAAACATATGACGCAGACTCTGTGGTATCTTCTTTTTTCAAGTTCACTGGTATATATCGAGTCGAATGAGTATGGAATTAAGAATTGTTAATTGATAATACGTCGTCGATATACCTGAATGTTGAGTTGAAGGCAACAGCGAGTGATTTATTTTTATCACTTACAAATTTTTGAATAAATCCTGCTTCATAAGAATACAAAAATAGGTCTGCTAACAATGGGGCACAATTGGTACCCATGGGAATTCCAACAGATTGTTGGAAGACTTGATTTCCAAAAACTACATAGATGTTGTCTATCAGAAACTCAAGCATCTTTTTAATGTCAACTTCAGAGTACTTGTGTGTACAATCAGAATGATGTATAGATAATTTTGAGTAACCTGGCACATTACTTACTCATAACTTTCTTTGCCTTGCCCTTGAACTTTTTGTCCAAATTTTGCATATACGTTTTTGGTTTAAAAGACGCCCACGTGACTCTAAAAAGTCACGTGACCGTCCAATTTAGACATGGTCAAGTTAAAGTGACCAATATCTTTACAAAAACACCCAAAATAGTTTAGAAATATTTATCATGCAGAAGTAAATAGACAAAAGCAAAACGACCTCCGTATACTGCTGTTTGAAGCAAAATGTTACCTTAACTGTCCTGCGTTCCTGTGAAATACATCTGTTTCCGTGTGTGTGTGTATGTATATATATATATATATATATATATATATATATATATATATATATATATATATATATATATTTATATATATATATATATATATAATTCATATGTAAGCTATTTATAAGAAAATATAGATCAAGTTTGAAATTAGTTTCAGTCCGATGATTTTTGCAGCCTTTTGAACTTAGAAAAAATGAGAAATTCTCAGTTTCCGCTCTTTAACTTTTGAATGGATGCATGTGTAAAGCTGATATTTCATATGTTGGTTATTCACAAGAAGATACAGATCAAGTTTGAAATGATTTCCCGTCCGATGATTTTTGACAGAGTTATGCCTCTTGAACTTATGGAAAAATGAAGTGATGCACATGTAAAGTTGATATTTTATATAAGGTTAATTTATCAGAAAATACAGGTCAAGTTTGAACTTGGTTCCAGTCCAATGATTATTGACACGCAGTTTTGATATGCTAATGAAGGGATAATGAAATATGACGTCATAATACATGCCCCGCCTCTGTATTTCCGTCTATGGAAAATATACCGAAAACAGCAGTTTTAGAAAAAAAATATGCAGTTGATTTAATACTTCACGGGAAAACTTATAACAACGCATCACTCATATGTGTATCTATAAATTTACAACAACGAGAATATATGAAGAATTTCCATAACACATCTGTCGTATGGGTGTGAATCTGCGCCGTTAAAGCGCTCGTCAGACGCTGTAATTGATGTAAACACGTGTAGCTGGTATTCCCGATGATAACAGATCTTTTGATGAATTATCACGTATGTAGAATAGATATAGAGTGTATCTGTAATGGAGCAGATAACTTAGTAACTATTTTATTGTGTTTTTATACATAGGATGAATTTCTGATCATCTTATTGTATTGTTTCGTTCAAAACATGAGAATATACTGCATTGTTTACATTTAGGGGTCATTATCAAAAATTGGCGATATTTTGGTAATAAAAATTTAAAAAATTCTACATTATGATTTTAACTCATTTATTACTTGATTATATAAATCAAAGTATGATGTGTATATAAGTGAATTTTGCAATCTTAATCACATCACGTTAAGCTCTGATGTCATGTAATGTGAACTATGTTGAAGTAAAATGTCATTCCTGTTACCAGATATGAATGTTTTAAGATTTAGTAGATTAAATCAAATTTTCTAAATTTTCAATATCAAATTGACTTAGTGCAGTATTGTGAATGATTGTTCAGAAGCATGGATTTTGTTAAAAATATACAATGTGCAAGTGCAACAATTGAAGTTAGATTCATTTTTCAATTTTTTGCAATTTGCACAAAATGTTTCCAGAAAACCTAATATACATATGAATGTTTCTACCAATCCATATTTATTATCTTAATATACTGTGAAACTATCATTCAGAAAGTACAAAGCAAATTGCAATTAATTAAAAAAAAACTTCCATGGTAACAGAATGGCCAAAGCAGTAACAGGAATGACATTGGTGTATCAGGAATGACATTTATCAGAATGTAAGACAATTGCACATTCTAATCGCTGGCATTTGAACAAGTACCTCTTTAAGATCGAGCAATTGAATATAACATTACTTAGATGCAAATGCACACATTTAAGAAAAAGAAAATATTGGAATAAAGAAGGAAAGATAGAGACAGAAAAAGAAGTGCGATCTTGGTGCTTGTAATAAGGATTTGAATGCATTTTCTATACACATTTGTTATATGCTATAACAATACTTTGGGTATAAGCTTCAAGAAACCTCATCCTTTAAATTAGTAATTCTCAGTCCTTTTCAAGTTTTCATTGTTCTTTTTCAGAGGAAAACCAAATAATATTGTAACTTTAAACTTTGAGATGTCTCAATTTTAAAAGTAACAGGAATGGCAATTCAGTGCAAATCTGCATCCTTTAATAGAATGACGGACAGATATCAACTTTTTTATTATGTCTATTGGACTTTATTTACCAGTTCATTATTAACTTAACTCCTATCAATGAGATGTCATTGTAACAAAAAAAAAAAAAAAACAACTGCAGAAAACATAATTAAATTGTCATTACTGTTACTGTAAATGTCATTTCTGTTCCAATAACTTTGACATAAAAAAACACAACTTTCTTTACATAAATCTTTTCTTTAAAACAGTTTTTAGTGTTTTTATACCAGCATTTATATATGATGACAATTATGATTTTATTCTAATTATCATAGGTTCCTATTTAATCCATTTTACGTGTTCAAACGTTATTGCTGTTACTTGTCATTCCCGTTACCAACACAGAAGTGTTTATGATAAGCTAATAGATTGTGTCGAAATTCAATATCAATATTTAATGTGTTAAAGCAACATTTTCTAATGTTATTAAGCATTCGTGATGTGCTTAAAATGAGTTCGTTGCACACAAATGATGTCAAAATATCCTATAATGTCATTACTATTACCATTTGTGTCCTTCCTGTTACCGTTAAATAAGGTAACAGTAATGACAGTAACAGGAATGACTAAATCGCATATATATTGTAGAGTAAATAGCAAAGACAATTACTGCTGATATTGATTGTAAATTGATACTGTGGTATACTATTGATAAACTATGCAAGTTAAAAGAAGTAAATTTCTTGTCTATTTAGGGAGTTACATTGGTAACAGTAATGAAACGTGCAACAGATTACTATGCAGTGAATCATCTGAGAGATTTTTTTTTCATTTATTTGATGTGAATGGGTTATATTTTCCCTACCATCAAACTGAATGAATGAAGTGGGTTGTTTTTGTGTTAGTTCAGAAGAGTTTGAGTATATTATTATCAATATATTCTTTATTTTACAACATGGTAAGAGGAATGACACTAATTTATGGACAGGTACATCGGTTGAAATATATTGCTTATCTTACTTGCAAAATGTGAAAAAAATACTTTCCACATGTTAACTAAGATATAACAACAAACTCCAAGTGACGAAACTACTGAAAAATTGCTGTTATTAATAAAATTATGAAAGCTAATTAAGCATACTCTTAGTATGGATAAAGCGTTTCTGGACGAATACACCTACATACTTGCTTGTGATGTTTAATTTTGTGCATGTTAATCTTCAATGAATATTGTAAAATATTACAATATAGTAGTATCAACAATTGTGTCCAAAATATTTATGCTAGCGAAAACAGATGTATTTATTTTTGCCTATGGACATGAATTTCGACAATGTTTGAGAATGAACCTTATACTGTATGTGTAGGTTTATTGTCAGTCCTTTAAATTGTTACTCATTTTCTTCAGGAAGTTCAATCGACACGATCGAATCAGTTTATAGCATCTGTACAGACAACACTAAGCTTTACATTACACTCAGTCTGACTACAGTTGTTTTTATTTTCAATTTATAAGTAAACAAAGTGAGACTGTGTGTTCAAACAGCTGATTTAGTTTTCAGAAAATCAATACAGTACAGGCCAAAGGATTATATACATCTTATTTGATTTTCTGAAAATTAGTTGACCCGTTGCTAACACTACTGGCTCTAAAAACCCCTGTCCGTATGAAAATCCCCTGTCTTTCCCTGTCAACCCCTGTGTTTTCCCTGTCATCCCCTGTGCACCCCCTGTCAGCCCCTGTACACATTCCCTGTACACCCTGCAATCCTCTGTGAGCCACTGTACACATCCCCTGTGTGCCACTGTAAGCCCCTGTCACCCCCTGTACGCCCCTGTCACCCACTGTAAGCCACTGTATTTCCCTGTACATGCCCCTGACACCCCCTGTACGGTGTTTGGCTGCTTGATAAGGTAAAGAAAAAGTTTTTAATTAGTAAACGTTTTCGGATTTTCTTCAATATATATTTAGCAGTTTCTGATACATAAGGAAATGGAAAGAAAGAAAAGCATTCATGGTTTAGACGGTGTTTGTTTTTTCTTTGTATTTCATAGAGGGCAATATTGTTACAAACGTGAATAATTCTGACTCAACAGTGACAAATATCAAGATAGGTATATACTGATAAACCGCTTAACATTTCATTCCATGTATTTAAACAAACGACCGTGTTTTGTAATTTGTAAAAAAAAAACCTAAGCGGAGAATGAGTACGGGATATCCGCGACGTTCTGTGCCATGTAACCTGCCTGAGTTAAAGCGCTTAATCACACAACATGATTAGCACGTGCAGATAATCACAGACCGACCGAAATGATCACCTAAATTTTGATGTTTTGCCTGGTATAATGATGCATAGAATTACATCGTCCCAATGAAATGTATGTTGATTCTATTTAGCAGGAAGTTAATTAGTTAATATCTAAGTCATGTAAATCGCAATCGATGATATTTGCTGTCAGCCATTGTTTTTCGTGGGTTTTTTCTGATAAATTATGTGAGAGAGAGAGAGAGAGAGAGAGAGAGAGAGAGAGAGTTGAATTTTTAGGAGGGATAATTTAGTACGGCCCTTTGACACTTTTATTTTTTATGAGGGTGCATTGTCCAGTTTAGTAATTCATATGCATTATTGTATAGAATTGTCCTCATACATTTAAAACAATAATACAGTTCATGATCATGAATAATTTCATACATGTACACAAATACTGGTAACGGGTAATGTAAAGACATGCATTTATGATCTTAAAAGAATGTTCCGGGTTTCGAGTTTTAGATTAGAAAAATATCATACATTTATTTAAATTCTGAATTTGAAAAATGAAAAATATGAGAGCATTACGGTTTAATTCGTAATTATGACTGTGTCAAATAATGTTCCGAATTTTAAGCTCTTTCTTCTCGTGTTTGATATTCTTACATGTAGTACTGAGAAATCAAAATTTTCTTTACTTGACAGACTGGGAAAGAAAGTCATAAGCGGCGTTTAAACAACATATTGAATAATTGTTCCGCATTACCGAGCATTCAGATCTTAGGAAAACGGTGTGTGTATATATACACGTGTGTCTGTCACCTCATTGTTCCCATCCTCGCTACCGTGCACTGCAAATTGTCAAGAAGGGCTGTGTACAGTAGCTATAATTATATAATCAGTGACCGACCATTCAGATCTGAGGAACTGTGTGTATATACATGTACATGCGTGTCTGTCATCTTATTTTCCCAACTTCGTTACCGTGTTCTGCAAATTGTCAAGAAGGGCTGTGTACAGTAGCTATTACATAACCACTGACCGAGTGAAAAAATAATATCAACATTCTCTCCTTTGAAAACTGTAACTTCAATCAATTCTTTGAATAATTGATATGGTGTAAAATAAAACATTGGTGGATTAAAATTAATATTATCGTTTTAAGTTAATATAATTAATAATAAAGTATTGGAAATGAAATTAGGATTGCATGTTAACTTTTAATGAAAGTAATTCCCGGGTAAACTTTTAGTAACTTTTGATTCAAAATCAATGCAAACTCTCTCTCTCTCTCTCTCTCTCTCTCTCTCTCTCTCTCTCTCTCTCTCTCTCTCTCTCTCTCTCTCTCTCTCCGTATCTATATAAACTCCTACATGTACAGAAAACACTAGTGCTACATTTATATGTACAGGTATGTTGTGAATGTTCTGACCAAGGCCACGGATTTCTGTTCACTGGCAATAAATAACATTATATTTGATATCTTCCATTTTGCAGTAAAAAAAGGGAAATGAAAATTAGATTTTAGAAATTATTAAATTGTTTATGAGAGTTAATCATCAGTTAAAATTCAATTCAAGGGACCAATAAGCCGCTCAGAAACATATTAAACAAACATACTAAAATTATTTCTTAGGCAAACTTATAAGCTATTGAAGCTTTATTTTGTTATTCACGGGAAATTAATAAAGATATAATCAGGAACTTGTTATAAAAAAAAACACAGACGTGCTCTATCGTAACATGGCTGCTTATACATGTACATTCTACATTCTGACTGATTAACATGTTTCAGTGTGCAAATATTTGTTTAGATACACAAAATCAAATGCTTAACACCATGTGCTGCGCTTGATCTTTGTAGAAATAATTCACAGTATTTCTTATATTTATTTTTCAAATATTACGGAGTAGTGATGTTCCCGACCGCTAAAGGACTAAATGCCCTGAAGGCTTTTACACCGCCCTCACCTGAGATTTACCACCCGGTGAATCTCGAGCCTTTAGTTGTAAGCATGATTATTTAAGTACTGTGTCAATAAATTATTAATGAAAACATCTTATAATTTCTAAAATTACTATAACAGTGTGTCTTGTGAATCGACGCTCTGTTGAGTGCAAAAATTGATTTATATCTCAAACTATAACACATGAGAGTTAGATAATTGAATTAAGAAAAAAATATTGAAATTAAATAACAGGAAAGGCTGTTATAAACATTCAAACACAGTACAGGGGGTGTCAGGGGGATGTACAGGGAAATACAGTGGCTTACAGGGGATGACAGTGGTGTACAGGGGGTGACAGGGGCTTACAGTGGCACACAGGGGATGTGTACAGTGGGTGACAGGGGATTACAGGGTGTACTGGGGCTGTGTACAGGGGCTGACAGGGGGTGCACAGGGAATGACAGGGAAAACACAGGGGATGACAGGGAAAGACAGGGGATTTTCATACGGACAGGGGTTTTTAGAGCCAGTAGTGTAAACAGCTGATCAATAAAATGTGTCTGCTCTGTTGAAAATTCTTCTATGACAGCGTATTTAACTAATATTTATTTTTACACATTATATTCATCCCATTGATATAAGATGCCCATGCACATTAATTATCATTACTAGCTTTTTATATCACTCAGAACATCACTATCATAACACTGTTTGTAATCTTAAAATATACAAATAACTGAATTGCATCTCACATACTTCATCTGATTTTCCTCTAAGTGAGGAATCTATATGGACATGGTATGCTTGTTTAGACTGTGCATGTGCAACTTTCAAATAATAGTTGAAATGTTTGTCATTTTACCCATCTATGCAAATTAGACCTTTAACAGAATGTTCAAATTGCTGTTGACATGTAGGCCTATGTATGTGTACATGTAAATTTGTACAACTTCCAATTATTTTTGTTATTTGCAGAGTAATTTAAAAATTGTCAGACTGATTTGAAAAAAGGCTTCAAGAAACTGTAAGTACATGTACATTACGTATAACATATTATAAGTACAATAATTCATAACTGAAATAATGGTAAATCTGATAATACTTAATATGTTTCAACTTTGTTTTGTATGAGCCAGTTCAATTAGAAAAAGCATCATAATGTATGAATGGTGTCATGTTTTAAAATGATTAGCAAACTATGTCACTTTAAACCTACAATTTCTAATACTTCATGATTAAAAATTGCTCAACATTGAACATATCAACATTACATGGTATGATATCAATGTAACTGCACTAGCTATATACATGAAGTAATCTTTTATACCTACATAAATCATTAATGAGAGAGAGAGAGAGAGAGAGAGAGAGAGAGAGAGAGAGAGAGAGAGAGAGAGAGAGAGAGAAGGATACACTGTTAAGGTTATGTCGAGTAAAATAAAGGGGTGAAGGTGTTGATAATTTCAAATCAAATACACAAAATCTGTTTTAAAGATGTATTTGAACATGTGCAAAAAAATCTGAGTGCAAATCTTAACAGAATGTTTAATATTAAGATTTATAAATTCCATTGTCTGTCAAATTGTAGAATATAATTCTTCCATTTAAATCGTTCAGTCATTTTGATTAATTACATGTTAAACTCACTGAAAAATCACTTTCATTTCAGCCTGTACCTGCTATGTTTTTGGATTTGCATAAGTAATGTTTTTATCGGTGACAATTTCACACACTTTTATCCTTGGAATATAAAATATGAAAATGATAAAAATAAAAACCTGGATAAAGAGAAGTAAAAATGTGCTTTTGGAGAGAGGAGAGGAGTCAAACTAAGAAGTCATACAAAAGCACATTGACATCATAGCACACACAAAATAAATTGAAATTGTTGAGTGTGCATGCATATATATCAAGTTTAACATAATGTTGTCACTGAAAATATGATCATTATTAATCTTTTAGAAAGTTATTTATCTTCTTAATATAAATGAATTAAACAAATAAACCAAGCATAATTGTTTTTATATTCATAATTTTGTTTAAGAAGAGGAGGAGATGGACATTTACTTACGTCAGCTATATTAAATTGTTATATGCTGTTTGCATGCATAAAGGATGTAATTATAAAGGGGTGGATGAGAGAGTCTTCATCCCCTCACATAAGAAAGTTCAGAATTTTTTTAATTTTAAATATTGATGTGAACCAAAAATGGCTTTTAATTGGTTCCCTACTTGTAGGATTTACACACCCTCTTTTATTCTCAGTTATGAAAAATATGTAATTGGAATTAGATCTATAGCCACTCTCCCCTGAAAGATTTAATTGATATTTCACATAGTAAAATGGCTTGGTCCCTGGCGACCTGCAAATAAAGTTACATGTATTCCTTGGACCACCCCTCCCCTTGGAAAATGTTTTGAAATTGACACAGTGTTGTAGAACATGGAGTCATAAGGCACATGCATATGTACCCGACATTAATATTCATATAATCAAAACATACCCCCGACCTTATAATACAGTGTACAGTGAGATAGGGGTTATTTTTTATATTTTGAGAAAAATATAACATGTTATATGTCTGTCTTATTATAGAGAGGCTTCAACCCCCCCCACCCCATTCCCTCAAATAATTTTGCAAAATTAGGTCTCATATATTTTTCTTTTCTTCCGAAAAAAAATAAGAATGTACTAACTCCGCGCATGCAGTAACCTAAAAAAATGATGCAAAACTGTTAATCTATAATTACGACAGAGGAAATGCAGGCTATTCATGGTAACCATATTGCCCCTTTTTGAATAAATATAACAGAAACACTATGTCAAATAATCATTTGCATCATGTACTGATAAAATATATCTCAAAATAAACTCGGATCAAGTGATACAATGACACCCCGCCTATCTCAGATTAGTTACCGCTAAAAGAGTTATCTCCCCTTTGGGTATCACTTGTGCGTTTGAAATGTGTATTGATTTGAGGTACCTTCCTGATTGACAAATTAAATGCAAAAAGACAAAGGCAAGGCGGCTATAGATATTATTGAACTTGGTATGGTTTTCTTTCTTTTTACGTGTACTTATGCTCTGATGCTCATTTGTTGAGAAATGAAGGTTTAATTTGTTATTTTAATCGAAATGTACAAAAATGCGCTATTTTTGCAACAAGTAGCCAGTTTTCCTAGAAAATTGCGTAAAAAACGAACTTTACAACTGAACGAGTATTGATTTAGATGATGTATAGATAATTTTGAATATGTAGGCATATTACTTACTGCAAACTTCGTTTGTCTTGCCCTTGTCATTTTTGTCTCAAATTAACATTGACGTTTCTTGTCTAAAAGACGCCCACGTGACACTGAAAAGTCACGTGACAGTCAATTAAGACATGGTCAAGTTAGATTGACCCACATCTTTGCAAAATCAATCAAAAAATAGTTTAGAAAAAATTGTCATGCAGTAAAAATAAAGCTAAAACAAACGACCTCCTTTTACCGCTGTTTTAAAGCAAAATACTGCCTTAACTGTTCTGCGCAGAGTTATGCCTCTTGAACTTAAAATAAAAAGAATTATTTTCAGGGATTTATAACTTATTTTGCAATCCAACAAATGGTATACTAAATTTGGCATTTGAAATTTTGGTCGCTCCGTGGGCATTCGTGGCGTTACAAAATATCTAGTTTAAAGATCAAATATGTGTCATTTACATAGTTTTTGTGAATTCTTAGTTCTGTAATATTTCTGTGAAGGAATACATTGAACAGCACCGAAAGATAGCGTTGGTTTGTCTTGTAAACGTAATCTTTTCTCATTTTATGTCAATTATCATTAATTGCAAATTTTTCCCACACCGTCGGTAAATTTTATTACATTAGTTTTTAAGAACTGTTTTTTTTTAACAAAATGTTCTGTTGAGGGTTTAACTATTTTGAGTAGCCATTTACCAATGCTGCAAAATAATCTTGAACAGTGCCATTAGCGGGCATAACAAAACAAAATAGAGTGGTGTTATTTAAGGTGGAATAAAACACCTGGAAAAGTCAATCAATTTGGCAGTAAATTAATTGAATATGAAAATATCATGATAGATAAACTGTACATATGTCAAATAAGCAAAAACAAATGTAATTTGGGAGTAAAATAGTTAATATCTTATAATTCAATTCAGTACGTAACAACAAAAGCCCAAGCGGGATTCGAACTCGGGATGTACGGATCATAAGTCCGACACTCTAACCACTCGGCTACGGAGTTGTTTTTGATTTGCCGGGAATTTTAAGATGTTTTATTGTTCAATTAAAATACCAGAGGATAAAAAGGTAAAAAAAAAGTTATCTTGACAAAAAGATTTGACAAAAAGCATTGGAGTTTTACTTGCAATTGCATTATTAATGACATTAAAGAGAACTCAAGCCGCGTGGAATAAATTCGCCTGTCCTGAGCCATTATTTGTCGTGTACACTGCTAAAAGTTAGTGCAAAAAAAAAACCCATTTGTCACAATTTCAGATGGCTCGTAGTTAGGATCCTTTATACACCTTGATTCTGAATGACACTGCTTGTGATTGTCTTTGTAGTGCTTCACGCAGTTTTCGAACATTGATCTCAAATTGATGGAGTCTCCATTGCATTTTTTTATAGCCCAATAAAATGAGTTGCTACAGGTTTATGTATGTCGTACAACTCTTCGGACCAAGTTTTCCCCTCTTTGCATCTTGACCTGCTAGAAACTAATGACGTTTACTTTTTATACCCGCACTTTCTAAAGAAAGGTCGGGTATATTGTTATTACCATGTTCCGTCTGCCCGTCCGTCCGTCCGTCCGTCCGTCCGTCCGTCCGTCCGTCCGTCCGTCCGTCCGTCCGTCTGTCACGTTTTACCTATCTCAAACTGCTTTTACATCTTATAAATCAGCAAACTGAACTCTTGGAGTATGATTTGGGGTGTCATGTTGTTTTGTAAAAAGGTTTCAAAAATTCTTTGGTAGTCCTTGGGGTCAAATAATTGGTAAAGAATTACGTTTTATGACAAAAAACCTTCTTCCTCGAACTCCTTTTACATTTTCAACAGTAGACAAATCATTTCTTGGAATATCTTTTGGGGTGCCTTATAGATGCGCAATAAGGTTTCGGAAATTTTGTCCTGGGGGTCATTAAATGGCTGAAAAATTAAGTTTTTTTTTTTTTTTTACAAAAAGTCTGGTTTCAAAAAACGTCAATTTCTTTTTGCAGTAGCCAAATGATATTCTAGAATATGATTCGGGGTGTCATGTTGATGTGTAATCATGTTTCAGAATTTTTGTTTTTATCACGGGGGGTCTGTGGGCATCAAAAAATGACGATTTTTTTTGCCAAAAAAATATGGTTCCCAGACCTCTTCTTACAATTTATGCAGTAGCTATGTCATCTCTTGAGATATGATAGGGGCTGTCCTATATATGTGCAATAAGGTTTTAAAAATTTAAATTTCATCCAGGGAGTCAAATCATAGCTGAAAATTGACGTTTATCACTCCTTAAAAAACCTACTTCCCAGAACTCCTCTCATGATTAAATGAATAGCCACATCATATTTTGGGTTATGATAGGAGCTGTCGTACAGTTGTGCAATAAGGTTTTAAAAATTTAAATTTCATTCAGGGAGTCAAATAGTAGCAGAAAATTGACGTTTATCACTCCTGAAAAAAAAACTACTTCCCAGAACTCCTCTCATGATTTAATGAATGGCCACATCATTGATAGGGATATAACAGGGGCTGAACTATAGATATGAAATAAGGTTTTAGAAATCTAAATTTGATTCTGAGGGTCAATGCTATCTGCAAAATGATGTTCCGTCCCATAAAAAACCTAATTCCTGGACCTCCTCTTATCTCTTGTGATTGAAATAACGTACCATGAGATGCATAAGGAGGAAGAATATATATGCTTTAGGGGTGGGGATCACAAACATTTTTTTCAAGTTATTTGATCATTTCTGATTTTGGGATGGTGGGATGGGGTAAGGGTGACCCCCAGAGGCCATGACCTACTAATACCACAAAAAGATTTGCCTTGACATGGTCATGGTTCAAGAAACAAAAATATATATGGTTTAGGAATGGGGATTTCGATGATTTTGAGGATATTTTAAAAATATTCAACTATTCATGTTTTCAGCTACTATTTGTCTCCCTGGATGAAATTTAAATTTTTAAAACCTTATTGCACATCTACAGGACAGTCCCTATCATATCTCAAGAGATGACATAGCTACTGCATAAATTGTAATAGGAGTTCTGGGAACCATATTTTTTTGGCAAAAAAACGTCATTTTTTGATGCCCACAGACCCCCGTGATAAAAACAAAAATTCTGAAACATGATTACACGTCAACATGACACCATGAAGCATATCCTGTTAGATCATTAGGCTACTGCAAAATGAAATTGACGTTTTTTGAAACCAGACTTTTTGTAAAAAAAAAAAAACGTCATTTTTCAGCCATTTAATGACCCCCAGGACAAAATTGAAATTTCCGAAACCTTATTGCGCATCTATAAGACACCCCGAAACATATTCCAAGAGATGATTTGTCTACTGTTGAAAATGTAAAAGGAGTTCGAGGTAAAAGGTTTTTTGTCAAAAAACGTCATTTTTTCCCAATTATTTGACCCCCAGGACTACCAGAGAATTTTTGAAACCTTTTTGCAAAACAACATGACACCCCAAATCATACTTCAAGAGTTCAGTTTGCTGGTTTATAAGATGTAAGAGCAGTTTGAGATAGTAAAACGTGACAGACGGACGGACGGACGGACGGACAGACGGAACAGAGTAACAACAATATACCCGAACTTTCTTTAGAAAGTGCGGGTATAAATATTCGACTATATTCATGTTTTCGCGGGGCAGGTGGGTGGGGAGATTCAGAGTCTCTTCTTGCATTTTTACAGTAGCAAAATCATTTCTTGAGTGTTTTTTTTTTTTTTTGTATGATGTCCGATGTACATGAAGAGATTCTGGAAATTGCTTTTTAATCTTAAAGATAAACAAAATGTTATATGCAATTGTGGAAATTATAAAGTCAGTCAACAAAAACCTTGCTGTAAAAAACAAAGGAGGGTCATCATTGGGCTAGGGATAGAAATTACACTACAGTCAGTTCAAGCATATCTTTTACAACATACACCATAGCATAGCATAGAATTGAAATTTCATAGCATAGCATCGGAATCTCATACCATAGCATTGGAATCTCATACCATAGCATACAATCTCATAGAATCTCATTCGTCATAGCATACCATAGCATACCATAGCATAGCATACAACATGATTTTAATTCGGTTTTAAATGTTTTTATTTGAAAGAATAAATGTTCACATTGCAGATTAGTAGTAAACTTTGGCTTCTTATCATTTACTTCGAAATTTGTGGAACTCTTCTGTGTATGGAGGCATTTTTTTCAATTCTCATAGCATACCATAGCAAAGCATAGCATACCATATCATTAGGCCCTTCATTTCAATTTCTCATAGCATTGCATACAAATCTCATAGCATTGCATTGAAATCTCATAGCATATCATTAAAATCGCATACCATAGCATAGCATAAAATTGTAAAAGATATGCATGAAATGACTGTACATATGAATAAGATAGGTTGATTGATTAGTTCTAACTCTGGAAAGTCACTGGGCGTCTCAAAGGGGGCATAACCTATATACATGTACCAATTGATGTGCAATGGCACAAGGAGCAAGAATGAATATGGTTTAGGGGTGGGGATCTCAACAATTATTAAAATGTATTATATTCCCTATTTCAGAAAATGGGGGGATGGTGGTGGTTTAAAAGCAACTCTTGTTGGGGGGGGAATGACCCGAGGGGCAGGGGCCAATTTGTCTTAAATGTATTTTGACATGATCAGCAGAAATGGACAGAATGATCACTATAGGGCATCTGCAGAGTGGGGCCCTAAATAAGTTGTTAATAGTTACAAAATCAATCTTCAAAAAATATTGATAATATGCTATACATGCATTTAGAAATGTCTATATTTTTAAAATGATAAACAAATTAATCAGTCAAAATGAGTTATAAATAATCGCTTGGCAATTCTGCAATTGATTGCCATCCCTAGTATAATATCACATGTATATTTTTATATAATTTTACATGTATATCTGTTAAAAATCATGATTGAAATGCACAAATTTTCATGAGTCATAAATCTTGACATACCACATATCTCTTGACAAAAAAGATTAAGCAAAATAAAAGAAAATTACAGTCAATAACTCTTTTTCTATTACTGGTGTATGATGATGGGGTAGGGGGTTTAATGGGGAAAAACCTGCAGCATGCCTTCATTCTCACTAGAAATGTATATCTAATCCACACATCCTGGGGATGGGGAACAGTTAAGGCCCGGGGCAGTGACTTCCCCTTCCTCCCTATTATAATATGATATTCAAAACCCAAATTTAATACAAAATGTTACAGAATGATACAGTATGCTGGCAAAGGGAGATCACATTTTAGAAAGTGAAAGTAAAACTTAACTGTTTTGTATATCGGTGTCTCATAATATTGCGCTACTATATGTATTATACTTACCTACATTAGTCAACATCATAATGATAATCCAATTAGAGCACAATACGAATTCCTTTAGCTGATCACCACAAAAGAAACATATATTCATGATAATAAATCCTATCCTGCATGTCAAGAACCCATATGCATATAAACCACGTGAAACCCATCTAACCAAAGATCTGGGTAAAACTAGTACCCGCTAATGCAACCTGTAGACCTGTGTTGTGTACGTAACTTCGGATAAAGATCATTTACTTGTAACATATTGCAAGTATTTTCACAACTCTATTCTTTTAAACCACTTGCACAATTTTATAAGGTTATTAATCATGTAAAGTACATTAATTTTCAGCTTTAAGGTGGTATGGGACACCTACATATTGTGATGTAATCCTAATTGATTGAAACAAATAAAGTATGAAATATAATATTTTCCCAGAAAATTATGTTACCTAACAGCATAGTGCTATGAGTTAGAGCGTTATCAATGTGTCTGTAAGTAGAGAGTTTGAATCCTGCTGGGGCTTATCTTATTTTTACCTTAAGTTTCCAAAAATTTTAAAAACTAATTTTTTGGCCCAAATATTCATTTGTAAAAATTTTTAATTCTAAAATGGTGAAGGTAATTTATTAAATTAAAATATAACTACATATAATGTAAAATAACGCACTTTAATCCACATAAATATCGACATGTTTCTGATACCATCTTTTAAAATCGTTAAAACAGCATTTATTTTGCACTGTTTACAATATTCTTTATCGCAATTACATGTACAGGCTTTTATTGTTATAAACATATTCTGATTTTTATTAAACTATGGGTAGGGGGGTGTTCAAAGTAATAATTGTGTTTGCAGGGAGGGGGGTGTTGTAGCATGTGATGTTGGCACACAAAAGCATAAATAAAGCAGGCAACCGCCGAGGGGGGGGGGGGGGGGGGGGGCGGGTGGTCATGATTAATTTATGTTTGTAATAATTAAATAGACCATACTTTCTATGACGTGTAATGTTTTGATTTTTGATTAATTTAAAATTCACATGCAAACAGTTCAAACCCAAATTGTACATAAAAGTAATTTGTGTATTATGGGATGTGAACTCATCATTTATCAAAATTATAATTTTTAAAAATTACTGGAAATTGCAGGGGGCCTTCTTTTTTACTAAAGCTGGTACAAGAGAGTGTTATTTAGAGGCAAACACTTGATGTGGGTATTACTGTCTAATGACAGCATCTAGTTTTTACTTGTAATCTCATGCATATGCCAAATATCATTATTATTAACCATTTTATTGATAGAAAGGTAGCAGTTATGGATGTAAACACAGGGCGAAAATGAAATTTTCAGATCTTACTAACTATGTTCTGAACCTTATCGGAATTTTTTTTGGTTGATGACGTCATTTCCATTTTTGAGATATTGGCATTTTAAGGATTTTTAGGTGGTTGGTTTGTCCAATAGTGTTCTCATAAACTACAAAAGATATCGATTTTAAAATTTCAGGGATGAAAGACAAAAGATTGTTCATCTGAACAAAAATTTTATAAAATTTTTACAAAAATATAAAATTTTAATATTTTTTTTTCATTTATTTGTAGCGGCGAGCGCAGTCCCTGTCTCTAAATCTGCGCATGAAATTATATTAAAGTATGTTTGTTTCCTATTACAAACTAATTGTGAAAGCTCGCTCGCTCGCTCTCTCTCTCTCTCTCTCTCTCTCTCTCTCTCTCTCTCTCTCTCTCTCTCTCTCTCTCTCTCTCTCTCTCTCTCTCTCCTTAGTAATATTAAATATTTGACTAGATTATACTTAGTAGAAAACCATCAATTGTTTGTCTGTTGGCACATGATTTAAAATTCATAATTTTCATTGAACCGGATTCAAAATTCATTAAATATACAAATCTACATCTGATTCAATTCGATTTTATTTAGAAATTGTTTTCGTAAAAGAACACGCTTTCACACAAACTAACTGCAACAATGGTTTTCTTTTTTTTTTATAAGTTAAACCGGTTATCAAACAAAATAAATGGTGAATGAGTAATACATGATTTGATTGAATAATCAGTTTAAGATATGTATTGTTTTAAAATTTTAATTATTCAGGTCTTCCGTTTCCAACGGAAGACCTTGTACTGATTCTGTTGGAAATTCTTCATTATTATTTTTAAGGTCTTCCGTTTCCAACGGGGTCTCGTGTTCCAGCAAAGGCTCCGAGTTGGTACGTAGCAAGTAATTTTAATTTACAAATCTTTAATGTAGACATCCTGAACGTTGTCCTCCCAGTTCTATATGTTTGATTAACCCACGTATACTACTTAAAAACTCACGTCGAAATTTATGTTTCAAAAAATTTTGATTATATCTTTGCTCCATAACCTTTTAGTTGTAAATATTTTTTAAACACATTTTGAACAAAAGTTGTGCAAAATATTAAGGGCTTTCATTTGATAAATGATTTGGCTAACCCCATTAAATTAGGGGTCTAGATATCTTAAATGTTTTTGCTTTATTACTCTAAAACGGTAAATTTTTTGATATGGGGGTCGCTGCAAAATATGTTGTTTGTGATCTTCTTAATCTTATAAAACTGTTTTTGTGTTCGGGTATTGTATAATATGAGGGTAAGAAGTAATATGTGTAGACCAGTACTCGCGGCAATTTGGCAAAGTAAACGAAAGTCTTTGAGCATACAAATGACATAAAGTTATCACCGGTTTATACGGGATGCATTAATTCATAAGTTAACATTTTTTTTTGAGTATACATGCTTTGATGTGAGGACTATAAGTCATATTTTGTTAAGTTCTTAAAGTGAACAATCCTTTAAAAACGAGAAACAGAAAATATAAACATTCTTTTTCCTTTCTAGTAAATCTCAAATTACGGATTAAAAAAAACTTCTATGTTTAATTTAGTTCTCATACTGCATGCATTTGAAATCTATCTGGGATCTCTGTGTGTGTGTGTGTGTGTGTGTGTGTGTGTGTGTGTGTGTGTGTGTGTGTGTGTGTGTGTGTGTGTGTGTGTGTGTGTGTGTGTGTGTGTTGCATTGTGCCGATACCTACGACATGTACTAGTTTACACACGTGCAACTTACTACATTTTCATAACCTACGACACAAATCCGTGTAGTAAGTTTGCAGATCCCCGTAAACCGGGTTTTTCGGCCATGATTTACCCAGAAAATACAAAATTATAAAAAGTGTGAGTTTCAGGTTTACACATGAATTTTGTTACACACGATATCGATTCATAATGGGGACGTTACACACTTTGCCTCCTTGCCATATTTGCGCACGCGCAAATACAACTTCCTACGAAAATAATGGAAACGCAAATGAAGGTAATAACACTTATTTTTTCATGAAAAATTAATCATTTGTTGATTTTTAAACCAATTTTCTTTCAAATATATGATTTCAGATCATTTATTTAAATGGCCATGTCTGATTTTTCATTATTCTGCTGTAAAATTGAGGAAAAGTTAGTTGTTTTTTGTGTGTCGCCTCATGATGTTGGGGATGGTTAAGATGTTTTTCTTTTACATTCAACTAGGTTTAACTTTGGTAGTAGTCATTTAGTGTGTGATTCTTTTAAAGTTCGTATTTTGAATAGTCATTCATTCCTGTATAATTTTAGTATATCATTGAACTTTTTAATAAACTCACGAAAAGTTAGAATTTCCTCCAAACTTCAACAAATAATATGTGACTCCTCCAGTGTCTCTGAAACATTTTATGGGTTATAATTGTGCAATTCCTCCTTATTGACATTATCAAATGGAACGAATCTGCATTACTTTGAAAAATAATCATGTTAATCATCATAAAAAACATTCCAAATAGGACAACCATAATTTTTAATTTAACGTTAAAAAATCAGTATAGTAATTCACTTTCGTAACCCCTAAAATCTGTTGGTATCAATATTTGCACCCTTATTCCTTCTTAATGACATTATTACAAAGAAATTATCAGCATTACTTTAAGGAAAAATTCTTTTATTTAGAAATTACACCCCAATGAGAAAACCCATATGTTTTGTTTCAAAGTTCAAATATTGGTAAAGTCGATCACTTAGAAAAACCCCTAAATCTTTTTTGATTAATATTTGCACACTAATTTATCCTTTGTTACATTAATGCAAAGAAATAATCAGCATTAATTTAAGGAAAAAACATTTTATTAAGAAATAACACTCCCTCGAAGAAACCCATAATTTTCATTTCAACGTTAAAAAGTCAGTATAGTTAAACACTAAGGAAAACCCAAAAATCTGTTGGGATCAAAATTTACACCCTAATTTATCCTTTGTTATATTGATAGAAAGAAATAATCAGCATTAGTTTAAGGGAAAATCCTTTAATTAAGAAATACACCCCCATTAGAAAACCCATAATTTTCATTTTAATGTTAAAAAATCAGTATTGTAATTCCCTTTAGAAACCCCCTCAATCTTTTTGGATCAATATTTGCACCCTAATTCCTCCTTAATGACATTATTACAAAGAAATAATCAGCATTACATTAAGGAAAAATTCTTTTATTAAGAAATTACATCCTTATAAGGAAACCCATAATTTTCATTTTAACGTTAAAGAATCAGTATAGTAAATCACTAAGGAGATTCCCTGAAACTTTTCAGATCAAAATTTTAACCCTAAATCCTCCTTAATGACATTATTACAAAGAAATAATCAGCATTAGTTAAAGGAAAAATTCTTTTATTTAGAAATTACACCCCAATGAGAAAACCCATATTTTTTGTTCTAAAGTTTAAATATTGGTATAGTCAATCACATAGAAAAACCCCTAAATCTTTTTTGATTAATATTTGCACACTAATTTGTCCTTTGTTATATTAATACAAAGAAATAATCAGCATTAATTTAAGGAAAATTTTTTTTATTAAGAAATAACACCCCCTCGAAGAAACCCATAAATTTCATTTCAACGTTAAAAAGTCAGTATAGTTAAACACTAAAGAAACCTCAAAAATCTGTTGGGATCAAAATTTACACCCTAATTTATCCTTTGTTATATTAATACAAAGAATTAATCAGCATTAGTTTAAGGGAAAATCCTTTAATTAAGAAATACACCCCCATTAGAAAACCCAAAATTTTCATTTTAACGTTAAAGAATCAGTATAGTAAATCACTTAGTAGACTCCTTGAACTTTTCAGATCAAATTTTTAACCCTAAATCCACCTTAATGACATTATTACAAAGAAATAATCAGCATTTCTTTAAGGAAAAATCCTTTTATTAAGAAATTACACCCTTATAAGGAAACCCATAATTTTCATTTTAACGTTAAAGAATCAGAATAGTAAATCACTTAGGAGACTCCCTGAAACTTTTCAGATTAAAATTTTAACCCTAAATCCTCCTTTATAACATGATTACAAAGAAATAATCAGCATCAGTTAAAGGAAAAATTCTTTTATTTAGAAATTACACCCCAATGAGAAAACCCATATTTTTGGTTTTAAAGTTCAAATATTGGTATAGTCAATCACATAGAAAAACCCCTAAATCTTTTTTGATTAATATTTGCACACTAATTTATCCTTTGTTATATTAATACAAAGAAATAATCAGCATTAGTTTAATGAAAAAACATTAAATAAAGAAATAACACCCCCTCGAAGAAACCCATAATTTTCATTTCAACGTTAAAAAGTCAGTATAGTTAAACACTAAAGAAACCCCAAAAATCTGTTGGGATCAAAATTTACACCCTAATTTATCCTTTGTTATATTGATACAAAGAAATGATCAGCATTAGTTTTAAGAGAAACCCTATAATTAAGAAATTACACCCCCATTAGGAAACCCATAATTTTTAATACAACGTTAAAAAATCAGATTAGTTAAACACCTGGAAAATCCCCTAAACCTGTTGGGATTAATATTCGTACCCTAATTTCTCCTTATTGACATTATTACAAAGAAATAATCAGCATTACTTTAAGGAAAAATCCTTTTATTTAGAAATTACACCCTTATAAGGAAATCTATAATTTTCATTTTAATGTTAAAAAATCAGTATAGTAAATCACTTAGGAGACCCCCTGAATCTGTTGGGATCAATATTTGCACCCTTATTCCTCCTTAAAGACATTAATACAAAGAAATAATCAGCAATAGTTTAAGGAAAAATTCTTTTATTAAGAAATTACATCCCCATGAAGAAGCCCAATTTTTTTAATTTAACGTTAAAAATCAGTATAAGTCAATCAGTTAGAAAACCCTCTTAATCTTTTTTTATTAATACTTGCAGCCTAAATCGTCCTTCATTTCATTATTACAAAGAAATGGTCAGCTATTGTGTAAGAGAAATCAAATTAACTTAGACCCCCATGAGGAAACCCATTCTTTTCATTTGAACGTGAAAAAATCAGTACACTGTGAGTAGTTGAACACTTAGGAAACCTCCAAAATCTTTTTTGATCAATATTTGCTTATTAATTTATTCTAAATTATATTAAAACAAAGAAATAATCAGCATTAGTTTAAGGAAAAATTCCTTTATTTAAAAATTACAACCTAATAACAAAAAATATGGTTTTCACTTTAATGTTAAAATATCTGTATAGTTCAAGACTTATGAAATCCCTAACCGGTAAATCCTTTTGGATTAATATTTGCACCCTAATTTTACCTTCATTACATTAATACAAACATATGTAAGCGTGAGTTTAAAGAAAATCCTATAATTATGAATTTAGATCCCAACTTAGGAAACCCCCTCAATCTCTTTGGATCAATATTTGCATCCTAAATTATTCTAATTTAAATTCATACAAAGAAATAATCAGCATAGGTTTAAGGGATTATCTTTTTATTTTTAACTTGCAGTGTACAACCCCAGTAGGAAAGATATTCTTTTTAATTTACATTTAAAAATGTATATACATGTACTTAATCACATTGGCTGTTTCTAAGTAGTACAGTTCTTTGACTATGTATGAGGGTTCGAATCCCTCCCTAGGCATAATGGAACAGAAACCTGGTGCAAAGTGGGCAGATCGCCTAGTGGCCCCGCATAGTCAGAACAACATAAATAATGATAGGCTAATTTGATTCTTAAAACATTCAAAGACTTAAAGCTTCTTAGAAAAAGGAAACAAAAAAATCATGCAATCAACATTTGTTTGAGGTAAAGTTCTATGCGTTTAACTATATTGACGTTAAATTAGAAGTATGAAGTTAATAAATTTTCACTGTAATATTTATCAAAAATGTAGTTGCATTGCTGTGTGTATCAACTATGTAGTGACTTTACTGTGTGTATCAACAATGTAGTGACTTTACAGCTGTGTGTATCAACAGTGTAGTGACTTTGCTGTGTGTATCAACAATGTAGTGACTAACTTGTGTGTATCGCCCATGTCAAAGTGGAAGGCAGTTTCTTGGCAGTTCCTTAGCCTTCCATACTTTTCTTAGCAGTTGGATTCCCCTATATGTCTCATAATGAATATAAGCAGTTCCAGGCAGTAATTTTTAGCCTTACCAGTTATCTAGCAGTTTTTAGGCAGTTATTTTGGCCGAAAAATTTAAATGAGTTGCTATAAACTGGTAAAAACTCTTTAAAACTGCCAGAAACTGCTTGCTCATTTCCTTTTATGGTTTTTATAAATGAATATGCATGGAATATAATCAAGCTGAAAACTGCTAGGAACTGCTAATATTATCTATAGGTTATATGAATAAGTTTTAACATTTTAAAGAATAAATTATTACACAAAGATATATACATGTAGAATATTGTACCACTTATTTCCAAATGAAACTGGGTCAGTGGATTGATTATGCCAACTTGAATCTACACTGTATGTGGATACTGCATTTAACCAACTTTTAGCATAGTTATAAATATATATAATTATAAGACTTCAACTTACAATCATGACCTAAGCTACTATGCTTTTATAGTTGTTCTTGGGAAGTAGTGATTTTAATTGTTTTTATGTTATATATATATGTATATATACATGTGTATATATATACTCTTACACCTTTGATTGACCATTGTGGTCTCACCCTACCCTACCCTAAGGGTCAATTCCATTGCATACACTATATCAGATCTTATATAATTTAGGTGATCTAACCATGCAGGCCATTATTAAAAACTGTTCAATGATAATTGATTTGAAATATTTTATTTACCTTAGGAGAAATATATCTAATATCCTTAGAACATATAATATTCCATAAATTTACTTGAGTTTGCCCAGACAGAGCATTTTTTCTTGTGAATACCACATGCACTCTTAACTGCCCCTCATGCCATTGCTGATACATTCAAAATTTGCAACCCAACTTCCTGTTTTCTTTGATCTTGATTCTGAATGGTCAGTTTATCTGGCAGCGGCCAGTGACCCTGATTTGTAACTGGTTGGAAACGAATTCTAGAATGATGCAAGTCCCTTGTGACCTGTGTATTAACCTATATCTGCTTACACTACAAAGACTGCGAAGAAATCTGCTTAGAATAACTGCTTATACTTTTACCTAGGCAGTTTTGACCTGCCACTAAAATCCTTACTGCTTGGGACTGTTTAAAAACTGCGCTATAATTTGAAAACTGCTTAAGAACTGCCTATCTACTGCTAAAATAGGCAGTTCACTTTGCCATGGAGATCAACAATGTAGTGACTTGCTGTGGTGTGTCTTATGATGTTACATATCTATCTTTCTTTCTTTCTTTTTTTTTCTTGTCTATCTGTTTGTCTCTCTTCTATATCTCTCTTTCTTTTTTTCTCTCTCCCCCATGAATTGTTTGAACAGTGTGACCATACATATTATATACATATTGTATGCTGAAGAAATGAATAAAACATATGCATAATGATATTCGAGAAAGAAAAAAAACCCTATGATCAATTTTATAATAACAAGCACATTTAGAGGTACAAAATTCCTCTATATTTTTTTTTATTTTTCAAGCACAGTTATAGTATTGTGCTGAGCAGCACGTGTTGCATATCATGGTCTAATCTAAAGATGTTGATTTTAATTGACAAGTGTAGAGTGGACTTTAAGTATTATACACCACTTGGTTTGATTCGGTTCGCATCTTGTTATTGTCTATTTTAAAGAACTTTGAATTGTTTATTCAATTCAAATAACTAAATATTTGAAATACAATAAAATGTATGAAACCATGCATATCTCTATTTCCCTTCCTCCTCCTCCTCTCTCTCTCTCTCTCTCTCTCTCTCTCTCTCTCTCTCTCTCTCTCTCTCTCTCTCTCTCTCTCTCTGTTTAGTGATAAATGGTTTATGTTAAAAATTTCCTTTGTGCATCCGCAATCCATCACACGACTAAATGTATTGACTTTCAGCTAAATTAGGAAGATTTACACACTGTAGTGAGTTTCTAGTGTGTATTCAAAATGAGTCATGTGACCTCATGTAGTGACTATCAGGTATAATATCATAAACCTTTAGAGATCGATTTCCCTTATTTCAAGTAGCTGAATAGTATTAAGATGTCTCATATTACATAAAAATGTTATTATATATTGAATAGCATAATTAGAACATGGTGTAGCGAATTTCAGGTGTAAAGTCTGGTGTAGTGAGTTTCAGCATTATGCGAGTAAGGGTGTGTGTGTGTGTGTGTGTGTGTGTGTGTGTGTGTGTGTGTGTGTGTGTGAGGGTGTGTGTGTGTGTGTGTGTGTGTGTACCAATACGTAACCTATCTCTCGCCCGCGGCTGGACTACCTAGCGGTCAGCAGTTATCTAATGCACACGATTCGCGTCTTACATATATGTGTTTATTGCAGCAGCAAACACAAGAACTGTATTAATTGTATGCCATAAAAGTTTATTCATCTTCAATTGATTTAATTAAACGATAGAGTGTAAATAAAGAAAGCGTTCTGAAAAATAGCAAAAGTGATATTATTCCAAATCAGAAGCATCGTCAGACATAGATCAAGGTGGGTTTGTAAGTCGTAAATATTCTTAAATTGTACAAATAATGTTTAATGTTTAAGATCAGCACAAAAACCCCACAAAGATTAAACCTTTCAATGATGATTATTCCTCGCACATAGACGAGGAGATCCCGCGCGAGTGGACAAGTGATCCGCGGTAGTTTCTTGTGCTTCTACCTTATCACACGTGCATGTTTATTGATAATTTGTACAAACACCACTATTAAATTGTGTTTTATTTTTAATTTAACTACATTAGTTTAAGACAAAACGATAAATTTATCTTACTTGTACAGTTGATTTAGCATCGGTTTAAACGATGGTGCATGAAATAATATAGAAACTTGACCATCAATGGAATAAAAGTAAGCCATCATTCCGAATCTAGATATGCAATTAAGGCCAATTTTATATTTAAAAGATTAAATACAATACAATGCCGAGATTTTGACCGATACATGTAAAATCAACTTGTGTTTCAACATAAGATTAATATATTTAGCCATTTATTTCCGTTTATTAATGCTGAAACTTAGGAATTAATATTCGACCAACACAAAATCGTGTAGAAAGTAAATTTAAAGAAGTTTTCATAAGAGTTGTACAAAATTTTAGCAGGGTGTACAAAGTAAAGGAGAATTTAAAAAAAATCAAACATTCATTAAGTGTTCAACGTTCAAATCAAATCAAATTAAAATCAAAGTGCCATGCTACATTATTACATGTATGCAGTAGGTGCTGGCACGATAAAAGAATTGTGCGGAATTGAGGGTTTCAGTTATTATTTCTAAAAATATTCACATGAAGTTTTGATCAAGTTTTGTTTTAACTCTAGCGGTCACTTGATCACATTTGTAGTTCTGTATGATCGTTTGCTTCATTGTAAAAACAAACTCATCGCTATGCAATTTTTGGCGACTCATTGTGTGTTACAGTTCCTCTTAATGTGTTTCACTTTGCGATCTGTTTAGTTATTCGGCCAGTCTGTGCTAACTCAACCACCCCGGCCGTGCGACCGAAAATCTCGTGTCGCTTTAGTGCACACAGCCCTGGACATTGATAGCCCCGGGTAAATATGTAATTTAAAAACACTTAGAAGGGTGCTTTCACTGCAGTGGTCAATTGTTTAAATATAAATGTGAAGTTTTAAGTGAAAGATCGTAAATTAATAATAATTACACATGTATTTGTTCTCATGTTTAGAAGTTATGAAATACGTTATGCAATGCAGTCGGTCGCCATAGAAATCATCAGAGTACAGCAAGTGTCGACGGTTTTCTTATTCATTTGAAACACCGTGGAACATAATTCACTTGACTTAACAGAATAGCGACATATTTGCTTCCCAAAAATATAATTATGCACTTCTCAAAGTTACACTAAATCGACTTAAAACCCAGCAGAATATTTTATTTTTACACTGATCTGGCTTGTCAAAATTGGAGATTGTAAATTTGTAGCCACTCTGAAATAGTCAAGAACAGAAGAAATAATGTCTTTGTGACTTTCACTCCATCTTTTTATTTATGTGTATGAATCCATAAATTTTTGTTTCATTATATAAAAATTGTTTTTGTTCTATCTAACCTCATTCTGTAGAATTTCAGTATATTTATGTAGAAATCATTTAGTGATACAAATAGGCATATGCCAATGAGGAGAGTGCAGATATACATACATGTAAAACAAGTTAGTAACACGTATATGTGATATGATAGAAATAATTGTGAAACATAGGTCTTTCTCCGTGCCGCACTAAAGTGGCGAAAAGGATTTTTGATCCGGTGGGGACTCTGCCCCCCCCCCCCCCTCCCGACCCCCCCCCCCCCCCACCTCCGACTTTTTCTTGCAACCAAAATTTCCCTGAAATTTACATTTAGAAAATTAAATTTCGGGACATTGACACATCCCCACTCCACACACACTTTTTAAATGAAGGCAAAAAAAAAATATTGGCATATTTAAAACGAAATGATATTAAAATAAATAGACGTTAGAGTTGCTTCACAACCCCTACATGTACCTCCCCCACGGATTAAGATTTTGAAGATTTGAGAATCTATCCCTTTACTTGCTTGTTAAGATGTCCGATGAATTATGCTCATCCTTTCAATAATGATGCTGAGTGCCTGCATGGCCAAAAATAATACGGAGAGTTATCCCTCCCACTGGGCACCTCTCGTAAAGCGCGCCCTCAGGTGGGAGAAGGCGTCCTCGTTTATTTACAGTTTGTGTTTATAGTTTCAATCTTTTAATTTTAAGATTGCACTTTAAATAAACTATTACATGTCTTAGCGGTAGAGGTGTAAGTGAGTACAGGGAATCGAAGTGTGATTATGAAACATAAAAACACTGTTTTCCATGAATCAGCGCAGTGGATTTTATGTTGATTACACTATGTTATAGGCTTAGCTTGTATCCTGTCATCAGTTGTACATATACGTATTAATCGTTTTGATTTTCTGGTCGGAATAATTAAATACACATACATTTATGATGTGTGTTTTTAAGTAATCGTAAACTAAATAATATCCCGCGCAAGCGCGGGAATTAATAACACTTTAAACATATTAAGATATGATACAATGCTCCGTATATGGCCTCTATTCTTTTTGTTGCAGCTGCATGACTGGAAAAAAATTCTGCAAACTTTTTCATTTATTTTAAAGCAGAGAGTGGCTGTGCAGTGCGTCGTTTCTCTTTTCTAAATTTTGTTTTTAGGTCTTTAAGCCAAATTTCACTTTAACTATTATCACTGTCCTAAAAAAAGAATTTCAGATAAAAGACTGAATCTTTACCCGTCCCGATTCAAATCCTCGTTTATGCATACAGTCATTATCTATTCATGCAGAGGTAGAGTTGTCAACACGATTTGTTTGTGTTTCACAAATTAATGTATATGGTTTACTACCAATCTGCAGTGGTATAAAAATTATTGTAATTTAAAAACGCTAGATAAGTATAAACATATTTTTTGCTTAGCTTAAACTAAAGTTGTCAGATTCAAGATAACTGGCCGATAGTTAACTCGCCTTACAATAGTCAACCCGTGCTCTTGTTTACCCTGTTCTTGAAAGTTCTATTCATCAAAACTAAAATCGCCCATTCAAGAAACGAATTTACTCATCTTATTTATTCAACATTTGTCGTATCTTAATTTCTATGTATACCCTAAATAAGTTCCTAATAAATATACTCACTCTCTACGTAATCATTCAATATCATTTAATTGCAAGCATATATTTTGATGCAAACTCCTACTGACTTGGATCCGCTAAAGCGTGTCCACCACCTTACTCTCATTGTTGCTATTTTGGGTTGGTTTATCGAAAATGAAAGATGTTTTTAATTTATTTCCAAATAATTACTTATTAGCTAAAATTCAATTATAGCTTATGGACATCAACTGGCGTGATGAAATACTAAAGGTGTAAGCAATTACTATGGTGCAGACATTTTGTAGTTTATTGACAAAATGTGTTAATTTATAAGTAAATATTGATATGACCGTGACGCAACTTAAACGGAGAATTCGCCTGGTATGAAAATAATACTATAAAAGTGAGACTCGTTTTCGATTTTCTGAACTTACTATTATCATATTGACAATCCAGTCTGATGAAAACCACCCCCTTTTCCTTACACTCGTCAGGGTCTGGTCTGATAGATATCGATAAGAGGTCATCTCATGACCTCTAAATTTGCATACAATCGAAATATAATCCCAATTTATCACATACTTGCCTTTATCTGTTTTATGAGAGGTGTAACTCTTCAATACTCTGCAGTTGGAGGTTACATAGAAAGCAGGCATGGATTAATTTGTCAACTTTTGAAGAGTTCCTATTAATTTTCTAAAGTCCTGATTGGTCAGAAGTTATGTTCGTATGAAGATGACCTCCTTTCAATACCTGTCAGATCCTGACAAGTGTAAGGAGAAGGGGGTTGGTTTTATTAAGACTGATCGACAATCCTATCTTGACTCGAAGCTGTAACGGAAGACCTCCTCATTGCTTGCAACGAGCTCGGCTCTAGTTTCTAGGTCTAATTCTAGATCTGCTAGATACATGTTAAAGATGAAAAGACTCTAAACTGCCTTTGTTATATGGGGCGGGACACTGCTGCTTTGTTTGTCTAGACATGGTTTTATTCGTTTGTGTATATCTAACTAAGGTCTATTGTTTGAAGTCTATTGTTTGTTCAACTTGCGAAAACCCCTGGAATATACAAGATATACACAACAGGTGTGTCTTGTGCCCAGGTGCACGTGAGGGTTCCTAAAGGTGTTGAACTCTTAGTATATGTAAGCGTATACGATGAGTCCATTGAATTAAAGTTTTATTTACATTTGTAATTCATCCTCAAAATATTATTTCCTCACCCTGGGTTTTAAAAATATTACGTCTACAAATCAAAGATACATGTGTATAAGAGTAAACTTTGGAGGCTAATTAATTACAGTAATCATAGATGGGGGTAAATTTAAATATATTTATAAGGGGTAATATAATGTTGCATACAGGCCCGGCATATCATATGTACATGTATATTTGTATTTGTATATGTATGCATCATTTGCAATTGCCATATTCAGAAAAAAGTATGTCACTGATAATTGGTGATATTGTTTGTTATAGAATTGATACTTTAAAAATCATGTATACAATTAAATATTTAAACATATATGATATCATTTAATATGTTATTCTAGATCTGTTGTAAATGTATAATTATCAATATTATTAAAATTATTACATGCTGGAACGGCGCCGTGATCATGAAAACCGGTGAATTGCGTAGAACTATTACCCTAATAGTTTCAATACTTTAAAAAAAATTGGTTTCATCTTCTTCCTTGCATGTCTTAGTTATGAATTAGGTGAACGTATATCTTAACCGATCTAAATTTATTAAACTTAGTACTTAATCTAGTAAGCCGAACAGTTTCCAATCAGGTATAATAGATATTTTGTTCGCTGAAGACCAAGTACCGTAATTCATTCTAAATACATGCATGCTGCATGTAATTAGGTATAATTGATTGTTACAAACTGAATGGAAGTCAAAATCTTTAAAAGTAAAAAATACAAACACATTACCGGTACATTAATTCAATAGCCAATGATTTATAGTATATAAAGATATGAAGTTCATGTGGCGCAGTGGAGATGAGCTGGTACTAGTAACTGAAGGTTCCCGGGATCGATACTTGTCTTGAGTGTCTTTTAATTTTTTTTTTCCATTTTTTAGAGCTAAAACCGTTTTGAATACTTTTACCGTCTTGGAATCATTGTAACTTGCGACAAAATATACATTATTTACTTAACAACCGTACATGTTCATGTAGACTCATTTTCTCTTGTTAAAATCGCTGCGTTGTGTGTCAGACATGCTTTCATTTGTTTTTGTATATCTAATTAAAATCTATTGTTTGTTAAACCTCAGGAAAACCTTGTAACTAACACAGAATATACAGGATATACACAACAGGTGTGATTTTTGTCCAGACGTAGCTATGTTTTTTTTTACATAAATACTTCGCATTTAGGTTAAATATATTTGTCCAACAATTGAAAACAATTGATTAAATTGTCATAAAGTTAAGACATTTTTGTTTTGTAAATTAAGCACAATATTGAATAAAGATTGTTATGATAATTTTTTTAAAAAATGGCTTAAAGGAGGCTTAAAAGTGGCTTAAAGAAGTTTGGACATTAAGGACCAATAACTTGTCCTTAAAGGTGGCTTAAAGGTTGCTTAATGATAGTCGTTAAGCTGCCTTTAAGCACCGTTAAGCCATCTTTACGCTTTCTTTAAGCCCCCTTTAAGCCCCCTTTAAGCAGCACATATAGCTTAAATGTGGCTTAAAAATCGTCTTTAAGCTACCTTTAAGCACCTTTAGCTATCTTTAAGGAGAACTTAAAGATGGTCATTCATCCTGTGCAATCTAAAGATAGAACCAGTTCGGGCGTAGAATATACTTTATTATTATTTGTTTGTTACAAAATTGTTTGGATACAAATAATTCGATTACTGATACATAATGCATCGTAGTGTTTGTTGGCGTTAATTATATCTTTAAATAATACACAACATGATTCATATGGACTATTCCGTCTATAGCTCGCAATTCTTGTCGGAGAAACCTTAGAATTCATATTACATGTGTAAAAAGTGTGCGTAATTATTCAAATACAGATAAGAAACTTCTTGCCGTGCGAAATTACAGATAACAATGATTGTAAAATAAATAATAATCAATAAAATCAATTCCCGTCAGTAGTTCAGTATTTTGTGGGGGGTTTTCGTGTCGCTCTTTGACAGGATCACCAGCAGTGGTAATTTGCACGCAATGTAAAATCTTGTGACTTCTTTCTCCAACTGCTACTACACTAGTGTCTGGCATTTTTCCGCCACCCGTGCAGATCATCTGTGACGATGTCGATTCCATATCAATCTTTGTACATGACGATTTCCTCCCACAATGCAGTACTTATGGATTTCTCATACTCCTGTTGTAAAAACGTTTTGTACATTTAAAAAGAAATTCTATTTCTTTTGACAGCACTCAAAGTCCTGCAGAACTGCGTTATCGGGAGTAATGGGAAGGTAGCATCCCACTGCAAAGGAAGCATGGTTTATTCTTTGGTTTATAAAATATTATTCATATGGCAGATAGAAAGATGATGCCAAAATGTGCTTATGGGGAACATGTCCTGCTTTTGTACAGCACAACTTCAAAAAACAGCATGCCATCGTTTTGTCACTTTCTTAACTTCTAATTTTCCATTACAATACCTTCCATGAATAGACATTATATCGATAAGCTTTTTGATGAGAATTAGTGGTGTCACAAACACAGTTTTGGTTAACCTGTCCTTTTTGTACATTGATAAAGGTACCTGGTGTCTTGGGACTTTGTTCTCCATATTCAACAGCTGACTTCAAGGGATTCGGCAAAAAGCAGCCATTATATACGTATTGTTGACAGGTCTTCCCAATCTCCGTTCGAGAATTCCTCTTACACATTGACGTTTTTTTCCAACATTTCCTGCTTCTTTTCGCATTTGTTAGACGTTCAACTTTAAAGTTAAAAGTTTTCGTTTGTTTTTTTAATGATTCAAATTACAGACTCAGCCGGTACAATAACAGCATGAACCGTCTGCTGCTTATGGCAATAAATGATAATAGATATACTTATACATATATACTATCAGTACCATATTTCTGTGTCATTATAGAAGTTGTTAAAGTTTTGCTGTGATAATGTATTTTCAACAACTTATGGTAAATCCAATAAATCCGAATATGCTTCTAAAATTATTCAATAAATATAATTTTGAATAAAGACCAAAAGACTTAATTCATAATACATATAAAAGGTTTTAAATATGCTTTGATGGAAGGGGCCAATGCAGGTGAGTCTTGACTCAGTTGAGAATCTCTCCCAATGACGATAAATCAGCCTTTAAATCAGGAAACTTGTGAAAAAGGTTCCATAGAGGTGTTTTCATAATATTTGTACATAAATTAACCATAACAATCTTGGCTGTAAACTTAATTTTAAATTATATTGATATTAGAAAAAAAATAATTTTTACCTAATACATTAAAACAATTATTTGTTTTCTAATATTCGTGAATAATTGAAATGAATCTTTATAGTACCAATACTAAAATTTCTTTTTCTTTTTTACCTCTGCCCTAATAAAACTCCATCCAAAATATCTAGTTAAAAAACAACAGTGGGAAAGAAGACACAAGTGTAATTTCCCTGATGGTAAATTCTGAGCAAAAACAAACAATTATAATACATCTTTACTTTAATACTAGGGATTAGTGATGTGCAGGACAATTTTGAACGGACATTTCACATTTACCAGGACAACAGTAATGAGGAATGTCCCCATTCCTTAAGCAGACCCTGTATAACGAATGAACAAAACGTCAGATGTGGTGGAAATTGGATTGTGAACCCCGAAGCAGACGGAATAGTTCACTGAGAAAACAAAAAAAAAATATTTTTGGACTATGCTGTTTCGTAAAGATGTGTTCAAGACCCTAGATACAAAACCGAAAACTTGAGGTTTTAAATCAAAATCCGAGATTATGTGGTGTTGTTTGCCATTATGTGTGTAAGAGGCAGTGAGAAAGTGGCTTTTAAGTCCCAAAAATATGCCATATATTGGACATCGCTTAGAGTAAAACCCTCTTATTTTTTAAAAAAATGATATTTGTTATATATTTTTTTCAATCAGTGTGCTGTACATCATTGATAACATTTGACGATGTCAAAGTCTGACTGCAATCAATCCATCCAAGGAGGCTCCATGCATTCATTGAACTTGATTCAAGGAACTTGATACCGAGAGTAAAGCTGCAGACAGACACTACGCTTTAAACATGTGTGTGTTCTTTCCATTAGTATATGATAAGCAAAGTAATAACAGAGTAATAGAACATTTACAAGGATTACGTTGTGTTATTCGGTTTTGTGGTAAGACAAACTGTCTGTCATTTACCGTGCGTGCGTCTATAGCAATAGGCATTTCCATTAGAAATGTAAAGAAAGAGCAACAAACAATCAAATCTGAGGTATTTGAATTGATCGTTCATTTCAAAACATTAAATGAAAAATTCCAAAAAAAAAAAAGCCTAAAAAGGCTTTTCAGTTAAATTATGGAAAACATTATTTTATAATTGTTGTCGAGTACTGTTTGAATTTAGAAATTTCTTCTCTGAAGTCCAAAGGGGGGAAAAGTTGAATGTTCCTCGTTTACTCATTGGCTACTATTCATACCCTTGCCCTTAATCTAGTTAGAAATGAGAGTAATTGAAATTTTGGTATATGTTTATTTAATATCAAGGCCAGAAGGGTCAAACTGGCGTTGAAGTTCTACTCATCCATATTTATCCTTATTAAGGTCTTCCGTTTTTAACGGAAGACCTTATAGTGATTGTTATGTTTTTTATTATTAAGGTCTTCCGTTTCCGTGATTGTAATGTCTTTAAGGTTTTCCGTTTCCAACGGAATACCTTATAGTGATTGTAATGTTTCTTCTTAATTAAGGTCTTCCGTTTCCAACGGAAGACCTTATAGTTTTCGTACTGTTTCTTATTATTATTATTATTATTATTATTATTTTTTTCCACGAATTTTGTGCACGCGATTTCTCGAAAACTATCCAGCCGATTTTAGCCATTTTTTCACAGATGATTGCCTGTGGTCATAATTCTAGAAGTTTTTTTAAATTTTGAAATCGTCACTTCCGGTTCCGATTTACGGCCGATTTTGTAAGTTTTTACGACCCATTTTGTGCAGACATAAACTCAGAGACTATCAAAGACATAAATATGAAATTTTCAGGATAGGTAGACTATAGTTTGAAGTTGTGCACCATATAATTTTTATACGCCAGCGGCGCCATTTCTTGGAGCTCGCTATGGCTCGAAAATTGGGTACGGATTTTTAATCAAAATTTTCACACGTTTTGATCTGTATCTTTTTATCAGTTGATATTTTGTTAAGACATATATAACAAAAGTGGTAGAATTTTAAAAGTTCTTTTCACCGATATCAAGGAAAAGGGGCTAGCCCCTTTAATTAGGGGCCAAGACACTCGTAAACTCTATTACAAATAACTTAAAAACGATCAAGATTTTGTAATGCATTATAGAAGCAAAGTTGTTGATCATAACAATATATATCAGAAAAAATCATTGCCACGCCCATTTATTACGTAACTAGGGACTTTTAGGGGCCAAAATCCTTAAATATTGATGCAAGATATCTAGAGAAGGAGACATATTTTGTTAAGCATTGTAGAAGAGAAAATGTCTGCATTGATGATTTTAATCGATTGCACTTATCAAAATACCAATATCTGTCCCCATTAAGGATCTACAGGGATGACCCCTAAAAGATTCAAACATTTATATCTCAAAAATGAACAACAATTTTATATAGATGTAAGAACAAAAATTGTTAGTATTCTTAAGACCTTTCCAACAAAATCAAGAAAAAGGGGCTGGCCCCTTTACGTAGGGGCCAAGACACTCGTAAACTCTATTACAAATAACTTAAAAACGATCAAAATATTTTAATGCATTATAGAAGCAAAGTTGTTGATCATAACAATATCTATCAGAAAAAGTCATTGCCACACCCATTTATTACGTAACTAGGGATTTTTAGGGGCCAAAATCCTTAAATTTTGACGCAATATATCTAGAGAAGGAGACACATTTTGTTAAGCATTGTAGAAGAGAAAATGTCTGCATTGATGATTTTAATCGATTGCACTTATCAAAATACCAATATCTGTCCCCATTAAGGATTTACAGGGATGACCCCTAAAAGATTCAAACATTTATATCTCAAAAATGAACAACAATTTTAGATAGGTGTAAGAACAAAAATTGTTAGTATTCTTAAGACCTTACCAACAAAATCAAGAAAAAGGGGCTGGTCCCTTTACTTAGGGGCCAAGACACTCGTAAACTCTATTACAAATAACATAAAAACGATCAAGATTTTGTAATGCATTATAGAAGCAAAGTTGTTGATCATAACAATATCTATCAGAAAAAGTCATTGCCACGCCCATTTGTTACGTAACTAGGGATTTTTAGGGGCCAAAATCCTTAAATTTTGACGCAATGTATCTAGAGAAGGAGACATATTTTGTTAAGCATTGTAGAAAAGAAAATGTCTGCGTTGATGATTCCAATCGATTGCACTTATCAAAACACCAATATCTGTCCCCATTAAGGATTTACAGGGCTGACCCCTAAAAGATTTCATCATTTATATCTCAAAAATGAACAACAATTTAAGATAGGTGTAAGAACAAAAATTGTTAGTATTCTTAAGACCTTTCCAACAAAATCAAGAAAAAGGGCTGGCCTCTTTACTTAGGGGCCAAGACACTCGTAAACTCTATTACAAATAACTTAAAAACGATCAAGATTTTGTAATGCATTATAGAAGCAAAGTTGTTGATCATAACAATATCTATCTGAAAAAATCATTGCCACGCCCATTTATTACGTAACTAAGAATTATTAGGGGCCAAAGTCCTTAAACTTTGACGCAATATATCTGGAGAAGGAGACATATTTTGTTAAGCATTGTAGAAAAGAAAATGTCTGCATTGATGGTTCTAATCGATTCCACTGATCAATCACCAATGTATGTCCCCATTAAGGATCTACAGGGCTGGCCCCTAAAATACTCAATCGTTTGTATCTCAAAAATAAACAACAATTTTAGATAGGTTTAAGAAACAAAAATAATAGTATTCTTAAGACCTTTTCAATGAAACCTAGAAAAAGGGTTTGGCCCTTTATATACTCCTAAACTCCATGACAGATAACCTAAAAACGATAAAGATTTTGTAATGCATTATAGAAGCAAAGTTGTTGATCGTAACAATGTCTGCTTGAAAAACTTTTTGCCACACCCATTTATGACTTAATTAGGGATTTATAGTAGCCAAAGTCATTAAACTTTTCAAAACATTGAACGGAAGACCTACTCGTTACTCGTAACGAGATCTAGTATTTTTTTTATGCTTTTTGTCCACAAGATTTCTCAAAGATGGCTGGATAGATTTTCTTGAAATTTTCAGGGATGATAGAGAATAATGATATCTCCTGGTGGTTTTTTTTTTTTACAAAATTCATTTCCTGTCGTCCGTTTCCTATCCTGTGACGAAAAGCTTGTCAACTGGAGATCTCACAAATGATAAAGATTTGAACATCCAAACTTTGTGGGATGATAGACCTATAATTGTAGATGTGTTTTGTTCGTCGTAACTTCCGGTCGTCACCGGAAGCACTTCAAAAATTATTTTTTTTACGTATTTAATTTATTGTACATAGAATGAATATATAAGTATAAATTCTCACATTTGTCATCTATGCGATGTTAAATAAACAAAAAAATCTACTTCCGGTGAGATATCTCAATTATCTCAGTTAGCTTTTGTATAAAAAAAATGGTAACCGCGAGATCTCAGAAACTCTAAGTAATCAAGACACGAAACTTTCATGGATGATAGACATTTGATTGGAGATGTCTTTAAACGGTTTCATTTTGTCGACCGACACTTCCAGTCCACAACGGAAGAGTTCAAACAAAGCAAGCTGTTACTGAGTTAAACTGCTTTCCTTTGTCGTTTTTGTTAGTTCGATAAAGAATAAAGTACGATAGGCAAGTATACAAGAAATGTTAAATTTAATTTTCATTGGACACTTCTGATTGTCCGTTTCCTGTCCCAAGACAAAAAAAAAACCTTATTTCGAAGAGATCTCAAAAACAGTAAGGACTTGAACAACCAATGTATGTACATCTGTTTACACTATTTTGTTTTGTCCAGCGTAAAGTCCGGTCGTCACAGGAAGTACTACAAAATTTGATTTACAAAAATGTTTTGGTTATTTCGCATGGAAGTAACATTTTAGCAATAGAAAAATAAAAGGTCATGTACACATGGTTAAATAAACCAAAAAAAAAAAAAAATTTCCGGTGAGACATCTCAAATACTCAGGTAGCTTTCTTTTATAAAAAAAAATGTACCTGCAAGATCTCAGAAACTGCACGAGATCAAGACAAAAACTTTTATGGATGATAGACATTAAATTGGAACATGTGTTTAACGGGTTTCATTTGGTCGTCCGTCACTTCCGGTTCTCATCAGAAGCGTTCAAGCAAAAGAAGTTTTTTAAAACAATTTACTCAGCGTGATGAACAGTAACGTACCATAGGTAAATGTACTAAAGATATCTACTTTTAATTTCTTTTATCACTTTTGTTTGTCCGTTTCCGGTCCTGAGACAAAAACCTTTTCTCAGCGAGATCTCATAACTAACAAAAACTAGAACATCCAAACTTTGAGAAAAGACAGAATAATGTATGAAGATATGTTTACTATGTTCTGTCTGATCCGGCGTAACTTCCGATCGTCACAGAAAGTACTCAAAAATTGACTTTTTGTCTTTTTGTTTTGTATTACATAGAAATAATTACTGGGAAATTCCTTTACAGTATATATTATATCCATTTTCTTTTTACAAGAGAAATGCATTTTTTTTTTTTACAGATTAATACATGAGGAACGGAAGACATTTTTGTTGCTATAGCAACAAGGGTCTAGTTCAATTTATTTTTGATTAAAAACATTTGGTCGAAATTACGTTCTCTTTAAATATATATTATGATTTATCATATATAATAAAGTTGATGTAAATTAAAGCTGAATACGACTTGTAAATGAATGGACACTTGATAAATGTATTGCATTGACCATTATTATTGAGGTTCTAAATCTTCTTGTGCATATGTACAGCATACACTGGTAAGTTGTTGCATTTAAGTAACAATGTTAGCGAGGTAGGTTTTACGTTACGATTTTCAATGCCAACTTGAAGTGTTTAGTCAGTTCCTTATGTATGTGCTGTGGGATGAGCGGCGAGCACGAACAACTATGGCTATTTACAAGTCGTCTTCAGCACTTTAATATGGAAGAACACAAAATCACAATATTGCTGACCTCTGATCGACACGCCATTTAGTTTTGTTAAAAGGGGTTTATAGACGGTAGCATGCAATTAACTCCCTAGCCGAGTGATTAGGGTGTCAGACTTATGATCTGTACATCCCGAGCTCGAATCCCGGCGGGGCTTTTGCTTTTACGTACTGAACTGAATTATTAGATATCATTTCTTACCCCCAAATTGCACATATTTTGCTTATTTGATGTATATATAGTTTATATTTTACGATATCGTTCACATTCAATTAATTCATTGTCAATTTGAGTGATTTATTTTCCAGAATCTGATGTGTTATTTCACCTTAAATCACACTACTCTATTTTGTTTTGTTGTTCAGCTACTGGCGCTGTGTATTTTGCAGCATTGGTAAAAGACCACTTAGCGTAGCTAAATTCTCAACAAGAACATTTTATTTAAATAAAACAGTTCCTAAAAACATATGTACATATCATAAAAAAATACCGACGGTGTGGTAAAAAACTGCAATTAATAATAAATGAAAAAAATGAGAAAAGAATAGGGTTACCATCATATTTTGAATAAGACCTTGCACAACTAATTTTAGAGAAAGAACATATAACAGTAATGTTTTAACAAATCAAATTTCTTTAAATTATGAGTTATCTTTTTTACAACATTCAAGGTAAAACATCAGTATGTGATAGATAGAAGAGATGTGTAGTTTTCATGCAATTTGGAAATCAGTAACTTAATTTAAAATGAAAATTTTAAGAGAATGCATCTCGCTTTACAAAATGATTTATCAGCATTCAGGGACAGGTAGAACTAATGTTGGTCAATTATTTAAGAAACAGAAAAGTGAATTTTTGGCAGCAACGAGAGGAGAGAACATAAAAATTTGATCTTTGGATGTTACACAATGAAACTGAGAAGAAATGTCCATCTCTTATTTTTAAAGTTAAAGTAAATGGAGTTTGGTATGTTTATATTCATGACATTTACGAGCTGGTTTTGATCATGCCTCTTTTAAAATCAATCTTTTACAGTTCATACGTTGTGCATAATTTTTAACACATAAGACATGCAGCAAAAACTGCGGAGCAGCCCCTGCAATGATGTATGTAAGCCCTGCACATTAGATTCACAATGGCTCGTTCATTAGATTCACAATAGCCCGTGCAATTTTGTGCGTAGACCCCTAAATCTGGTTCCCTAACCAGTTTTTAATGATGTATGCTTCTGCTCATAGGAGGCGGTTATTCGATGCACCGGAAGTAGAAGTCTAACGACAATAAAGTGTTGAGCTATGCTTAGCGCTAAAAATGTATAGCTTTATTATATATTTCATTATTTTTTAACATCAACGCTTAAGTAGGGGTTTTCCTGTCTGTTCTTTTTTCTATATTTTAATGACTTTAAGCTTTTACATAAAACTCCCACCCCATCCCCCCCCCCAAAAAAAAAAAAAACAAAAACAAAAACAAAAACAAAAAAAAAACAAAAAAAAAACAAACAAACAAAGAAACTAATAGGAGCTAAAATCATTAATTGTATTATCCTATTTATATTTTCTGTTGGTATTGAAATTGTTCTAGGTTAAGGATCAATTTTTCTATACTCTCAATTGATATAGATAAAAAAGAAATATCTAATCTTATCTTATTATGTGTTAAATGATGCAAATAAGAACTATGCTATTTTATAGCTCATAAAAATGGTATGCGAAAAAAGAAAGGAAAAGTAATAAAACAATTAGTCCGAATTCTCACTGTTTCAACAACAAACAAATTTTGTCATTGCATACATACCCTAAATGAACCAAATTGACATTTGTCTGCAACACTATCACCTTGTGTGTTTAAAACATTTCTTTACTTAAGCTGTTGAATATTGTTAATACTAGTTTTTAGATAATCAAACACTCATTACTTAAGGTAGGTTGTGCGGAGGTTTATAAAAGAAAATGTCTGACGTGGCAAATAAATAAATTAAATACTTCTTTCTTAGGTATTCAGTATTTCAATTATAATAATATTAATCTGAATTAAATGGTTAAAAAGTCTTTAACAATTTTCATGAAACTTACATTTTTTTTTACGTTTCCATTTAAGGCACACAATATAACAAATGACAGCGATGACAATAACCAATACAACCGCTGCCACTGTCAAACCGATGATTAACCTGCAATAATTTTTCAAATAAACTAGTTAGATAGATAGATAGATCAAAGATAGATAGATAGATAGATAGATAGATAGATAGATAGATAGATAGATAGATAGATAGATAGATAGATAGATAGATAGATAGATAGATAGACAGACAGACAGACAGACAGACAGACAGACAGAGATAGATAGATAGATAGATAGATAGATAGATAGATAGATAGATAGATAGATAGATAGATAGATAGATGTTACTCACTCATTTTTGTTGACAATTGAGTTTTCGGTGGTTGTTCTGCTAGCAGTACATTGCACATCTACAATATTTTGATTTAGAAAATAGCTTTTTCTTATTTTATAATATTATTTTAAGAAAAGAAACAAAATTTATATTAAAAAATGATTTAAGATACTTTTATGTTTTATGTATTGTATATGAAAATGATATCCAGGGATTATGAATTCTACGTTTAACACATGTTTAAATATAACATGAGTAAAGACCAATCAAAGGTTATATAAGTATGCGGTATACAAATGTTCCCTAACAGATCGTACCTTTGCACAATATGATTGTTAACTTTTAAAAAGACAAACGAGGTTTTTTTCTCACTTATCAAAAGTTTTACTCAATAAAACAGAATCTATTGGTGCTCTGATTCCAAGTTATGCTATTTTTTAATTTTGAATTTTAATATTTATAATCTTACAAACTACTCACAATGTAAAACATCTGATGACAAAAATCGGGTTCTGCATGGTTTTATAAAAATTGTGCAATCCATTCCGTAAATTTCTTGAAGTCGAGCGCCTCCTATGTCAAACTTCACGCAAAACCCTAAAATTCATATTTCAAATGATATAATTCAACGTCATTAGCAAAGAAAGACTTGCCTTCATAAAAAGGGGATTTATTAGATGTTATGACTCATTAATTTTAGATTATAGTGTTAAGTCCAATATGAAAATAAAGTTTGTCTATCTCTTCATTTTGAAAAATGTCACTCACATTTTAAAACAGACCTCCTTGAATCAATCATTCAACGCCAAATATAATATTTTACTACATTTTTTTTTTAAAATGGGTTACATGTAAAACAATGAGGATTAGTTAAGACCAAAAGTAATCATAACGGCTTCATTTCCCAAAAGTTTTATACAGTGATAAACGGTAAGCATACAAGATATCTGCTCCTTAGTTGAAGGAAGCATATTGAAACCAGTTCGAAAAGAAATATTTTCATTGTGGAAAAAATGCAAAGTATGCGTTTAAACGCAAATGAATTTGCGTTAAAACACAAAGCCGATTGCATGTAATGTTTAAACGCAATCTTTTGACTCCAATCGCAAACGCATTTCGTTTAATCGAGGAACTTATTACGTTTAATCGCAAAAACTTTTGCTTTTAAACACAAAGCTACTATTGCATTTAAACGCAATAATGTTTGCGTTTAAATGCAAATTTTTGCAGTTAAACGCAATATCTTTGTGATTAAATACAATGATTTATGCGATTACACGCAAAGATATTTAAGGAATAAGTAATTATTCTTTGAGTATTATTAGGTGATAATTTTGGTCGGGGCGTTTTCAAATCCCGAAAAGCTTTATGATAGATTTGATCACGCCCGACCGAAATTATCACCTCATAATATTCAAAGAATGATTCCTTATTACCTATATTTATATAATTTTTAGCGATTGTACGATTAAATAATATAATATTGATTATGCAAACCCGCTTACGCCTCCAACGATACGTCATTTAAATAAATTATGCTGTATAGTACTGTAATGTTAATATATTTGGTTATTTGAATTTCCCGCTTCTTATCAAGGTATATTTTCTCAGATGTCCGCGTTAAAAATGTATATGAGCGTCGCATCCCCAACACACAAGATCAGATTAGTTCTGACTTCAGAAGCGAACATACGTGTTGCATAAGGTTAGTATCCTGATAAATCCCCTTAAGAGAACGTGGAACTTTCATAGCTACATAGAGATTGAGTAACCGAGTATTCATTTGTTGAACACTCACATCGTTTGGTTGAGAACTCATTTGTTGAGTATTCATTGATTTTGGTTTACTCATTAGTTGAGTACGCATTCCTTGTTGGTTGATATTCATTTTTTGAGTACTCATTGATACTCATTAGTTGAGTATAGTTTGTTCTAGTTATTCTATAACTCATATATTTAGTTAGAATTTTAAATTTGTAGTTTTCATATTGTAAGTGATTTTTTGTTACTCAAACTAATCAGGAAATAATTGATCAAATACGCCGATCTTGTACATATTCCGGCGGAGTTATTATTTTTGTGTGGTTTAATTTTCTTGGTAGTTTATGATTAACTTCTTTTATTAATATCTCAAACTATGTTTAGCAACTGAGGGATCCTGCAAAACTCGGTTTAAGCTAATCACCTTACATACTTTTTGGTGGCAGCGGTGGAATCATTGAGATTTGTTTGAATCAATTTTAAGTTGTTTTCTTTTCTAATTGAGAAATATTAAGAGCAGTTATTAGTAAACGATTGAAATGGGTGATAAGAGAGAAAAGACTGTCGAAGAAATCGAGAATGAGATTTTTACCCTTGAGGGAGAAATTGAGCAAATAAGAGTTGCGAATGTCCTCCTGAGAGATTCGAGAATGATTAGTCATTCGACGCAAAAGCCTTATGCATCTTATGAGCGAGAAACATATTCGAGAGTAATTTCAGAGCGTCCTTCTGAATTTCCTTTGTCATTGAGAGAGGATACTGGCGTCAAAAATACTTACAATGGTGAAAGACCTAAGGTAAAGTTTTCAACGCCATATACGGTCGTCAGAGAACCTGAGCTGCAAAATCTGAAACGAAATTCTCAGTATGAGCTCTTTAACGAAGAAAGAGAGCAGTCCTATCCTTTGAGAGAAAATATGGACGGCATTACGGCTAGGCACCATCGCTTACGAGATAGAAACAAACAGTCAGAAGACGACGATAGAAGAATTCCCACAACTGAACATACACACACGGCTAAATCAATTAAACCTGCCACTGTCGATGGAAACGGATGCTGGTAAGATTACAAGTCTCATTCTGAGGTTTGTGATAAATTGAATGGATGGTAAGAAAGGAAAAAAGGTCTTTACCTAGCAGTTTCTCTACGAGGTCAAGCACAGGAGTTTGGGGGTAAATTAGGAGGCGGTGTGAGTTATACTATCTTAGTAAACACCCTCGAAGAAAGATTTCTCCATGCAAATCAAACGGAACTCTATCGTGTTCAATTGAGAGAAAGAAACAGAAAGCTACAGAAACTTTGCCAGAGTTGGGTCAGTCAATTCCACGACTTTCAAATTTGGCTTATCCTTCTGCTCCAACTGACGTTCGTGAAACTGTGGCTAAAGCACAGCTCATAGACACTTTGTTTGACTCAGATATGAGGATGCGTATCAAACAAAGTCGTCCACATACATTAAATGAAGCAGTAAGTCTAGCTGTTGAGTTAGAAGCTTATATCAAGTCAGACCGAGAAACTAAGGACTTCGCTCGTCCTTTAACCAATTCAGTGCCTATTGAGAACTCTCGAGGGTCAGTTATTGATTGCAGGATTCCAGTGGCAAATATGTCTCATTTATCTTGACGACATTACTAGTATTGTTATTGGTAAGTCGTTAAAGCATGCGTTAGAGAATTTGAGTAAGGTCTTAAAAAAAGTTGAAGCAGCTGGCCTGAAACTCAAAGCAAAGAAATGTACACTTTTTGCCAAAGAAGTTGAATATTTCGGTCATGTAATCTCGACTATGGGTGTATCAACTGATCCAAAGAAAGTAAAATCTGTACGAGATTGGCCTGTTCCCACAGCAGCAAAAGAAGTGAGATCATTCCTAGGGTTGTGTGGATATTACCGAAGATTCATTGAAAAGTATGCTGAGAAGGTGAAACCATTGACTCACCTAACTGAGAAGCAACAGGATTTAATCTGTACCAATGAATGTCAGAACGTCTTTGAAAATCTAAAGAATTGTCTGACAAAAGCTCCCATATTAGTTTATCCAGATTTTTCAGACCCCTTCATCCTGGATACAGATGCCAGCTTTGATGCTATTGAAGTTTTATCTGAAAGGAGTGATGACGCTGAGCACGTTATAGCCTATGCGAGCAGAACCCTTTCTAAACCCTTTCTAAGAAAATATTTTACTACTCGAAAAGAGTTACTCACGGTCGTTCATTTTGTACGCTACTTCCGACAATATCTACTCGGAAGAAAGTTTACAATTAGGACCGACTATAGCTCATTAAAGTGGCTGATGAGATTCAAAAACCGCGAAGGTCAATTAGCTAGATGGGTCGAAATAGCGTCGTCATATGATATGGACATTGAGCACAGACCTGGAAAATTACACCAGAATGCGGATGCTACGAGTTGCATACCTTGCCATCAATGTGGATACCGATAAATTGAGGAAAAAGAAGTAATCATGTCAGCACAGAAAGTAGAAGACAAAGACTTAAATTTGTCATCCTCATCCAACGTCTTTGATGAGCTAGAACCATCAAGTTCATCAAGTTCTGATGAAAGTGATAGTGGAAAATAGAATCCAGGTGAGACGGAAAAGCCGAGCCAGTCAATAAGCAGAAAAACTACAGTTTTAGCTAAAGAAGTTGTTAATGAGAACGCACTTATGGTTGGACGATTCGTAAGAAAACCAACAGCGCCTGAAATATCTATCCTAGCAAAGAAAGCTAAATTGTCTCCTGCAGAAACGAAGACTCGTTATCAAGTCGGATACAGTTCTTTGTTAGATTCAACTGCTGGCAGTAACAAACACCAACCCCTCATGAAGAGTGTTTCTGTACAAATTGAGCCAACCCAGTTTAGCAGAGTAGAAGAAACAATCACAACCGAGTCGGATGATGGGATCGTGAGATTTAGTCATGTTGTCGAAGAAGAGATAATCATACAACTTTGAACTGTTATAGATTTTTTTGGTACATACAGTGCGCACAACTGTTATTGGCAAACACTTTTTTTCAATATTAAGGTGTAATACTGAAGTGTTTTATGTACTAGAAACATTTTTTTTAGAGATTTCCTTCAGTTGATTTGGGTATTTTTTGGATGCAACCATGTTGCAATGCGTGACGCATTTCTTGTGGGAAGGGGTAATGTAATGTAAATAGATTTGGTTATTTGGATTTCCCACTTCTGATAAAGGGATATTTTCTCAACGTACGCGTTAAAAGAGTATATAAGCGTCGTATCACCAACACACAAGATCAGATTAGTGCTGACTTCAGAAGCGTACAGACGTGTTGCATAAGGTTAGTATCCTGATACATTCCCTTAAGAGAACGTGGAACTTTCCTTACTCTCGTGGGGTGTGCGGTGCATTCTTTCATCGCTAAATATAGATTGAGTAACTGAGTACTCATCTGAGCACTCACATCATTTAGTTGAGAAATCATTTGTTGAGTATTCATTGATTTTGGTTTACTCATTAGTTGAGTACGCATTCCTTGTTGGTTGATATTCATTTGTTAAGTACTCACTGATACTCATTAGTTGAGTATAGTTTGTTCTAGTTATTCTATAACTCATAAATTCAGTTAGAATTTTAGATTTGTAGTTTTTATATTTTAAGTGATTTTTTGTTAGTGATTTTTGTTACTCGAACGAATCGGGAGATAATTGATCAAATACGTCACTCTTGTACATATACAGGCAGAGTTATTATTTTTGTTTTTTTTTTTAATTTTTCTTGGTACTTTATAATTAAATTCTTTTATTGATATTTCAAACTCAGTTTAGTAACTGAAGGATCATGCAAAATTTGGTGTTAAGGTAAACCCATGACATTATAAAATCGAATCGTAGTGTTATCATAGACACAGACACTGGAAAATGTAAATATTTGTGATTAAACGCAATAAATTTGAAATTAAACGTAATATATTTTGCATTTTCATGCATTTGTTTTATATACATTAATAATTGCCAAACCATTGATTTGGTGTCACAAGCGTTTTTGGCCGCTCGTTTCCTATTTTAAAGATGGCAAAGAGAATGAGTATTACTTGGAGCACAAATTAAGGATACAGTTCTGGGCATATTTAGAGAATATGGAGCAAGTGTACTTTCTTTTCTCGATCTTGAGGAGGTTGAATTGAGAAAACGGAAAAGATTATGTCACTGGAAGTATTATGCCAAGGAATCTAATTATTTGGCATATTAAATAAATATATGCAATTGCATAAATGGTAATCCGTTCAAGTAGCGATTCTTACCTTGCATTGTTAAAGCTGTTGCATTTCAAATCGTTATTGATTTCAAGTCGATTAACATGTTTTGCCAGAACTGAAGAAACGAGCGTTATTTCAGAAGAACACGCCAACTGACTTCGACATACATGAGTTTATCAAACATAGAATTACGGAAAAGAACGCCCTTACATTGCCCGAGATTGTGGAAGAAGCCTGTGAGCTTAACCGGGTATATGTTTACCTGCATCGTATAACAAATCATGAAAAGCATCATTTTGAGACGTGTAAATATACTATATAATGTCATTTTTCAATTTGTTTTAGTATTCAGCATAATACATAATACAAGGAAATAATAAATAATTCATGCATAATTTTGATTTTTGAGTTGCCCTTTTCCAAAAAAGATGCCTTCTCATTATTGAAATTGAATAGTTTCAAAGATATTGACATTCAGCATATGAAATGCTCTGAAACTATACATTTCACAGCCTTTATTGATTTACGGTGTTACTGGTAGTTTACGTAAACACCTCGTTAACATCTCGGGTTATAAAGCATCTTACAAATCAACAGAAGGATGGGAAAATTTAAAGTTTTATGGACTTTTTGACAAAATGATTTTTTTTTTCATTATGGTTCATACATATATTTAAAGTATGAGGCGCCATGTTGGTTTTTATTGTCTTTGTTTAAATATCACCATTTTAAACAGGTGATAAAACCTATGCAAAACGTAAAATAATCTATTCAAATAGAATAAATTGAATTCTACATGAATGTACATGTAACAAACAGTTGATATGTTTTAAAAATGAATGCATTCAAGGCATGTGTGAAAACTGGTGGTTTTTTGGTTTTTTTTTTACAATTAATTGTATAATTTACAAATGAAACATTTGTGTTTGTTCGTATATTTTCTAAGTTTTTTTTTAGGTGAGGGAGGGTTTTTTTTTTTTTTTTTTTTTAAAGTAAATGATTTTTATTCCGCAATAACTTACAATATATTATACCGGAGTATGTATATATGCTATATTTTGCCCCAATTAAAGTTATTTTTGCTTGCAGATTTAATTACTAAAAAGGAAACAACTCATACGTTTTAGCTCACCTGAACTGAAGGTTCAAGTGAGCTTTTCTGATCACCCGTTGTCCGTCGTTACGATTAGAAGAGATTGCAACCGACTCAACTTTTGTTTTATTGGGTTCGAATCCCGGAACAGTTTGAATTTTTTTTATACATATTTCTTTTAATCGCAATAAAAGGTAATGTATACAGATAATTTAAGAATATCAGAATAAAGTTATTAAAACGCTTGTCAATGTAATATTTTGCATGCGTGCTTTAATTTTTTCAACATTACTTGATGTGTGAAGCTCCTGTTATAAACCTGAATGATAAAATATCTCTTTTCATTAAGGGATTTCAAAACAATGTACGCAACAATGTAGGAAGGTGTTTTTTCCCTTTGTATGAAATAACAGGGTATGGCGTTTTCAATGATACATGTTCATGTTGCAGGCTTTTAAAGCCAACAACAACAACAAAATCAAAACAAAGTATGAATCAGTGATGAAGCAATAGGTAAATGAAAATATGCACGGATGAATTTCTTGAACCTCTTTTATCTAGACTAGGCGTTTACTGCTTAGTATACAGATACTACAGAAATATGTTACAACTCGGGCGGTTATGACGAGCTAGAATCAGATTTATTCATGTGATATGTTAAACATGCTGGACCGTACATATTAAATTGATATATATTAAATTAAAATACATAATATATGGTCATCTTCCTAATTATTTTCATGTAAATCAAATGGTGATTGCCGTGTTCGATATAAATGCGCATAAAAATGTTTAAGTATTTTGCTTGTATACGGAACATACCTGCTTTGTAAATATAGTCGTGTACGTAATGAATCTATATTTAGATATGACTCTTCAAGCGAGACAAATATTTAAATGTCTTTTCCACGTTAGGTAATAATCCCGCGTTTTTGCAATACCCTCTTTAACCAAACTTGGTACAAAGCATTCTTATGGAAAGGGGATTCTAAATTGTTAAAATAAAGGGCACGACCCTTTGAAAAGGGAGATAATTGCGAGACAGTGAATATAGCGTGTGTGTCTTCTTACGAACCACTGCACCAGAAATGTCAATATTTAAGCAAAAGCTTGTATATATAGTGAACATTTTTAATTGTAAAAATCGTGACCCTGGACCAAAACTGAGGCCCCATGCTGGGTTCAAAGTTTAACATAGAAATACATAGGAAAATGTTTAAAAATCTTCTTCCCAAGAACCGCTGCACCAGAAATGCCAATATTTACACAAATGCTTTTATATATGGTGAAGATTCTAAACTGTAAAATTTTGAACACCGAACAAAACGTTGGGCCCCAAGCGGGGGTTCAAAGTTTAACATATATAGGTTATATACATATATACATGTTTAAAAATCTTCTTCTCAAGAACTACAATGCAACAGTTTGGGGTATTTTATGCATACATCCTTCGCTATTGTAGGTTCTAAACTGTAAAATCATGACCTGGGGCACCAAAATGAGTTCAAGTTTAACATTAAAATATATAGGAATCATGTTTAAAAATCTTCTTCTAAAGAATTACAATGTTACAGTTTGTGAGGTTACAATGCAAGGATCCTCAAATAGTGGAAATTCTAAATTGAGAAAGCCGTGACCCCCGGATCAACAATCGGGCCCCAGGTGGGGTTGAAAGTTTAACATAGAAATATATAGGGAAAGTGTTTAAAAATCTTCTTCTGAAGAACTACGATGCTACTGTTTGTGAGATTACTTTGCAACCATCCTCAAATTGTAAATGGGCCCCAGAAGGGGTTCAAAGTTAACATAGAAATATATAAGGAACAAGTTTGAAAATTTTCTTCTCAAGAACTACAGTGCAACAGTTTGTGGGATTACTATGCAAGCATACATAGCTTATGTGGATTGGTAAATCGTGACCCCCAGACTAATATATACTGGGGACCCAAGAGGGGTTCAAGGTTTAACATAGAAATATATGAGAAAGATGTTTAAAAATCTTCTTCTAAAGAACTATCATGCTACAATTTTGTGAAATTACTAAGCATACAACCTTGGATAATGTAGATTCGATAGTTTTAAAATAGTGACCCCTGGACTAATATTTAGGACCAAAGATGGGTTCAAAGTTTACTGAAGAAGTATATATGGAAAACTTTTAAAAATCTTTCTTTTCGAAAACTACATTGCTTCAAGTTGTCAGACTACTACGTAGGTATCTTCAAATAGAGTATATTCTACATTATAAAAGCCGTGACCGTCGATCTAATTTCGGGGAACAAGAAGGGGTTCAAAGCTCAACAGAAATATACCGGGAAAATGTTTAAAAATCTTCTTCTACAGAACTACACGGCTTCAATTTGTGAGACTACTATGCAATTACTATTACTATACTCTACAATTTAAAAGAGTTGTACATCATGTCAGCCTCCAGTAAATGGCGGGGAATTCAATTTACTAACTTTAAACGTGCTTTAAACTTTAATCATGTGGTTTATAATATATAACATGTAACAAGATGAAAACTGAATCCTTTACATGTAAACCATTTTGTTAGCTTAAATATAAATGTGGATTACGTTTCTTCCACTTTAATTAAAATGCACTTGATATTCATGAGCCTTTTTATATTCTAAAGAAAGTTCGTGTATATTGTTGTTATCCTGTTCCCTCCGTCCGTCTGTCCATTTTTGTTGTTTTGGTTGTTTTTTTTTTTTTTTTTTTTTGTTTGTTTGTTTGTTTGTTGTTGATTTGTTTTATACAAACAATACAGCAAATGTAAACAATACTAAGACAAGAGCTTTTTCACCAAACAAAAAAATCTAAAATCCGAATCTTGCTTGTAACTAAATATTTGACAAATTTTGACAAATCTTGATGAAACATTCATAATATTAATGTAAAACATTCATGGCATTAAAAATGGAGAGAGAAAAAGGAAAACTTCGATGCTTAATAAATCGTGTTTATGTTTCAAAAAAAAATAATTACAAATCAATTCAAACCATTAAAATACACTAATGTTTGCATCTCGATGCACTGGTGATAAGTACAATGCAATGATATCAAATAAAATAAAAAAATATTAACGGAAGAGAAAGTTCACAATGTTTACGCAATATTATAATGAGGGAACTTATTTACAATGAAAAAAAAGACAATAACAAACCGTCAACCATCTCAAAAATCCATAAAACGAAATACAAATTCAAAGTAGAGAAACATGGACCCCCAAAAAGATAGAGGTAGGATCAGGTGCCTAGGAGGAGTGAGCATCCTCTGCTGACCGGTCACACCCGCCATGTGCTCTTTGTCGTAATCGGGAAAAAACGGAAAAGCCCGTAGACAATTAGGTGATTAATTATGGTCTAACAATTAGTATGAAAAACGTCAGTCAGCATGCGACCCAGTGGATGATTGTATTTGCTGACAAGGTCGTTGTATTGACCATGGAACTTACAAAAAGATGATTTCAAACGAGCCTGTTGATAGTCCTGTTTTATCAACTTGTTTGTCCGCTTGCCACGCCTTAGAAACTGTTCATACGAAGAGCATGCCCTTGCGTATCGAATTAACTGAGAGACAAAAACACCATATGCAGGTGATGAAGGTATATTGCTACATAGATAAGGGAAGTTGACTATAGAAAAATTGAAGTCATCGCGTTTATCATTAAGGTTTGTTGTTAGGTTACCATCAATGTCAATTTCCAGTAAAATATCCAAATATGAAACAGATGAAGCAGACTCTGTGGTATCTTTAATTTCAAGTTCACTGGGATATATCGAGTCGAATGAGATACAAAGAATATTGATATTCAAAACTAGAATAATTAGATACGCATCCTTGTAAATATATATTGTTATTGTTGAATTTGTGACCAATACTGGGTTTCCAGAGATACATGTATTCAAAGTTAAGTATTATAACAGTAGTCTGGTCTTGATTTCTAAAAAGGTTTAGAAATGCGTTCTAACGGCAAAAAAAATGTTTTGATCCAGCATGGTTTTTTCATACTCAAATGTGCTGAATCTGAAAAAGTATGCTGGCCTTCATGAAAATGGTGTTAAGTAGGTCAAAATAGAGGACAACCAATCTTAAACTCTCTTCAATGGGGAATAAATAATGACACACACACTAATGAATTGCTCCAGCGTAGTATTTCATCATATCCAAAGTTAGCTGAATCTTAGAAATATGTTGGCCTTCCAACAACGTTAATTAGGTCAAAATGGCAATTTAAAATGGCGGATAACACAATTTTGTAAATTCTTCCTATATTCCTAAAATGGACAAAGAAAAAAACATAGACAAACAATAAATATCTGGTCCAGCAAAGTATTGAATCATAACTGATGTGTGGTTATTTAAGAATAGTATGCTGTCATAAAGGAAATAGCGTAAAGTATCTAAAAATGGCGATTTATAACAGTGGATATCCAGTTTTTTAATATTTTTTTTCCTTTAGTTTCTTAAATGGAGAAAAGTGAGACACAAATCATTATAATTCTTTTCATCAAATTAATTTTAAATCATAAATAAGGCGTGCTTAGTGTGAAGAATTATGCTGGTCTCCACTAAAATAGTGCTTTTTATGTCAAAATCGAGGACAGCCAGATTTCATATATTTTCCTTAAAGTTTCTTTAATGGGGGGAAAAACATAAGAAAATTTTATTTTGGTCCAACAGAGTTTATCAATACAATTAATGCATGCTGAATCTTGGGAAATATGCATGATGACTTTGACGATAATTGCTTTAAACAGGTCAACATGGGGTTTTAAACTGGCCGATGTCCAGATTTTATCACTTTCTTTTTTAAGTTCTTTAACAAGAAAAAGAGCATTAAAAAAACAAGCATCCTCCTGTCCGTCAACGTTTTCATTCATAATTAAGGTATACCGCGTTTGAAAATATATGCTGACTTTTACAAAAATGGCATTATTTGGGTCAATATGGCGTTTCAAAATTGCTAATAATATAACCAGATTTCAATTCTCTTTTGAAGCCGTTTAGAGGGGTAAAATGTATAAGCATTACGCAGTATTACATATAATTAAATAGATAGGAAGATGTGGCACACTCTGCAAAATGTAACTTCATTCACTGATATGGTATTACACAACTTATTTTTACAGCACATCGATAAAATCGTCATATTAAGTGTACAGAAACAAGAATGAGAAGTGAAATTAACCAGAGAATTAAAGAAATCAAGAAGTTCTTCATTTATATGTAAAACCAAGACACATTGCCCACTGACATAGTTCAATTTGCTTTATTCATAAAATCAGAGCCCGAGATGATGCCCCAACTTAGGATATGCCTTACGTTGCTTATGAAACAAAAACACACCAAGGTAATAATAGGGAGACATGCATATATAAGCATGTCTATATTGCAATGTCCAGCCGAGATGAGATGAAAAATTTAAGTGATGGTTGTTTATTGATGGAACTATGACCTACATTATTATACCTTTAGCTTTCTTAGATTTGATAGCTTGCACCTGCCCCACAGGTAGTAGAACCTGTATGTGTGAATGCAAACGTGCCAACTTGCTGTGTATAGACATTAGCAAATTTTCAATCACAAATTTACTATTCAAAACAAGATTGTATAAAATTGAAAAAGTGTTCAAATTTGATAGTCAGAGCCATTACTAGTATTTTTACTATGATACTCAAATATTCTCAACTATTTTTCCCGTTTAAAAGGCCTTTAGATCAATGAAGTTTTGCTATAGTAATTCATCAATCTTTATTGCCATTTTGACAAAATTAACGCCATTTTCCTAAAGACGCACACATTTAATCAGATTTGGCACAACTTAACTTTACTAAAATTGTTGCTAGACCAATTTATGATTTTGAAATTTTTATTTTTTTTATTTGTTTCATTGTTTTTTTTTTGTTTTTTTTTTTTTGTTTTTTGTTTTTTTGTTTTTTGCTTTAAAGATATTGTTAGAGAAAAATGAATAAATATGGCTGTCTGCCATTTGTCAGCAAGTACAATCATCCACTGGGTCGCATGCTGACTGACGTTTTTCATACTAATTGTTAGATCATAATTTATCACCTAATTGTCTACGGACTTTTCCGTTTTTTCCCGATTACGACAAAGAGCACACGGCGGGTGTGACCGGTCAGCAGAGGATGCTCACTCCTCCTAGGCACCTGATCATACCTCTATCTTTTTGGAGGTCCATGTTGCTCTTCTTTGAATTTGTATTTCGTTTTATGGATTTTTGAGATGGTTGACGGTTTGTAATTGTCCTTTTTTCATTGGACCTATTAACTGATCATCTTTTAAAGATCAGGTTATTTCGTTTGACTCAGAATACCTTAGATATTGTAAATTACTATGCTGAACCAATTTATGATAGTTTGTTACCTAAATCCCTATGAATTTAAAAGAGAATTATAAAATTTAAAATACGAAAATAATTATAAAAAATAGTAAAACACGAATTATGTACATGTATAAAACAAGAAAAAATGGTGAAATTTTGGTTTAGAGTGTCACATCCTAATAAATTTCATGGACGAGTTTGGCTGATTGATGTCCTTTTTTCAAACCTGAGAAATACCAATGACACTTCAACTCTCAGTATAATTCTACAAGACTTTAAGAAACACTTGTGAAAGAAAGGCTACTCTAATACAGAAATATACCCTATTATCACAGGCATAATTGTACCAGACAGAAATGAGATCTAAATAAAACAAAAGAAATATTTACATCGAAACAAATAATAGCTTATAGCTAGGACAAGAGCATATGAGATAAAATCGTTAAATTACGATTACCACAAGACTACACTGCTAAAGTGGACCCCTGAAGAGACAGGCCTTAGGGCAAGTAACCGTTTTAAAACCGCCAAAACACTCTCTGCTAATTATTATATTATGAATTATATATCAAACCTGAAAACATGACGCAAAGTTTGGTTTAGTGTATCGGGTTCTAATAAATTTAATGGACGAGTTTGGCTGATTGATGTTCCTTTTTTCACACAATCATTTGTTACCACAATTTTTAAGGTAACTCCAGTGTTTTAGAAACTTTAGAAAACCAAACTTTTCTTTATTTGAACAGTTTAAACAACTTATAATCTTACTAAAGAGGCCAAAATATTTATACCTTTGCACGTTTTTTTTTAACGTAGAGTGAGCTTTAGCTCACAAGGTCCAAAAATTCAACAGCCAAAATTTAACACATTGAAGCATGATTTCATCAATAAATTATGCACCAAAAACACAATGTTTGGTTATATGACTTAAGAAAATGAATTGATTGTCATTAAATTAAAAAAAAAGTCTAATTGGTTTTTTACAGAAAATTTAAAAATAAAAATTTCCATTTACTTTCACACGATCTTCGAAAAAAAAATCACAAAAATGCATTCTTTGGAAATTTCTAAAAAGTTATACAGTTTACAAACTATTTTTATTAAACATTTATAAAGAATTATGTATTTTGTTAGCAACAAATCAAGTTTATCGTAATTGCTAGTTTTTTCCTGATAGTCTCCTGAACATGTATACCCCCATATTGTTGGATATAATTTTAAAAGTAGTTTTTTGAAAACATTAAATAAATCAAAATGTACCAAATATCACAATCTAACAATCACTAAAAAATAATATACTCAATCAAATTGTATTATACATATTATCATCAATTCTCTGTAAAGACCAAAATCTTACTGTAGGGTCAGGACACACACCATCTCAGATTTTCATGAAACTTTCTCAGGGGATTGATACTCATAAGGTATGAAATAACTCACCAACAAAATGATATTTATTACCTTGGTTGCCATGATAACCAATTTCATTCACTTAGGGACCAAATACACAGTTTTTAAGGTGTATAATAATGTAAACTTCATGTCACAGGACAGGTTTATTTTTACATTTTCCAGATATTTCACACATAATATAGATGTTCATGATGCAAGAGAGAAAACAATATGCAGGTCCTTGTTTATTTTAAAGGTGGTGACTCAAAGATGGCCGAAATTTCTAATTTTTGATATTTGATTTTTTACACTGTATTTTTAAAAGTCTTTCAAAAATTGCAGGCGACGAAAAAATGAATCAATTGCAATTTTTAAAACATCATACATATGTAAGTTCCCGGGTATGATAAGGCAACTCTCAGCGATCAATTGAGTAAAAATTCCTCTGATCGATATGACGTCACAATAAGCAGCATGATGTCATATTTTACTCTGAAACATGTCAATTTTAACTTTATCTCTGGTCCAAATTATAAAAACTGAGGGCCTAAAATGTCACTAGAAACTCTTCTAACTGAACATATCTTCAATTTTTCTGTATTATGTATAATTAACATTGATAAGGTCACAAGCATGTTTAATATAGAAGATCAATGTCGGGAGACAAATCATCAGAATGCAGTGTAAACAATGCCGAAATAAGACTTATTAAATACAGATACTCAAGATATAGATGGTTGTCAGTTGGGATATAATCAGGATATTACAGTCATGGATATTTTGTTTTACTATTGAGTGTTATAAGGTAAGCAGATAGACATTTATCCGGCTTGACCGGCCTTTCCTCTGTCAGTGTGTACAAAAAAGGCAAAAATGTAACACTACCCCGAATATTATGAAAGATGAATTTGGCAAATATAGAAAGCATATGACCTAAACTACTTGAAAAGTACTGCTAGGATCCTTTGCTTCGTTGTTTTTATTGAAAAGTACGTAGTATTTTCAATGAAATTGAAGAAGTTGAGGGGGGTTTCCGATAAATAATGACAAAATTTATTTTATGCGATTAACTATAGGATTCTAGCAGTAATACTAATAAATATGATTGAATTGCCGATCGAATTATTGTATTATACATACAAATAAACTTCGGGGTAGTGTTACACTTTTTGATTTTTTGTTAAGGTAAAATATTGATCTATTTTTAACTGTCACGTGATACCATGGCACGAAGGCTATATAGATCGACTCGATTCCGAAGAAGAAATATAATATCTTGGTGAACACATTCACTTGATATTTTTATTTAGGACTGTTTTCATAAAAATAAACAATATTTAAAATGACCATAATATCGACGATCATTAAACTCAGAGTTGCCTTATCATACCCGCGTTATTATTTATATTTACATTCCACATATATTTGCTTGTAAAGTCTGTTGAAAGCTACGGCAGTTATAATACTATAAAACACACAGGGTACTCAAAGGTTAAAATGACGAGTTTTATTATTCCGTTACAAACGTTGAACGCTGCAAACTGCAACGTCACAAGCAAAAATCAAAGTGAACGCTTATGCTAACGCGCGTTACTCAATTAGCATGCACACATCTCTGCAGTTATGAGACTGTATCTTTCAAAACAAATCATGATTCAATGGTATATAAAAAACGGAGCAGGCAACTATTTCGTTTTCGTTTATTTTACTTCCAAAATTTGGTAATCTGACCCCTTTCTATCCCCCTTAAAAATATTTTTAAACAATAAGTTGATCATAAAACTCCTTTATAAACACTTTTCTACTTAAGTAAATGAGAAACTGATTAAATATTTCAAAATATTTTAAATTTGGTCAGGATAATCTAATTTGGCATTATAAGAGTTGTTTCTATATATTTTTTGCAAAGGACAGATAACCCCGAGCAAGAAAACCCTATCAAATGAGTCCTAACAAATAATGATACCATGAAATTCTATTTTTGGAAATTTTCCATTAATGAAATAGGTTTACTGCTTCAACAGATAACAATATATAATATTTTTACCATTTAAGAAGGCTTTTATATATTTTATTGTATGACAAAGGGCAGATAACTCCAAAATAAGTAAGGGGGAAAATAATATCTTTTCAATGCCATTCAAGTAATAAAAATCAACATTCACTTAAAAACTAATGAATAATTCTTCTAATATATATTCAGAATATACTCCCAATCATGAAAATAAAAAAAAAAATACACCACTAAGTGACAATTAATTAATGATAGATTGTTCAATATTTTAATAAGCTCAGTGTGTTAATTTTTTGTTCATCTAGCTTTGTATGTCTGACTGTCTTGCTGGTCTGTGTATTCACTGGACTGTTCTGATCATTTTTCTCAACACCCTGCAATGTTGAAAAAGTAAAATATTACATGTATGAATCATTTCATAAATCCATATACATGTAAGCATTTTGCATAGAATACCAAAACCAGACAATGTCAAATGTGACTGAATGGGTTTTTTTTATTTATAAATTTATCAGAAACAAAACCCTAATGTGTTTTTGTTTATACATGTACAACATTTCAAAAGTGAAAAAGAGGAAATGGCATTTAGTTAAGATCTCAAGTGAACTGGATTAATGTTAATTTCACTTTGATTCTTAGTCTATATGTGTATGCACTAATTAACAGCTGCAACTGAATTAGATATGGCATAACATGGCTCAACATTAACTAAAATATTAACCTGTTCTTCGGGCAAGTTGCTTACTTGTCTGAATGCTATTATAAGTTGATAACTTGTATTTTGAATAGGGAGGAAAACTATGAAATGCCATAAATAAATGATAAAAATTTATGAGAATATGGTTGACCTGCAAAGTATTTATAGTCACAACGTATTTTATTAAAATTATCTTCATTGTTGTTGCTATCAAATACAGTGTATATCACTAATAAGTATTTGTCAGTTTCAAAAAAAGTCTTTTGAATATTAAAGAAAAAAAATAATACAGGTTCAAAAAATATCTTTACTACATGTATTGTATATAATATCACTACAGAGAGGGCATATTGTACTCAATCTACTGGTGTGTATTAGTGATATGACACCGACAAGTAGATTTAGTACACTTATTCCAGTAACTTAGCTATTATAAAGCTTGGATATAGGTTTTTAACCTTCTCTGAAATTTCAAAATTCTCTTATTTATACTTAAAATTTGATTTTTAAGTTTTGATTTTTTTGTTCATTTTTCATGATATCTTATGAGGTCCGTCATCATATCATAATTGTTTGAGAAAAATGACTTGTCAATCAGACAAGTGTTTGTGAAGATTGAATGACTTGTAATTATACAAAGTCAGCTGGACATGGCAACTGGACAAGGCGTCATTAATAGATAATATACTATTAGCTGATTTGAATATATACACATGTGGCATCACTTTTTCATTGATTTTGTTAAAGTAATCAAAATTATCAACTTACATTTTATGTTCTATGTCTCCCTTTTGACAGACTGTTGTGATGATAAGGGCAAAAGTCAGTTATTTCTGCAGCATGCACAGAATCCTACAATTGCATTAAAAAAATACAGCAAATTTAAAATAAATGAACAAACATTTTAAACATTCCCAAATTACCTTGTTAGAACATTGTATCAATAAAATGGCATTACATTAAGACAAGAATCATTATTCTTTACGCTAGCACTGTTACATGTATCTTATCATATACTTTAAATTAAGTAGTATGTCGCTGATTCCTATTTCCATCACTGTTTGCTTAACTAAGATGCTTTAAAACTTTCTCAAATCAGCAGAAAAATGACTTAGGTATGAAATATAACATGACGCAAAAAAGTAAACAAATCAAAGAGGTGAAAAACAATTCTTGGGGAAAAGTATTTTCTAGTGTTTTAAGTATCAATATATAGAGAACCTAAAATAAAAAAAAAAACTAAGATTTCGCTTTTCAAATAACAAAGTACCTGGGTGATACTGTTTATAATTGGAGAGGGGTGTTTGCGGGATGCCTAATTTTGGTAACTTTAATTTGTACATTTAGACCTGAGGTGTATTTATTGAGAAAACAACTAAGAGCGATGGAAGCTGGAACATACTATAGATTGGTTGAACCTTATTTGATTTAGATGTAAATATACATACCTATGCCCATTGGATTAAGGACTTCTATGGACTGCATGTTATCTCCATAAACTTCCTTCTCATGATCCTATGATTTCACTTGTTCATGTAGGTTCTCAAAATTAATAAATTCTACATAATGGGGATATAGGTCTTGTATTTTAATATATATTCCAGAAAACTTGGTCAATTTAAACTACAGCACTGACAGCATACATAGAATGCCCATGATGGATTTCTGTAATAGCTGTGGGTAAGAAAAAGTATGTCCTCAGAACTATGCTCCTCGGGTGTTGCCATTCTGGAAGAGTAAAGTACACTACGACTCTTTCCATCTTTAACAACATCGGTTCGGGGTCAGGGGGTGGGGGATGTTAGTCTTGCTTCCCCCATAAGTGTTGCAGGCTGGTAGCTCGTTAGCTTCATTGGTTTAGTGCTGGATTCGTAAGTCATATTACCGAAATTCAAGTAAAGTATATATATGTCTGTTTCATTTGATCAGAATTGTTTTATAATTATACAAGGCAGTCACAGGTTTACAAAAGGTTTAAATGCAGCCCAGGTCGGTAATTACGCTAAATTCCGATAGTGCATTGTTCATTTCATATTCACAAATTCATTAGAAATTTACTATACTAAAACTTAAATCACATGATTTCTACACCTATTTGATCTATGTTTTTCCAACGTCTGCTTTTGTCATGTTGTTGTGATGTCTTTTATGTACTTCAATACAGAAGAGTCAACAACGGGAAGTAACTTATTTAAATTTTGTGGAAAAGTGACAATTTTAAATAATTGTATGTGAAACCTAGGAGATATACCCAAACTAACTCTGGTTGTATTTCTTAAACCAAAGTATCATCTTGTTAATAAAATGTTTATTCCAGCTTTCAATTGCCTGCTTAAAATCAAATTGATATCATTTAGTGTGCCTGTTTTTATCTATTTTATAAGCTAAATGTATGAAACACAAATCGAGGTATTGTTATCTGTACATTTAACTGAAATCAATTTATGTGTACAAATACATTGATTACTTGCTTATAAAATTAAACCAATGTCAGGATCAAACCTTCATACATTTAGGGAGCATACCAGTTATTTATATGATGGTACTCTATGTCATTTTGGCCAATAACAAAATGCTTCAATGTCGTTGCTATGGAAACTGAGTATGTATTGTCAAAAATGTACCCACAAAGAGTATTCACATGGAACACTCTTTCAAGTCAGAGAGATAAAATCCAATTACATGATAGTGCGTTGCCACGTAATATTGGTCTTCACAGAGAATTGATGTTAGAAGTTTAGTATATATATATATATATATATATATATATATATATATATATATATATATATATATATATATATATATATATATATATATATTATACTCGTACAATACTTTAAATCAATTACATGTCATCTTAAATGATCATTGATTTAAGCAAACCTAAAACCAGAAATTCATCACGCCGTGTAAAAAAATAACCGGACACGAATAACACTGGAGTTACCTTAAGACTTCAAAAAAGAATCATACAATTTGGCTGTTGACCATATTGACCGCCATTTTGACCTAATAATCGCCATTATTGTCATAGCTAGCATATTTGTCAGACTAAGCACGCCTTGATTATTAAAAAAAATTGCTAGACTGAATTATTATTGTTTCTTTCATGCGTTTTCCCCATTTAAAAATATTAAGGAAAAAATTATACAATCTTGGTATCCTCCATTTTAAAGCACCATTTTGACTAAGTTACGCCTTTTGGGGAAGGCCAGCATATTCTTTTTATTATATTTAGCACACTTTAGATATGTTAAAATACTAAGCTGGATCAGAAAATTATAAAGTTTGGTTTTCCACCATTTTGAATCGCCATTTTGACAGACTTAACGCCATTTTGATGAAGGCCATCATATTTTTTCGGACTTAGCGCACTTTAATTATGATAAAAAAAAAAACCATGCTGTACCAAATAATAATCATTTGCCATTTAAAGTTTTTTTTTTACGACTTAATTGGACAAGGCTAGAAATATAATTTAGAATTTGATTTGTTTAAACAATAACCTCAAAACATTTAATGGCTTGATCTCGGAAATGTTTACAAAATCATTAAATGAATAAATTGGCTAGCGCTTAGAAAATATTCTAATCAATGCATTGTATCTACAATGCTAGAACGTTCAATATTATTATGTACTGAAGCATTCTGATATAATTAATGGCTTACCCAACAACCACTTATACAATACACTTGCTTAATTACTTCTATTTGATTTTATGTAAGCTGCGTTGATTAGAATGGGCTGCTGTGATATGAGGTATGTCGAATTTTTTCTCAGATGAGCGAATTGGCACTTGGGCATCTTGTTAAAATCGGTCTAGAAACTTCTTCTAAGACCAACATGATCAGCCTTTAACTGTCTCTGATTTACGTTTATAAGAACTCAATTCCAAATTATAGAATTTTGACAAATTCAAGACTTTCTTTTATCTTGTTTTTCTGTTTAAGAATAAGCACAATGGTTTATAGTATAGTTTATTTCTTTCACAACCCCTTGCATCACCCATTCGTATATTTTGAATGCACTGTGTTGAGCTCAAAAGGCATTCTTAAAAATCGAAATCTCCTGGGGAGTTTTCGGTTGTAAAATCATAGGTTGTATTTGTATTCATAGAGCTGAAAACCCCAAAGCATGAGATTGCACCGAAATTAGAAAAAAATCATAAGAAATTCTTTTGAATAGCATAAACATGTATTGAATTAATATAAATCCTCTCTGGTCAACTGGATTTAAAAATATGTTCCATTAACTAAATTGTTGAGACACTCGGTTGGCTTTCATTGACAAACAATTGTTTCTCTTTTTTACACATTGACTATTTACCTTATAACGGGTGATATGGGGTGATATATATTAATATTCATCTTGTGGATGTGTGAGTTATTCAGCCTTCCTGTCTTGTTTTTATGAATGTTTCCAAAACCAAGGAGGACGCTTTAAGTTTTTTTTTTTTATATCTGATTCAGACTTTGACACTCTTAAAATACTTTCTTGATAATTCTTTACAAATGACATGAATCTAATCCACCTATATGCGTATATATTACATATTACATAAATACAACTTCAGAAGAAAGTTGGATAGTTTTGTTAAAACGGCGTAGTCCAGACGATTACATAGTAGAAACGTTTTGCGGATGATGTGTACTGAGGGTTTGATTTGTCAAAGTCGGACTGTTATAAAAATCAATATCATGAGGAGACTTTGTTCTAAAAACAAACATATTTATAAAATTATTATTTACATAACATGCGATATTTTTACTATATTATGGAATTAAGCTCAAACAATATGGACTTGCAATTTGCAAAACAATGCAAAAGTATTGAAAAATGCTAAAAAAAAAAAAAAAAAAAAAACGAAAGAGACACCATATCTCAACATTTTGATCATTGACCTCATATAAATTTTATATATGCCAGACGAATAAGGTCAATATAAGTAGTTTGATGCTATAAATGTTCAAGTAGTATCATCTATCATTTTTTTGGTTAAATTAAATAAAAAACGGGTAGGAATCTGAAAAATGGTAGAGGAAATTCGGACTGGAATATTTTTGAAAATTGTTGCTCAAACATAATGCTTTGTATCTATTTAGTGCCACTGCCATTCATTAACTATATATCATTTTTTAAAGAGTTTAATTACTTGTAATATTTTCACGATGAAGAAAATCTGAATGATAGTGTGAACTTTTTTAAAGAATTTTTCTTAATTTTTCAAATATTATTCAATGGCCATCTACTCAAAAAGTATGTCATTGACTTACTTTTTCGAAAGTTAAAAAAAACACTACAATCAAAGGTTTACAACATCCAATATATGGTTTTTTTATCATCATCAGTGGAATTTTTTTTTATTCTGAGTAAATGTCATCTTTAAGGCACTTTTGACCACGAAAAAGTCTCGTTCAAGTTTTTATTTTATTTTTTATAGCGGTTATAAACATACTATTTAATACGATTATATATGGCAGCACTGTTGAAATGTATTTATTGTTATGGTTTTTACCTAAAAGCGGCCTGTATACTAGTAATTATAATTGTGTATAGGCCTAATACCCTTGCATTAAGTAGCACATGTGTCACATCCAAAATTGTTACTTATTTGTAATCCCTTTCCCCACAATCACATACTTTAAAGCTTATACCTTTGCTTCAGAAACACGCATTTTGACGCATACATCTTTGCCCTTCAATCATGCACTTCAACGCGTGTTCTGTTGCTGAATGTTATGGTTCCGGTAACAAATACTTTATTGTTTTATTTATCCAAATATATAAATATTTTAATACATCATAAATATATCAAATGAATTACTACTGACCTTGAGAAACTATTTCCGGAGCACATAATTCTACTGTGACATTCTTCCATGTATTCAAAACACAGTGATACTTGAATTTGTTTCGTTTAGTACATGTTTGATAATCTGCTAGAAGATCACACCGTTTCCGCTGTTTAGCATTTGATAGTTCAATCTCATTTTTCGGACATGCGGGCACAACGTCAACAGTAAATATAGACACCGAACAGTTTTCTTTTGAAGTGAGGGCTGAATGCTAAAAAGCAAAAAGGCAAATTTCATATAATTGTAACTCATAAACATTTCGTGTTTAAAACCTGTAAAAATAAACTGAACAGAACTCATAAATAGACACGCCCTAGTATTCCTATCTCTGATACCAACACATGGGTATATTATAACCCTTTTTGATTTCGCTACACCAGTAGCGCATTCAACAGATCAGGTGTTCGTAAAATAAGCGCTTGACAAAAAAAGTGTAAGCCACTTTGATTTTGAAAGTGCGAGCGGGCCCCCTCAAACGATTGCCAATTTGTTTGCAATCGAATAGCAATATCGATGTTAGAGGTGAATGCTTAACAAAAGACAACGTTGAACTGTTAAAAAGTCAGCGACAGGTTGTGGGGAAAGTTGCGAGAATAGAGGAACATGGCGGGCAATGGCTTTTACGAGTTGTGTTCAGATTTAAAAATACAATGTTTATCAATGTGTATCATAGTTCGTTAAAATAATGAAAAAATTCAATTTAATTGAAATTACTTAATAGAAAGTTGTAAAATTCATACCTGGAAAAAACATAGCATAAGGTATATGATGTAGATCATTTTCAATTTCACCGTACAAGTAATCTTTATAAGCAACTTCGATGTTCCTAAAATATGAAAAAAAATGCATATGTATTCAATATGTGTATGATAGGCAAAGACGTGTGTGCGTGTGTGCGTGCGTGCGAGGTGCGTGCGTGTGTGCAAGGGTGTGTGTGTGTGTGTGCGTGCGCGCATGCGCGCGTGGGTGGATGGCTTGGGTTTGAAACTAAACGTGTTTTGTAAGTAATGCACTATAGCTCTACTGCATGTAAACAGATATTTAATCGTAGAACCACAGACTCACAGCTATAATTGAAATTGCATTGACCATGCTGATGTAATAATCAAGTGTAAGAGCTTCAAAATTAACGAGTGTTTTAAAATGGTTTCTGAATTTTTAAAGTTAAGATATCAGTAATTTTAAAAAAAAAACATACAACATACAACTTAATCTAACAAAGGTCTTATAAGAAATCTCTTAATGGAAACATGTTATGGTAGTGCTCTGTTTGACACATATAAGCTCAGCTTTACCAAATACAAGGTAAGTCACATAAAGGATAAAGAAAGGGTCATTTATTTAATCGAATAATGGCAAAGCAAATTATGCAACATAATGTAATGTTTATTAGTTATATGAAAAACATTATTTGTAAGTAAACATTTTTTCACACAAAACATTTTGTAATTTATATTACAAGTATGTCACATACACCAAATAACCAAAACGGTTTTCAAAGTTGTGGCGTCACACTACTGAATTCAAATCTACCGGTATTACCAAAAATTTACTAACATTGTCTAACATCTACTGGACATCCACTGTACATCACTGTTAAACGACTGTACAATCGCTGTATATAGCTACTGTGTCCAACTGTATCCAACTGAGCCCTACTGTACATATCTACTTTCTTTTACTGTACACCACTGTACACCCCCAATGAACAGCACTGAATCTCAGTGTACCCCATGGTACGGACCTACTGTTCAGCACTGTATCTACATATATTTGTACCCCACTGTACATGCCACTGTGCAGATTTGTACTTCACTGTATCACACTGTACAGGCCACTGTACAGCATTGTACTTTACTGTATCACACTGTACAGGCCACTTTTTATTTTAAAGAAAGTTTTTATTCACATCAGGAATTAATAGAGCTTTTGCAAATATTCTGTAAAAAATATATTTTAAGGGGAAGAAATGTGTCTATTTTCTCCCAAACTCTGTTTCAACGATTTTACATTAAAAAAAACTAATTATTTCTTTTATTAGATTTGAGTACTATATATTATTCTGTGAATCAGTTCATAAGAGCTTTCAATTCTGAAATGATAACTTAAATTTAAAGGTATATATGGCGTATCTGGAGTAAAATTTTTGACTTGAGTTTGAGTAAATATATACATCATGCTTCTTGTATTTAGACGTTTCACCAACTCTGGGCCCATAAAACGTGCTATGTCTTTAGTTATTTGTCTCTAAACTTTGCCACATATCTTATGAATATTAATGTGATTAATTTATAAAGCCACTGCGCATGAGTGTGGGAAAACCCAGCATTGAAAACAAGACAGAAGACAGTTTGTTTACAATTTAGAATCATGTTTTTCGTGTCTTAATTTAAATAATTCTTGTATTAGATGATAATCGAAGCAATATTATTCCGACATTGATTAAGGTAGAACGATATGAAATTGTATATTATGTGTTATAAAAACAAAACACGATGTTAGCGTCACCAGCATGGTAAAAGAAGTAAATATGCTCCTTCCCCTGAATTATGCATGTTCTGAAAGTGTTTCTTTCTGCTTTCTGCAAACATTTCACGATACGAAAATCCACTTGTGGCTTTAACTGATAAAGTAAAGACATGAAACACATGGAACATGAACCTGTCAAACAAACCTCTGCAACTTTATAATTTATTTGATGGAAACTGAATTTCAATTCGCCTTTCAACCTATTCCATCTTTCTACATGGTCTCCTTGAAAGATCCACCCTCCTTTGTCCCTACCCTGTTTCTTTCTCTCATAATATTCAAATAATGATTCCTTATTACTTATATTTATATAATTTACGGCTGTTGTACGATTAAATATTATAATATTAATTGTGCAAACCTGCCTGTGTTCCCAACAATACGTCTTTTGAATTTATTGAGCTGTATAGTACAAAATCGATTCGTAGTGTTATCACAAACAGAGACACTGGAAAATGTAAATATTATGGTGTGCTTAAGGCTAAATGTTGTGAACAATGGTCTTTATATCACCTTTTTGTTTAAAAATTTCAAAGACATTTCCCACTTTCTTTGCCGTTTAATCGTGTTAAGGTAGTCCATCCATAACTAAGACAAATTTAACAATTTTGATTGATCTATACTACATCAATTGTGTATTTTAAAGTTATTATGAGGCTGACATAAGCCAAACTCGGGAGTATGTGTATAGTCAATTCAATGAACTATTTGCACTTAAAACATTTTAAAAGAGTTGTCTGCCCTTGAGAAAAGGTTTTAAAAAATAATTTTCTGAAAAAATGTATGGTAAATTATGAATTATTTTAGCATATTCGAAGAAGGGGAAAGCTTTTGCAACTTTTTACCAAGAGAAATGTGAAAAAAATACTTGTACTAAAAATATATATTTAAAAATGCATTTTCCTATAGACTTCAATGATATCTTCCACATATGTTAAATTTGTTGATATTCAATTTTTTTTTAAATTTCAAAGGTGAATCTTTTTTATTTAATAAACCCCTTAAAATCACACTAAGATTTTAGTGATCAAACTTGCAATGTATTAGATATGAAATGTGATAGTTATGGATGGACTACCGTAACTAAATATAAGCAAAATAAAATAAATCATCGGCCTTAAAAGGTAAAAATACACACCAAGCAATAAACATCATGAAGGTAAAAACGCATAGAAACAATATGCGAAAACAAAACTGAAATCATAAAGGCGGCGAAGAGGTTGGTTGTGGAAACAATTGGAAACAATTGTAAACACACATTGTTTCAGATTACAAAATGGAGACTGACACTACATGTATCTAGTTTCGCATGCACCCGAAAGATAAATACAGAGGACTCATATTGGATATGATAACAACAATTCTAGTAATTTTATTCATTTTTGAAGAGGTATTATTCAAGTATTACACATTATTATTTCATATCTTGTGGTGAGAAAAATTCAAGTATATGTATGTCCTTGACTTTAGAGCAACTTCTAAAAACCTCAATTTTGCTAAAAATAATTGCTGTTGATTAGGACTTTTCATAACGTAAGAATCTCTGTATCATTTTATATGCTATTTTGAATTCAATATCATCAACACATGTTTTGCATATTTTAGCTTTTTTTTTAGCTCACTTGAGCTGAGAGCTCAAGTGAGCTAAGGGCTAAAGAGGGTGGGGGTCGGTTTATAACATCGAGTTCGGTATTCTATATCTAGAAAACGAGGTTCTTTGTTTAATGCAGATATAAGAAGCATTATAAACGGGTCAATCTGACAAAGATTAATATGTTGGTTGTGCAACAGCTCGCGTGCGAAGGGAATATTTGAAACATGCAAGGTACATAGGTGCCGATTTTGTGAAGTAAATTGAGGTTAACTATTCCAATGCGTTGACATTTTCACTTTTGACGGTGTTTCTAGCTTGTTTTGATTTTTGTTTAATTTTCAATACTTGGAGAACTATCGCTTGTATTTTGTAATTTTACGTATCAGTTCAAACATAGACCGATAAATCAGACAGCTGAATGTTTACCTGTAAAAAATGAGCAAAATCTGATGCTTTTGATTGCAGAATAAGTTATCAATCCTTGAAAATTACTCATTTTCAACTCAAGTTCAAGAGGCATTACACAAAAATCATCGGACTCGGCCCAAGTTTAAATTTTACCTGTATTTTTTAATAGTTTAACCTTATATGAAATATCATCTTGACTGCATCACTTCAAAAGTTAGAGAGCGGACACTAAGAATACCCCATATTTCTTAAGTTCAAGAGGCATTACTCTTTCAAAAATCATAGGAACGGAACTAATTTCAAACTTGATCTGCATTGTCTTGTAAATAACGTACATATGTATATCAGCTGTATATTTGCATCCCTTCAAAAGCTAGAGAGCGGAAACTGAGAATTTCTCATTTTTTTCAAAGTTCAAGAGGCACAACTCTGTCAAAAATCATCGGACCGGAACCAAAACTCAACTTGTATATTACTCATCCATATCTCATATTTGAGTTGAATGTGTGCAATGGTTGTTGAGATTATGATCGGAAAGTGAATTTCCCATTTTTTTCTAAGTTCAAGGGGCATAACCTTGTCAAAAATCATCGGACCGGAACCAAATTCGATCTTAACCTGTATATTTTTAAGACACATTTATATATCAAATTTGAGTGGAATGTGTGCAACGGTTGTTGTGATAATGATCGATAAGTGAATGATGACTGATTGACATAAAGATCTTTATTTGAATTTCATAAACTCATGTGAACAAAACCATGACTTAAACCAAGCAGAATTTTGAGCTCTGTATCTTGCTTATAATTCTACGATTGACTCTGAAATTTTGGTTGATCATTAGAAATGTCTCGATAAACATTAAATATTTGTACAGAAAAAGTAAAAGGATGATATGCTGTAACTACTTTTTAGGCCCCCTTATGCGATGAGTTATATGAAATCTACACCGCTTTTGATAGTTTTTCAGACACGAGTATATAAAAACGACATTTTTTTTTAACAGTTTCCATAGTTCTGATACATTATTATCATGAGGATAAATGCATTATCGCTATTCTTAAGAAATATTAAAGTGGAAAATCATCTTGGTTTGTAGCCATTTGTTGTTCTTGAATAAAGATGAAAATAATTGGCGGGTCTTAGTTCAAAAGAGTGATATGTCTGTCAATACATTAATTAAAATAGTTCTTTAATATATTACGTGATATTTCGACTGTATTCAACAATCAAGTGAGTAAGCTTATAAAACGTCACACGAGTTCACGCCAGTTAACAACAATCGCTAATAATGGGGAAGACCAATTAAATTTTTGAATCTTTTTAATTTGAGGAATTGAGGTAAAATTTACTTATTTCACATATAGTATTTTTTTTAATAAAATAGATTATGATACCCACCGCAAACAAAACGTCTGTCTGTCCGTCTTTGTGTGCAAAATTCGTGTCCGTTCCATATCTTTCTCATGGAGCAACATTGAAAGTTATTACTTCACATAAACATGAATATGACCTTAGGATGTGTGATGACCATGACTCAAGGCCATTTTGGCAAGGTCAAGGTCACTGCAAGAAAAGTGCAAAATTATTGTCCGATCCATATCTCTCTTATGGAGGAACATTAGAAGTTGTTACTTCACACAAACATTGCTTATGACAAAAAGGTGTGTCATGACCTTGATTCAAGGTTGAGCAAGGTCAAGGTCACTTGAAGTAAATGTGCAAATTTCGTGTCCGGTTTATATCTTTTTATGGAGAAACATTGGAAGTTTTTTCTTCACAGAAATATTGCTTATGACCTGCGGGTGTGTCATGACATTGATCCAAGGTCATTTGCCCAAGGTCAAGGTCACTAAAAAGAAAAGTGCAAAATTATTGTCGGAACCATATTTTTTTATGGAGAAACATTGAAATTTGTTATTTCACACAAACATTGCTTTTGACATTAGGGTGTGTCATAGTTTTGTAACAATGTCAGTTTGGTAAGTTCAAGGTCATTTTGGCAAGTTCAAGGTCATTGGGAGAAAAGGTTCATAATTCGTTTCTGTTTTATACTGTTCTTATGGAGAAACATTGGAAGTTTCTATTTCATACTCAAAATGTTTATGACCGGAGAATGTGTCATGAACCCAGGGTCATCTGTTCAAGTTAAAAAATGCCTTATTCCTGTCTGGGCCATATCTTGTAATGGAAAATTCTTAGAAGTTAACATTTGACACAAAAATTGTTTGTGACCTCTAAATATGGTCATTTCTTAAAGTTAAATGTTACTGTAAGAAAAGGAGGCATCTATTATTATCTAATAGAGAATTACTTGAGTTTTGATATTTTCTTAGCGGGTGGTATCATTTATAAGCTTATCACAGTACCCCTAGTGAGTAGTTGATGGAGAAAATGTTGCAATAAGCTCTCGTACATTTTGCTTGCTTTATGAGGGGGGACTGTAATAGAGGGAATTGGAGGTTAACGATGTAACGGTCCGTGGTAACATTTTAAAAGCATTGATTTCCCTATCAATTTGTTTCTATAATGACATGTGGTGATAACGAATAGCGTTCCAATTCAAAAGTCCAAAGGAAAATTACAAAACAGGTGCAGAGCAAACACGGACCTCTTAAAAAAATAGAGGTAAGATCAGGTGCCATGGAGAAGTGAGCATCCTCTGCTGACCGGTTACAACCGCCGTGTGCTCTTTGTTGTAATCGGGAAAAAAAACGAAAAAATCTGTTAACAATTATTTGATCAATTATGGTTTAACAATTAGTATGAAAAACGTCAGTCAGCATTCGGCCCACTGGAAGGTTGTATTTGCTGAAAGGTCGTTGTATTGACCATGGAAATTACGAAAAGATGACTTCAAACGAGACTGTTGAAAGTCTTGTTTTATCACCTTGATTGTCAGTAGCTTGCCTCGCTTAAGAAACTGTTCATACGAAGAGCATGCCCTTGCGTATCGAATTAAATGAGAGACAAAAAAAAACCATATGCAGGTGCTGAAGGTATATTGCTACTTAAGTAAAGAATTGACAATATACCAAATATTGTTTTATGTCTTTGATAGCTTAAAGTAGTTGGTAAAACCCTATTATATGGTTTCAAAATGATTAATAGCTAAAGATGTGTTTGTATCTTTCATAACAGTTACCATAGCAACGGTTATTCCAAGCAACAAATTTTAGTGTCTTTTAGCATTTTACTCAAAGATGTATCCATATGTGAAATATAAAGAGAATCGGTGACTATGCCAGGCCAGACCCCTTTATAAATCTTCGTTTCTTACATAAAATTGATATTAAGATGCATCAGCTGACCAATCTTTTCATCATAGTACGTATTAAAGACAAAAACATTTTAAAATTAAGTAATTGTAAATAATTTTAAAAAATAGAGGATATGAAAATATGAGAATGCCTTCGTAGTAAAACAAATGAACGTAGCATTGTATTTCTTGAGAAGATTTTCAAACATGTTTTTCCTATATACTTCTATGTTGAACTTTAAACCCATCTTTGCGTAAGTATTGGTCTGGGGATCACAGTTTCAACAATTTGGAATCTACACAATCTTAGAATGCTTATATAATAATTTAACATTGTAGTATTATAGTTATTGAGTAGAAAATTGTTTTTACAATTTCTCTATACATTTTTTTAAAAATTTTCTCTGAACGCGTCCTGGGGCCCACGTATAAGCCTTAAACATTTTCTGTAATTCTCTGGTAAACGAGTTAATTGCCCCTGAAGTTGCAAATTCAAACTCACAAACCTACCCTATCTCCCTTTTATGCTTTAATGTCAATTAAAGCCTTGGACGATGTGCTTACAAAGACAGGAGTAACATATATACTACCAATCCTGATCTAAATTATTTAGAGGTTACTAAGATAAATAAAGTTTTCTTATAGTCATTTGAAATTTTGTCAGGTTATTTTTCAATTAAATGAATAATTATTTAACAATATATATTTGTAACAAAAAATAAAACAAACCTGTCTCTCTTCAAATTGGACTTTCAAGAAATATAAAAATCAAATTGTAAAATATATTTCTAATCGCCAGATAAAACACGAAAGTAAATTAAAGGAAATACCAAAATGAAACGAAAGTACCCGAAATACACATAGTGATACCGCACCTAACATGGAAAACATTTGTATCCTAAATTTCTTAACCAAGTTCGTGTTTTGTTTTGTTTTTTAAATGAAGGGGTTCTTATCTCAATATTTAGCACCAGACTAGAAGAATTTGAAATGCTTTCATGATGATTGTTATACTCTAGTATCATTAAGTTTGTTATTTAAGAGTGCTGCATGGCCTGTACAAAGATATAACACAATTTAAAATATGTAATAAATGGTTTTTTTCTTTGCTATTTGATTGTAAAAAAAAAAAAACTTCACAAATCAAATCTAACATTTAAGAAAGATCTGATGGTTATTATTTTTTTGTTGCCATCCAGGCTCCTTAAATTCCAATTTACTCAATTTATTCACAAAAAAAAAAATCAATCACAACGGAAAAAAAATCTGATTTATGTGATGAAGGCGTACATCAAGTTGATATTGATATGTGTACTGTTAATTAAAAAGTTTATCAATATAAATGAGTTATTTTAAATTTTAAAAATAATAAAAAAAAATATTGAGCTGTTATGAATACCTATATTAGTTTTGTTATCTTCGTAGGCTACTCCAGCCGTTCATATTCTTTCTTATATACATGATTTTACAAAAGTCAAAAGAAGTATGTATATTTTGCTTAAACAAAGCGCAACAATTCTGTTATTTAACAGGCGAAGATCTAACAATCGCCTATATCAATAATAACAAACAGACATTTTACTAGGCAACAACACAGTTGGATCAAATGATGCTTGACCAAATCGGCGACACAATAACACTGTTTCATACGTCTTTCTCACTTATCATAATATCGTACACATTAAAAATTCATTCGTTTATTGCAACGCACTTTGAAAAATTACGCCTTTTCTTTGTTTCTTCTTTTGGTGGTTTTTTGTTTTGTTTTTGTTTTTGTTTTTGTTTTTTATTTATTTATTTTTTTTTGTCTTTTTTTTTTTTGTTTTGTTTTGTTTTGTTTTGTTTTTTTTTCAATTGATTATTATTATTTTTTTTTTGGGGGGGGGGGGTGTTTTTAAAGTGCGGTAATTTTAGGAGCAAGTTAATGCACTTTGAAAAAAAAAATAATTTCAAAGTGCGTTTATATGGTTGATATTAATGCACTTTGAACAAAATTATTTGACATTTATATTGAATACACTGTACCTTGCTTGGTGACCAATTGCTGCTTTTGTAATCTCATGACTTAAACGATACTTAAAGGAAGTGCAATTGAAACAAAACAAAATGTTGCATAATATGTCTTTGTCTTTCTATTATAAGGTTTATAAATTTAAAACTTCCAGTGAAAAGATTTATGGAGGTAATCTATTTTCCCCAAATCATGCGTCTGCACATGTACTCTGACGTATATAAGACACATTGTTGTTGTTTGTGAGTGGGTCACAGAATGATAAAACGCACGCTCAGCTAGGACCTGAAGTCACCAGAAAATATATATCCAATGTGTGTATTAATGAGCACTTATGGAACTCTTTTACAAGCGAAGACAAGAATGTAAATCTACATTCTTTTTTCAATACGAAACCAGAGGTTACCTAATGTCAGAAATTCACCAGAAGTAGGAAGGATGAACTTAGGTGCAATATCCATAAGGAGATAAAAGGTCCTAGGTCAATGAAGTAATAATTTTGTTAATCTATACGGAGACCATAGGATATCTTATGTCATTTAAAAAGATAGTGATTCACCAGACGTTAGCCAATGTAGGGAGACTAGGGGTCTCCTAAGTGGATTATCCATGACAGAACCAGAGGTCACGTTATGTCCTTAATCAATGTTGTATGAATTTGTTTAATAAATTTGCAGATCAGGCCTCAAGACCATTTTTGATGAATATATCTTCTAAAGTATGATTAATAAATAAACAGAATTTCATCATGTGTTTACAGTACCATCAACGTTATTTTTAACAATCCTGTTCCTATCCTTTCCTATCGTATCGTGCATGTTTACTGTTCTATAGTGCGTTAATCATTTCAGGTTTATCGTTCAACTTATATATCGGGTTTCCTTTTATCCAGCGTGTTGGTCGTATCGTGCCTTTTCATAGGCAAGTATTTTGAGGTTGCAAATCGTTCAGTGCTCCGTACACAATACTTTATCGAACAAATTATGTACAATTCTACCCAGCATAATGTCAAAGTCGTATTCAAATTCTTCGGACCAATAAACAGAAGACATTACATATAAGTCATAGCTGTTTATGATTAAAAACAAAGATTAAAATGAACAATGGAAGTCCTTAAAAATAAGGTAACCTGTATGTCGAAAATATCAAATCGTATGCACAAGGTTCGACACTAACCTAGTCCGTTAGTCACAGACTAATAGATTTTCATGCATTTATTTGTTCCTTTGATTAAATTTGAATGACATAAAATTTTAAAGTGAGTCTTAAAGAAGGGTACACATTCGTGATACTACAATTCAATCTTAAGGGTGGAAATGAAACTCATATAAGTTTGTAAACCTGTCCCAATCGTTGCACCAACAGATCTAAATGAATTTTTATGCATTCATTATCAATATCATTTTCAATTTCATTTTCAGTTTCATTTTCAATTTAATTTTTAACAATTTTCAGTTGATTTTATATGATACAAACGCATATGATATTCCTATACAGACGAGTTGTCACCAAATTTGTAAAATCAGACTCATACAATCTTACAATGTTTAAATGATGTCCGCCCTCTTATGTTAATATCAATTAAGTATACTGTGTTGTGTGTGCTTACATATTAAAAAGTATCAGGAATTTTATCAGTGGTGGTTTGAATTATTTAGATGTTGCTACGTTATATAATGCTTATTATTGATCTTTATATATATATATATATATATATATATATATATATATATATATATATATATATATATATATATATATATATAGGTGAATGGGTAGGTATGTGTGTGTGTGTCTCTATAAAAAATAACTTACCTGTCTCTTTTCAAATCGGTCCTTCAAGAATTATAGAAAAAAAACTATATATATATATATATATTGTAGAATGTCTTTCTACATTCCAGTTAACACGAAAGTAAAGGAAATACCCAATAAAACGAAAGTACCTGAGATAAGTGTAGTGATTCATGTAGAATGTGGTTTACATTCCAGTCTACACGAAAGTAAAGGAAATACCCAGTAAAACGAAAGTACCCGAAGTAGTGATACCGCACTTGACATGGATAAGATTTGTGTTCTAAATTCCGTAAGATGGTTCGTGCTTGAAGTCTTTTTTTAATTGGAGGGTTCTTATCTCAATAGTCCACACCTGATTAGAAGAATATATAATGCAGACATGATGATAATATTACTCTTTTATCGTTTGTGATTTAAGAGTGCTGGATGGCGGGGGTCATTTTAGGATTATATAGATCTCCTAAGAAGAAAAGTTATGTTTAAAGATTTTATTTTTTTTTTGGTGCAAAATTGATTGTAAAAACATTAACAAATCCGTTCAGATATGTTAAGCAAGATCTGATGGTTAATTTGTTGATCATCTAGACTCCTTAAACTTCAATTTAATCACTATTTAACAAAAAAAAAAATACACACAAAACAGAGAAAGCAAAATCTGATTTATCTTATCAAGGTTACATCAAGTTGAAAAATTGATATTCGCACTGTTAAAATGAAAAGTTTATCAATCTAAATGAGTTTTCTTTAATTAAAAATATACAAAAAACCCACGAATTTAGGTGTGACGAATACTTATACCAGTTTTGTCATAATTGTGGACGTATCCAGTCGTTCATATTTACAAATGCTTGCTTCTTCTTAATATAACAATACAAAAGTCGATATAATTAATATAAAAAAAAAAAATATTTTGCTGAAAAAAACACAACAATGCTGTTATCAAACGGATGAAGATCAAAAACCCACATCAGTAATAGCTGAGAAACTTTTTGACACAAATACTTGACAACAACACAGGTGTTGATCGGATCAAATGATGATTGACCAAAACGGACGATACAGTAAAACGTATTGGTTGGTATGTGTTCCGTGCATTTCATCTTTCTAATTATACTCTAATGTTTTCCACGTCTTTTTCACTTATGATATACACGGACATGTCATAAATTCGTACGTTGTTTGAGAAACACTTATAGAGTTAAATGATGATGAGAGTACATCATATTTAATATATCATAAAATCATAAGATTGAATGTAATTTATTTTATAAACTTAATTCAAAATTGTAAATTTAAAAAGTTATAAATGATGACTTAAAACGCTGGCATCAACTACGCTATGCTGTTGGATAACAATGCTTGTAACGAAAGGAGAGGTAGGCATACTTTCGTTATAATTGCTAATTTTTTTTATAATTGGCTCTTTTTTCTATGTTACTTTTACTTACGTCATGGCATATTTGCAAATTATTTCAGCAGTCGTCACATTGAAATATTTCAATGAGCAATATGTCATTGATTAAAAAAATTATAAAATATGATATTTAATCATTTTAAATGAAAGGACCAATAAAAACACTTTATCAGAACTCGTAGAAAAACATGGAAAATGGCATAATTCATACTTATAAAAATCGAAGACATAAGCTATTATATCATTTTCGGTATAGATGAAAAATGACAATAACAAACTGGGTGTTTTTAAAGTGCGGTAATTTTAGGAGCAAGTTAATGCACTTTGAAAAAAAAAATAATTATAGACCAATTGCTGCTTTTGTAATCTCATGACTTAAACGATACTTAAAGGAAGTGCAATTGAAACAAAACAAAATGTTGCATAATATGTCTTTGTCTTTCTATTATAAGGTTTATAAATTTAAAACTTCCAGTGAAAAGATTTATGGAGGTAATCTATTTTCCCCAAATCATGCGTCTGCACATGTACTCTGACGTATATAAGACACATTGTTGTTGTTTGTGAGTGGGTCACAGAATGATAAAACGCACGCTCAGCTAGGACCTGAAGTCACCAGAAAATATATATCCAATGTGTGTATTAATGAGCACTTATGGAACTCTTTTACAAGCGAAGACAAGAATGTAAATCTACATTCTTTTTTCAATACGAAACCAGAGGTTACCTAATGTCAGAAATTCACCAGAAGTAGGAAGGATGAACTTAGGTGCAATATCCATAAGGAGATAAAAGGTCCTAGGTCAATGAAGTAATAATTTTGTTAATCTATACGGAGACCATAGGATATCTTATGTCATTTAAAAAGATAGTGATTCACCAGACGTTAGCCAATGTAGGGAGACTAGGGGTCTCCTAAGTGGATTATCCATGACAGAACCAGAGGTCACGTTATGTCCTTAATCAATGTTGTATGAATTTGTTTAATAAATTTGCAGATCAGGCCTCAAGACCATTTTTGATGAATATATCTTCTAAAGTATGATTAATAAATAAACAGAATTTCATCATGTGTTTACAGTACCATCAACGTTATTTTTAACAATCCTGTTCCTATCCTTTCCTATCGTATCGTGCATGTTTACTGTTCTATAGTGCGTTAATCATTTCAGGTTTATCGTTCAACTTATATATCGGGTTTCCTTTTATCCAGCGTGTTGGTCGTATCGTGCCTTTTCATAGGCAAGTATTTTGAGGTTGCAAATCGTTCAGTGCTCCGTACACAATACTTTATCGAACAAATTATGTACAATTCTACCCAGCATAATGTCAAAGTCGTATTCAAATTCTTCGGACCAATAAACAGAAGACATTACATATAAGTCATAGCTGTTTATGATTAAAAACAAAGATTAAAATGAACAATGGAAGTCCTTAAAAATAAGGTAACCTGTATGTCGAAAATATCAAATCGTATGCACAAGGTTCGACACTAACCTAGTCCGTTAGTCACAGACTAATAGATTTTCATGCATTTATTTGTTCCTTTGATTAAATTTGAATGACATAAAATTTTAAAGTGAGTCTTAAAGAAGGGTACACATTCGTGATACTACAATTCAATCTTAAGGGTGGAAATGAAACTCATATAAGTTTGTAAACCTGTCCCAATCGTTGCACCAACAGATCTAAATGAATTTTTATGCATTCATTATCAATATCATTTTCAATTTCATTTTCAGTTTCATTTTCAATTTAATTTTTAACAATTTTCAGTTGATTTTATATGATACAAACGCATATGATATTCCTATACAGACGAGTTGTCACCAAATTTGTAAAATCAGACTCATACAATCTTACAATGTTTAAATGATGTCCGCCCTCTTATGTTAATATCAATTAAGTATACTGTGTTGTGTGTGCTTACATATTAAAAAGTATCAGGAATTTTATCAGTGGTGGTTTGAATTATTTAGATGTTGCTACGTTATATAATGCTTATTATTGATCTTTATATATATATATATATATATATATATATATATATATATATATATATATATATATATATATATATATATATATATATATATATATATAGGTGAATGGGTAGGTATGTGTGTGTGTGTCTCTATAAAAAATAACTTACCTGTCTCTTTTCAAATCGGTCCTTCAAGAATTATAGAAAAAAAACTATATATATATATATATATTGTAGAATGTCTTTCTACATTCCAGTTAACACGAAAGTAAAGGAAATACCCAATAAAACGAAAGTACCTGAGATAAGTGTAGTGATTCATGTAGAATGTGGTTTACATTCCAGTCTACACGAAAGTAAAGGAAATACCCAGTAAAACGAAAGTACCCGAAGTAGTGATACCGCACTTGACATGGATAAGATTTGTGTTCTAAATTCCGTAAGATGGTTCGTGCTTGAAGTCTTTTTTTAATTGGAGGGTTCTTATCTCAATAGTCCACACCTGATTAGAAGAATATATAATGCAGACATGATGATAATATTACTCTTTTATCGTTTGTGATTTAAGAGTGCTGGATGGCGGGGGTCATTTTAGGATTATATAGATCTCCTAAGAAGAAAAGTTATGTTTAAAGATTTTATTTTTTTTTTGGTGCAAAATTGATTGTAAAAACATTAACAAATCCGTTCAGATATGTTAAGCAAGATCTGATGGTTAATTTGTTGATCATCTAGACTCCTTAAACTTCAATTTAATCACTATTTAACAAAAAAAAAAAAAAATACACACAAAACAGAGAAAGCAAAATCTGATTTATCTTATCAAGGTTACATCAAGTTGAAAAATTGATATTCGCACTGTTAAAATGAAAAGTTTATCAATCTAAATGAGTTTTCTTTAATTAAAAATATACAAAAAACCCACGAATTTAGGTGTGACGAATACTTATACCAGTTTTGTCATAATTGTGGACGTATCCAGTCGTTCATATTTACAAATGCTTGCTTCTTCTTAATATAACAATACAAAAGTCGATATAATTAATATAAAAAAAAAAAAATTATTTTGCTGAAAAAAACACAACAATGCTGTTATCAAACGGATGAAGATCAAAAACCCACATCAGTAATAGCTGAGAAACTTTTTGACACAAATACTTGACAACAACACAGGTGTTGATCGGATCAAATGATGATTGACCAAAACGGACGATACAGTAAAACGTATTGGTTGGTATGTGTTCCGTGCATTTCATCTTTCTAATTATACTCTAATGTTTTCCACGTCTTTTTCACTTATGATATACACGGACATGTCATAAATTCGTACGTTGTTTGAGAAACACTTATAGAGTTAAATGATGATGAGAGTACATCATATTTAATATATCATAAAATCATAAGATTGAATGTAATTTATTTTATAAACTTAATTCAAAATTGTAAATTTAAAAAGTTATAAATGATGACTTAAAACGCTGGCATCAACTACGCTATGCTGTTGGATAACAATGCTTGTAACGAAAGGAGAGGTAGGCATACTTTCGTTATAATTGCTAATTTTTTTATAATTGGCTCTTTTTTCTATGTTACTTTTACTTACGTCATGGCATATTTGCAAATTATTTCAGCAGTCGTCACATTGAAATATTTCAATGAGCAATATGTCATTGATTAAAAAAATTATAAAATATGATATTTAATCATTTTAAATGAAAGGACCAATAAAAACACTTTATCAGAACTCGTAGAAAAACATGGAAAATGGCATAATTCATACTTATAAAAATCGAAGACATAAGCTATTATATCATTTTCGGTATAGATGAAAAATGACAATAACAAACTGTCAACCATCTTAAAAATCCATGAAACGAAATACAAATTCAAAGCAGAGCAAGACGGGCCTCTAAAAGGATAGAGGTAGGATCAGGTGCCTAGGAGGAGTAAGCATCCCCTGCAGACCTTTCCACCCGCCATGTGCTCATTGTCAACATGATGAAAAATGGAAGAAACCGTAATCTGTTCGGTGTGTAAATAATGGTCTAACAAGTATGAAAAACGTCAGTCAGCATGTGTCTTAATGAAGTATTGTACTTGCTGACAAGGTCATTGCATCGACCATAGAACTTGCGTAAAGATGATTTTAGTCGAATTCCTTGGTATTCTTGTTCCAACAACTTGTTTGTTAGTAGTTTGCCTCGTTTAATAAATTGTTCATATGTCGAGCATGCTGTTGCATGACGAATAAGCTGAGAGACATAAACCCCATAAGCAGGTGATGATGGTTTGTTGTTACATATGTAAGGGGAAGTTGACGATGGAAAAATTAAAATAATCACGTTTATCATATAGTTTTGTTGTTAGGATACCATTACCATATTTTTCAAATAAAATATCCAAATATGAAACAGATGTTTCAGAATCTGTGGTATGTTTTATTTCAAGCTCACTGGGATATATTGAGTTAACATAAGAGTGAAAGTAACAGATGTTAATGGATGAAACATAATCGATTATTCAAATGTCGAGTTAAAGGCCACAGCAAGAGCTTTATTCTTTTCTTGCACAAACTTTTGAATGAATTCTGCTTCATAAGAATATAAAAATAAGTCAGCCAAAAGATGAACACAATTTGTGCCCATGGAGATTCCGACTAATTGTTGGAAGACCTTGTCTCCAAAAACTACATAGATGTTGTATTTCAGAAATTCAAGCATCTTTTTTATGTCAAATTCAGAGTACTTGTGTGTGCAATCAGAATGATTTTAATGAAATAATTTTTTAGGTTTCCAATGACAAGGTAAGCATTTTTTACGAGTTCCATTTTTATTGAAGAAACAATTATCGTTGATATCAAAAGGCCTAGATTTTAATTTGTCATTGGGAATGCTTGTATAAAGCGTTGAAAAATCGTACGTTTTGATGCTTTTGATTTTCGTAAAATTTTGTGACCTCAAAGTTTCTAATAATTCTTTAGAGTTTTTTAGTATCCACATCTGATTTACACCGCTTCTGGAGTATATTCTTGTAGAGTACTCTTGAAGTTTCTCCTTCACTACTGTAAGAATTCTAGTAAGGAGTAAAGAAAGGGGTTTGGTAAAACATTTACTGGAACCTGCTATATATCTCTGTTTGTAAGGACTTCTGTGAAGTTTTGGAATCCAGTATAAATAAGGTAAATCAAATTCATTTTGTTCATTGGGGATATTAAAGATATCCAAAACCGATTTATGATTTTGAAGTATTTCGTTCTTTGAAAGGCTGCCATGGGCGTAAGTAGGATTACCATATGTAGAATTGAAACCTAGTTCTTTGAAAATGCAATTAGTATAATGTGCCTTACAAACAAAGACTATGTTTCTACCTGCCTTTTCAGCAGGTATCAGTACATAACGATCGTGCAGTCTATCTATTTCTTTCTCACTTCTGCTTTATTGAAAACAGAAGGATAAATGGTTTTCATTTGGCCTCTCAGTCGTTTAATACGAGATTTTAATATTTATCTGATGCTTTTTAACCTGACAAGGTATCAATGTCTTCTTTTTTTAAATGTTGTCCATCGCTTGGCAAATTTAAATAGGAATTTAATTTGACATAGATATAGGATTGTAATGTACTCTTATTCGTTTGATATACTATTTCGAAAGAAAAACAAGGGTATTTTGTTGACGGCAAGTATTATTAATTTATATATGTCCCATAAATATTCATTAAAAACAAGAAAGACTGTTTCTTACACATTAAAAAAGAGGCCGTACAAAAAGGATCAAATCGTAAAGATTTTCTTACTAAAGTCTTATGAAGAATAGTATGCTTTGGTGAATTTCTGTTGTCTTTCAAGTCATCAGTGATGCAGTAATATTGTCTTTCGAGACATAAATCAGAATCCACATCCTTCTGCAATAATGTTGCATAAAGTTAACAAAGATAGTCACTGTTCGCGGTATTATAAGTGTTTAATTGGACTGTGAATGAGCTAAATACTTTGAGACTGTTTAAATATACATTAAACATGTGAAAAAGTAATTGCAACTGACTGAAAGTTAAAAGCAAATACATTTTCTTTATGTTAATAAATCGATATTTAAAATAGTCAAATATATTTAAGTATTCTGGATCCATTTGTTCGTTTAAAAGTTTAAAGTTCGGTCTGTTAAGATTTTGATGACTTTTGAGCATTAGTTAAAAAACAATATGCCAAGAAAATCATTTTGGGTAAGGTTATGTACCTGATAAAATATTTTACATCTTGTTTTTGGCATAATATATTGTACCAAATGTCGAACATCAATCGCATATGCAATAATGTACATAATTTTTATTTCAACGGGAGGGGGCAGGGAGGAAGTGTAGTTCTTTTATCTCTGTTCTTAAAATTGTTCTTTATGTGAAAAAAAAATACTTTATAACTTTTAATACCGTCCAAAAACATTTTTTTCTATACGAAATTTTCCGATAAAAGCCTGTTTTGAAAAAAAAAAAACAAACAAACAAACAAACTTCCTCTTCATGACACAACGTCCTCATTTTAGGCGTACATGATTGCTTTTTTTCCGAAAGACTTAATGGATACCGTAGAGTTGTCATTTCAATCTGTTAATGGATTATAAATAATATATAAGGTTTACAATTAATCTGACAGCGGTCCAATACACGTGTGTAATCTACGCAGGCGAGTACATGCATATTTCTTAAGATATTTCAGCCCGAGTTAAGATATCTTCCCGACGAATGATAAATTAACCCTTCACTTTCCACCATAATATTAAACTAGCCAGGCCGTGTACTCAGTTACCTCGGTCTTTCAATTAAATCTGAAGCTGCACATTCAAGAAACATAGTTTGCTTCTTTCATTGTTCAACATTATTTTGTCAAATCTGCATTCCTATGTATATTTATCATATTTGCTATATGTGGGTTGTTTATCAACAATATTATCATTTTTGCTATATGTGGGTTGTTTATCAACAATATTTAATTAAAGCAAAATTGTATTTATTTATTTATTTATTTTTATTATTTATTTATTTAATTTTAATTAATTTTAATTAATTTCACATCATTTGCTCAGCAGGTGGATTTCACGTATACTGAGGACTCATTAAAATTCGTGGGGGTCAATTTTTGTGGATTGCCTAAAATTTACAGGTTCGTGGGAACGTAATTTCGTGTATTCTCTTTTACCTATAAAAGGAAGTATGACTTTAAAACCATTATTTATAAATTCGCGGAGGATGTCAATTCATGGATGAGAGGTGCCCACGAATTCCACGAAAATTGAGACACCCCTAAATCTAATGATTCCACAGCAGCTTACGGCTATCACATCAAATTTCTTTCTATATCATAACTTGCGTTAGCAATTTGTTGTTTATTGGTAAACATTTTCATTTATAAATATAAATATTTGATTTTCTTCACACTGATTAATGTATACATATAACAAAAATGTAAGAAAAGACATTGAATGAACACAAACAGTAAAACATGCATATGTTGTATGACTTCCTACATGTATGCCATTTATAATATGATTAAATGTACATGATTTCATGAGTTAAAGTTTCCGTAGAATCCGTAAAGGATAACTATTGTAATCAAATTGCATTTGATGGTGTTTTAATATAAAATGTATCTAAGTAGCACGTTATACCTTTCATACTGGAATAAATCATTCAATCACACATCATAAATCATTTAAACATTAAAAATTAACGTTTCTTTCTTTATGTAGCTCGTGTAATATAATAAGCTTTGCAACTAAAGCACATTTTTTACTATCTCTTGTTCTTAGTCCTAATTTTTTAAAGTCGGACTCTGTCATACTGCAGAATGTTGCCAAACAATCTATCCCTTGATCTACCAAAATGATTTTACATTCAACGGAATACTTCTTCATTATTTCTTCAAAAACCTCAGAGTTGTAGGCTGCAGTTAAGAAAAGATATAATTAGAATATACTGAAATTTTACTATTGCAAAAAATAACAGAAACAAAACAAATTTATTTTTGAGGTGCTCAGTTCATCGTCATTGAACTTTCAATATCTTGTTAAATACACAGTTAATGACACTGTTGCTTTTTAAGGTTGGACACACATGGTCAAATATAAAATTTCTCTAAAGAGAGAACATTTTGAAAAAACATATTATTTTCGTTATTTTGCACTGATATAATGCGTCAACAAAAAACCTCGTCAATTTGTTAAACTCGTAACAACTATTTATTAGAAGTAGGGATAGTAGTGAATTATTGATTAACATCTGTAGGACAAATCAGCAAGTTGACATAATTTTTAAAAGTTTTTTACTTGTGTTTTACGGTGATTGTAAGTGAAATGCTAAGAGCATATTTAAATTTATAATTTTGAAACATATATAACCACTTTTTTGACTTTAAATTTGTTCGTTTACCTGAGTCCTTGCGTGATGAGTAGCATATCCACTAAATAAAATCTTAACATAAATTATTTTAATCGCATAATCAGTGAATCAATTTCAATCCGTTTTTCGCCAGAGTTAAATGAAAAAATCTATAAAAAAGTTTAGCCTTATCTAAGCTTAGGTAAGCATCAAGTTAAAGACTTACATAGTAATCAAGTTATTCCAAGTTAAGTGGTAGTTATACTAAGGATTAACAGAACATTTTTTCATCACCAGTAAATGTCAAATGGAAATTTTGTCGGTAATATTCAGTTCTGTAACTTCAAAGATTGTAGCAAATTTCTAATGTGTTTTTTTCCTTAAGAGGGCTCGATGGTCGTGGTAATTTTTCGATTTTTAGATCTTCAGAAGAACTCTTTATAAAAGTTTAGGGAAGCATCCAAATTTAAAAGGTATCATATTTATATATTTGTTCTTTACTAAATAAAAATTTATAGCCAAACAAATCATATCTCAAAATTTTAGGTAGATCTGATGATATAGATGTATTTGCTGCTTGCAATAAGTAAATTTGAAATTACATGCATCTATGTTACATGTACATATATCATGCATACCTTGCAATTCTAGATTTAAACTGTTTACTTCATTTCTGTCGCCAACATGTACCTGGGCTGATGAACTGCCCTAAAAAGGAAGACAAAAACTAATATTAATAGACAAGATTAAATATTAATGCAGTTATTAATGTTTGTCAGTGTTTTACTTTCTTTAAAGTAAGTGGCGCTAGGAACGTGTAGGTTCAACAGAGACTCCCGGTAACATTGTGATATCGAGTTATTGTGTCCCTCAAAGCTGCGAGGGCTGCTTCCCTAATGAAAGGAATTGAGGTACTAAGATACCAGATATCCGGACTCATTTTATGTGGATTAAAAACGTTTTCTTGATATAGCATTATTACAGACTAAATGTACACATTGAGTCGATATCAAAAAACTAAGTTTATTAGCTCATTAACATAAATTTGTATGACATTGTTAATATATTTAATCGTGGTAGGGCCAGATATGTAACGAAGATTAGCTGTTGTACTTCAGGAATAAGGAATCATTCCTTAAATACCGTCGGGGGTGAACAAATTCAATCCCGAAGGTCTTGATGATAACCGCGATATCTGACCGTGTTTGACCACCTTTTTATATTTCAAGAATGATTCCTTATTATTTGTATTTATGTAATTTTCAGAATTGTACGAAATATCAAAATAGTCATTGGTGAAATGTTCTGGCCTATAAGAACTTTACAAAATCGATTTGCAGTGTTGTCACAGTCAAAGACACTTTAAAATATTAATACACGCTTTTAAAACACCCCCCGCAACAACTTGATAACAGAATCTCTAGTTTTTAGAATGACAAAGGCTTTTAGTGTAAACAAAGTATTCCGTCGCTAAAAAAAACTTTAAATTGCAAATTAGAAGAATTTGCAATGTAACAGAGAAGAAAATGTCCAAGAACTGACATGCTATACATTATACGTTCTCTTTTAAATTGGAATTACATTCTTTGTGCGAATAACGATTTCAAAGGTAATTTAGTCAATATCCAGTAAATCGTGCACTGTAGCTCTGTAATAAACCAGGCTAAAAACTGAAGGAACATTTAGCACTCAAAAGAAACAGTAAGGAGTTTCGTTATGAATAATGGTATCCCAAGCCAATCAGCGTCGTTTGCATTAAATATTTTGGGAAGATAACTTTATTTCTGTAACTTGGCATGGATTTCATATCTGTCTAATATGTTGTTCCATTGTTGATACATGCATAACAATTTTCAATGAATCAAAGTTGTATTTAGGTTTGAAAGGCCGAAGCTTTGAACCTGTCGGTTTACCTCAGGTAAGTTCAGATGGGGGTGGAGCCTACCCGATCAAGGTGTGAAGCTCAGAGGGGAATGCGTTCGACAGTGTATACATGTCTATATAAATGGGGTTTAAAATGCCCTTTGCAAAGTTTTTACCATGATCAAGATAAATATCATTTTGATAAAACGCATTGTCGATCGTTAAAATAATTAAATGCACGAATAACGACATGGGCACAATCTGTCTTTGGTATACACAAGTTGTCGACGGGATTGGCTTTATTTATCGCGATGTTTTATACAATGAAAATATGACAATAACAAATCGTCAACCATCTCAAAAATCCATAAAACGAAATACAAATTCAAAGCAGAGCAACACGGACTTCCACGCATCTCCTCAAAAACCGTTATAGTTAAAGACTTGAAATTTATATGCAAGATAGAGTGGTTATGGTAGATTTGCATGCTTGTTTTAGATTTGACTAAAAGTCATTGTCCTGGAAGCTCGCCTGAACCTGAAAATGTTGATGTTAACTTTTTTGACATTTTTTTGGGAAATTTGAGATTTGATCACGAATATCTTTCTTGTCATAAATATTTTGTTAACATATGTAGAACATTAAAAGTTTATATAAACAAGACCTTTCAACTGACACCAAGCAAAAGGTGCTGACCCCTCATATTAGGGGCCCAGAAGGGTCTAAAGTCTTTCATCTATATCTCTTTAATAAGAACCATTTTGTAATATATAATATAGAAGCAAAAATGTTAATCTTCTAGCTCTTTATCTACGCATGTTAAAAGTTTTCGAATATGTTACATAATTAGGGGTTTTAAGGGGCTAGAAGTCCAATATTTTGATCATTTATATCTTAAAAAGGAGAAATATTTTGAAAAGCATTATATAAGAGAAGATGCTTAGAATAGTGTTCGTAATAAAATTTAACCATCAAAGTTTCGTCAAATGGACCCTACAGGGAAATAAAGGGTCGGCCCCTAAAGCAATCTTTCCCAAATATCTCAAGAACGGTAACACATTTCTGAACACTTAATGAACAAAATGTGTTTAAAATAATAAGATCTTTCAGTTGATATCAAGAAAAAAGGGGCTGAAAAAAAAATGAAAAAAGATAAAGAAATAGAAGAAAATAGTCTGTTCAGAATCAAGAGATCTTTTTTTTTTTCTTTTTACAAATCATTTAGCTGGTAAATAGCAAAATAAAGGTCATACATGTATCTCAACTTCTAAAATTGGAAGGAAGACCTCCTCGTTGCTCGCAACGAGATCGTGTCTAGTTCTTATTTTTGTTCTTTTTTTTTCTTACAAATTTTGTGCACGCGAGTTCTCGGAAACGGCTTTGTCGATTTTCATGAAACTTTCAGATCTGATAGATGTTGATCTGAACCTTATTGGAAATTTTTTTTTTGATGACGTCATTTCCGTTTCTGAGATATTGACTATTTAGTGATTTTTAGAGGGTCTGCTTGTCCATTGAACTCCTCCTAAATGGTAAAAAATATTGAGTGCACATTATCAGGGATGATAAACGAGAGATTGTAGATATGTCTAAAGGCAATCATAAATGTATGGCTCAAAGAGCGTCTAAGCTCGCCTGGACCCCAAAAAAGAGATTGGAAAAAACGTCGTGATTTTTTGTGGTTTTCTTTGTTTATCTCTTTTCATAAAAATATTTTGGTAAAACATGTATAGCAAAAGAAGTTTATATTTATAAGAGCTTTCGTTTAACACCAAAAAAAGGGGCTGGCCCCTAGAATTAGGGACCCAGAGGGGTCTGAAGTCTTTTATTTGTAGCTCTTTACTGAGAGGTATTTTGTAATAGGTTATAGAAGCAGAAATGTTTATCTTACTGTTATGTACCCATACAATGTAATAATTTTCTCAGGTGTTACGTAATTAGGGATTTTAAGGGGCCAGAAGTTTAAAAATTTGATCGTCTGTATCCAGCAAAGGAAGAATATTTTGATAAGCAGTATAGAAGAAAAGGTGCTCAAAATAACGTACTCAACAATATTCAACTCTTAAAATTTCGTTAAACAGCCCCGATAAGGAGATAAGGAGTAGGCCCCTAAAACGTCCTTTCTTAGATATCACAAAAATGATAACGAATTTTTAAACACTTGTTGAACAAAATGTAAGTAGTTTTAAGTGACCTTTCATTTAATACCAAGGAAAAAGGGCTGGCCCCTAAAATTAGGGACCCAGAGGGGCCTAAAGTCTGTTTTTTGTAGCTCTATAATGAGGGGTATTTTGTAATAGGTTATAGAAGCAGAAATGTTTATCTTATCCTTATGTACCTATACAATATAATAATTTTCTCATGTGTTACGTAATTAGGGGTTTTTAGGGATCAGAAGTTCAAAAATTTGATCATGTATATCGGACGGAAGACCTCCTTGCTCGCAACGAGATCGTGTCTAGTTTTTTTTTATTTTTTTATTTTCCTTTTATGGGATGAATAACCAAACATGAATACATTTGCGATTCAAATATGTCAAGCTTGTTAAACTATTGTATATCCTTCTTAGTCGCTATTTATTTGTTTTAAAATCAAACAAAGCAGACCGATTTAAAAATACAGAAACAGAAAGAAATGAAGAGTGATGAGGCAAAGAATTTTATTAACGGGGAAATGTTACATTATGCAAGTTAAGATAGTTTTTAACACTAACTGGGCCTTCATGGATTACCCTTAAAGTTTGGATGATTTGAGATCTTCTCTGTTACTATTGTGACCGCGTAGATTTGTACAGTGCTCATGAATTCTTCTGTAACTGCATCTGCCGTGTGCAGTACGGACGAGGTGAGGGAATGTTGGCGTAGAGGGTACAAGGCATAAGGTTGAGGCGCACTGTGGGCCGTAAGGTAAAAGCAAAGGGTATGTGTGTCGTATTCCCAAAGGTCCACCAGAATGCAATTCCAGAGAAATAAAAGGCAATGGATGCAGGATTCCGAATTTATTGGACGAGCGTAACGATGGCAACAGTTTCATGAAATAACAATTAAACAGACATGTTTCTAAGGAGAATGACATGACCGGTATAGGCCTCCACACTCGGACTCTGGATGAGTCGGACGACTGGCCGAGTCTGGCCGCCGTATTCAATAATGCCTATTGACAATTGTACATAACTATTTATAGGAATCTGAACAATGAATAAAAATTGACAGGTGATGACATAAGTAAGCTGAGTAAAGGATTGACAGATATAAAATAATTAAATAAACTCAATGAGTCTTTGATGCATGGAAAACAGATAATTGCACAATGTTGTTTTAACAGATAAGCAGTTCTTGAGACAAAACACTCTGTCGTTTTAAAATCACACAGAGAGTCAGAAAATGTCAATCACTGATTGAATAAGTAACTTGGTACGAATAAACTATAAGAAGATATTACAAAACAAATGTTGAATTTAAAAAGTAAAGTCCAAAATAAAGTTATTTATGAACAGTGAGTTTTACACTGTGATACTATCAAATGTATCCACCCTCCCTGACTATTTGTAAGCCATACAAACGGCTTATTCTATTTCATTTTTTTAGCTTTACTCCACGTTTTCATGGTTACATTGCACTATTGACATTACATTTTGATTCAGCCCTCGCACAAAGATATATCATTATATAAGGGAAGTTTCTAACATACAACGTATACCCCAATTATTTTATTTTTACGTCATGATCACCTGAGCTGAAAACTCCGGTGAGCTTTTCTGATTCCTTTCCTTCGGTGTCCGTCCGTCTGTCTGTCTGTCCGTCTGTCTCTTAACTTTTTACATTTTCGACTTCTTCTCCAAAACCACTAGGCAAATGAAAATGTGGCGTAATACTACAAAAATTGAATTTGAAATATCTGCATATATCAATTCAGATATGATTAGTTCAATGCAGAGTCATAATTAATTCTTAAAATACCACGTTATAAAAGTACTTGAGATACTGATAGTCGCCGTACGCCAGCAAAAATATTTCTGGATTGTTCGTGTTTGGTTTGAAATTCATATTTCAAACCTTTAAAATGAATTAACCGTGGTGCATATTTTTTGCACTTCAATATATTTTTTTAATTGAAAAAAAAAAACACATTTTTTAGTTATATGTTTTTTTCATTGCTTACTTTGCTGAAATTCAGGGCTTTACAAAAACCAAGAACTTAGCTTAATAGTATTTGTGATAAATGAATATGCTAGCTTCAACCTTACTTCCTACAATATGTTTGTTGACTATCTACATGTACTTTATTCATAATCAAGGCATATATTTTCACAAAAGATTGCAACCACATTATTTGCATATATTTGCATATATATATATATATATATATATATATATATATATATATATATATATATATATATATATATATATATATATACTTAGTTTGATTTTTTTTCAATTTCAATACATTTTCTGGTGAGTTGTAGTACTCAAACAAACAAGCATACCATCTATATTGTGTTTTTGCAGCATTTATGGTGAAACTCGCGCATCCTGTCAGTTAATTCGCGTCTGGCACGAACGCCATCCTTGCAAGAAGCGATTGCATATCATTTAAAAACGCTTTTTTTAAACCAAAGAACGTAGGAAAGTAAGTGAAATTGATTGTCAGTTACGGGGGCAAGAATAGCGTTGAACATAATCAGTAAATGTGCCACCTATATTAAGGGGCAAGTTATTTCAAATTTTATTTTCTTATTTTACTCATGTCTTACATGCAGCATTTTTCGCTTACAATGTCATCTTCGTGTATCAAAAGATTTGTCGGTTGACTATAGGTACATGTGTCAACGGTTGCATAATCCATCCTTTGTTTCCTTGACCTGGTTAAAACTTCTTGATTTTCCTCCAATTGTGCACTTTCTGCTGCGTGAAAAACTGCAACTAAAGATTTCTATTAAGTTTTATGTAGCTGTTCTTCAGCCCCCACCCTCCCCGCTTAAAAAATAAAAACGTTTTTAAAATCCCTAAAATAGTTATACCCGCACTTTCTAAAGAAAGTTCGGTTATATTGTTGTTACCCTGTTCCGTTTGCCTGTCCGTCCGTCCGTCCGTCCGTCACGTTTTACTTTCTCAAACTGTTCTTACATCTTATAAACCAGCAAACTGAACTCTTGGAGTATGATTTGGGGTGTCATGTTGTTTTGTAAAAAGGTTTCTAAAATTTTCTGGTAGTTCTGGGGATCAAATAATTGGTAAAAAATGATGTTTTTTGACAGAAAACCTTCTTCCTCGAACTCCTTTTACATTTTCAACAGTAGACAAATCATCTCTTGGAATATGTTTTGGGGTGTCTTATAGATACGTGACGTTTTTTGACAGAAAACCTTCTTCCTCGAACTCCTTTTACATTTTCAACAGTCATCTCTTGGAATATGTTTTGGGGTGTCTTATAGATACGCAATAAGGTTTCGGAAATTTCAATTTTGTCCTGTGGGTCATTAAATGGCTGAAAAATGACGTTCTTTTTTTTACAAAAAGTCTGGT